>OY744518.1:144286818-144819318 GCA_963556195.1 Sepiola atlantica | reverse complement strand
TGCCCTGCTGAACTGGCTCCTGTCCTCTCCAAACTATACAACAAATGCCTTGCCAAATCTTGCTTTCCCAATAGCTGGAAAATTGCCTCTGTGGTATCAGTCTTCAAGAATTCTAGAGATAGAATTGACCCTCAGAATTATCGCCCCATCAGTCTACTCCCGCTCTTCGCTAAAATCTTTGAATCCTTAATCAATCAATTGTATGGCACCTTGTTAATGCTAAACTTCTTTCTTCTAACCATCAGTATAAATTTAGACAAGCATGGTCTACTGCGGATATCTTAACAGTCATCTCTGAACGCATATACCACACACTAGTTAAGGCAGGTGAAGGTAAGGCGGTAGCGCTTGATATATCCAATGCCTTTGACAAGTTCTGGCGTAAAGGTCTTCTCATCAAAATTAATTCATATGGTATTACGGGACGAATATTTAATATAATTAGATCCTTCCTATACAAAAGAAAGATCCAGGTTGTCCTCGATGACTGTTCATCCACACAACATGACATCAATACAGATGTACCCCAGGGATCGATCTTTATTGTTCCTCATTTTCATAAATGACCTCCTTGATGACATTGTGTCTAGACAATTATTTCTTTTTACATGTCATTCTCATAAAATGTATATACAGTTATTTGTTAACAAACTTAGCAATAGAATTTGCCGACTGCAACCCCATCCAGAGGGGTAAGACCCCCCTCCCTAAAACGGGGCCACCTAACGGGAGGTTGGAGAGGCCCGATCCGATCAATCGGCTGGTCATGTCATATTTTAGTATCTAAGTTTTTCCCCTACTGTATTATCAATATGATTCTTCAAAAAATAAAAACTTTATTTCTCCTTTTTATTTTTATTTTTCTCTCCAAATAGATATCATGTTGAGAACAAAGAAGATTGCCAAAGAGTAATGTTTTTCTGCGAGTAATGTTTTTCTTTGAATGGTGTTTTCTGAGAGTAATACTTCCCCTTCTCAGTAAGGTTCCCTTCTAAGAGTACTGCTTCCACTTTGACTGAAATTTCCTTCTGAGAGCAATGTATTCTGGTTATCTAAGAGCAATGTATTTTAGGAATATAAATAATTATCCTACCTATATAATTATATTTGACAACTTTATTCAGCATTAAATAACCTACAGATGGTTCATATGCCATAAACCAAACCAAATTTTAGTAATAAACTCAGCAGTAGAATTAGTAGTAGACTTAGCAATAGACTTAGCAATAGACTAAGTAATAAATAGCAGTAGACTTAGTAATAGACTTAGCGATAGACTTAGCAGTAGACTTAACATTTATAAAAAAATATAAACAAATTAGAAATTTAGAATGTCGAGCAATAATTTGAAATCTTATTTTTTAAATTATATAAATTCAACATCCTATTAACTCTGATAAGTGCCGTCTGTTTTTATTTCTATAATAAACACATTAATGAGTTTGTTTCTAATTAAATCTCAGATAATAACTATTAATAGTTAGCAATGTTTCAAAATAAAAATCTTTGAAAATAATAATGTTAAAAACTTATTTACAGCTCTCCCTGAACAGAAGGAAAAGGCACAAGAATTTATTAAGAATTTAAAATTCACTTTTTCTCCGGATAAATTTGAAAATCCTGACCTCCAAGAATATTGGCGAAATATTGAAGCATTGGCTTTGGAAAGAACACAACGAGAAGAATTTGTTGATTATGCAGGTAGGTCACTTATTTTCTTGTTTTCAGCTGAGATCTGTTATTTGCAGCTGGTAATTTTTGTCAGAGGGTATAGACATGTTTACACAAAATTTAGATTCAGGATTCTAGGAATATTATCAAATATTCTGAAAAAATTGTAGAATTTATACAAAAGTCTGTTCAGGCAACCCTTCAAACAGAACAGCCAGCTTCTTCAGTGCCACAAAGAAGACATTCATTGTGTCACGTGCCAATAATTTGCGGGTGGTAAAGCATTCTGATGCTGTACAAGGGTCCATTGCAAAAGATCTCTACAGTGCAGCCTTTGTCAGCTCAACATCGGTCTTATCACTGTTACTTAGCTGTTGGTAAACATCCAGAACGCTAACTATTAATCGTATGGGGAATGACTTACATGACCTGCTGACCTCACACAAGCCACAGATTAGCTCTACCCTCTCAACCCAGTCCACCAGACGTGTCGCCGTCAAACTCAGGGATGAATTTTAGGTCAAACTTTGAATCTGTTATTATGTCGAAAATCAACTGCATGGAAAATGCCGAAATAGCTTGTAGAATTTTCGTGTCTCTCTCTCTGTCTCTCTCTGTCTCTCTCTCTCTCTCTCTCTCTCTCTCTCTCTCTCTCTCTCTCTCTCTCTCTCTGTGTCTCTCTCTCTCTCTCTGTCTCTCTCTCTCTCTCTCTCTCTCTCTCTCTCTGATGTGGTCTAAACTTGGCTGCTACAACAGACAAGAAAAAGTTAATTATAAAATCCTGGTATGAGCTCTCTTACTCCTACCAAGGGAGTATATAATAAAGTGATCCCAAACTGAGAAGTAATAATCAAAAGGGTTCCACTTCTTGCTCCAGTGACACAACTAAGTAGAAAATAAATTCCACAATTGTTACACTTTATCATTTACTAACTGCAATACGCGTGGTGGAGTTGATTCATAATAATTTGACACACTTGGAAGACATCAACAGATCCCCAAATCCTTCAAAGCAATCAAAATATGATAGAAAATGTGCGAAAATAGAGATTACATGTTTTGTGGAGTTTAACTCCTATTAAGGGTTCTTTAATAAGCCAGATATAATATTTAGAATCAATATAATTGTGTGGCTTAAAATTTGCAAAGATATTCAGAATCTATTTACTGGTGTGTAATCTATGTATGTTTTAAATCTCATTAAAATCAAAGGAAAGAAAAGAATTTCAGTCGGCCAGCTTTAAAGAAAGAACATTTAAGACCAAGTTAAGGACGATCTGAATCAGTACGAAATTTGAAGTTAACACAATAATCTAAAATTGTCTGACACACAATTTTGGTCTTTTCATATTTTTTTTGGGGGGGGGGCATTTATAAGACAGCTAACAGAATGAAAAAAGGGTATAAAAAAACAAATAGGCAACAAATAAATGTTACGAAAGGCAAGATAAGTTACTCTTCACTAACCTGGATAAGTTTATTTGTGTTTTAACTTATTTTAAAGCGTTTTTTTTTTTTGTTCAAAACAAACAAAATATGTCTGTTCATGAGCCCAACACGGGGATCCTTGATAATTGGTGAAAAATACAAAAATAAACAAAATAGTGTTAGAAACACATTCCATAAATGTCACCAATCATGGGAAAATGTAATGTTCTACCAATATTTTGCTTAATTTTCGTCTTTTGAGCCATTATTGAAACTGTAAATTCAGCCATTTTTTTTTTTTCATTCTAACTGAACAGGTGGACACCAGGTTTGTGTGGAACAAAAAACGCTTATTAAATAAGGCAAAGTGTGTGCTTGTTTGGTGCCAATAAGCTCACACATCCAATCCATTAGTCATGACTTGGTCCATGGGGGTCGTGGCCTCGGGAAAGCTCACTGGTGATTACTGTAGGGTTCACTTCCATGCACAACATAGCACATAGCAGCTGTTGTCAGCGCTACCTAAGAGTTAAGGCTCCAGCACTATGAGTCAGAAACAGCAGCCAAATAAGCTGTCTAACCTGTACATTCAATCCGTCAGAGCAAGAGCGACCCAGATCAGTCATGTGAGACTTAATGACAAAAAACTTTCCCTGAATTGCTCAGATAAAGAGAGACCGCGTTCATTGCCATAGTCAGGAAACAAAGCCAAACACTGGGTGTCTTTGAGGCGTCCCTATGTTAGTACCTCTGTAACAGAGAAGGAGTGCAAAGGTCGGGCGATAAGCAGAGTTCATCTACTCCTTAAGCAATTTTAGGTTTGCAAACTGGATATTTTGTTTGAGACTCCAACTCTAGGAAAGTTGTCGATCAGGACTAAGGAGGCCTCCCTCCCTCACGGTTTGCTACCAAGACGAAAGTGGTCAGTAGCACAGTTTTTATATCAGAGTTTTCCTTTTCCTAGATGGATGACCTGACAAGGTCTCAGGTCCATCACCGCGAGAGGCGAATGTCCTGCGCTTGTGTACTAGTCAGGTATTTCAAAGACCCCACAGGTAGTTAAAAAAAGTGAGTCTTCCAGATATATATGTATATATGTTTCACTGTATACTCTAGAGGAAATAGAAAATTTAAGATAGGTTTCCCTCTCACAAGTAAGTACAATTAGGAGATAAACAGTCATAATTACCGGCCAGAGGGTAAAATTAGGAATTACTTGAGTATAAATCAAAAGACAGACAATAAAACAGTATATATCTATATATATAGAGAGAGAGAGAGAAATAAGTACATTTAAAAAATAACAGATTGAAATTTAAAGAAAAATAATAAGTAAAAAACTTGAAACTTAACTTTCTGTCGTTGGCTAGAGAACTTTTAGAGTCCATCATGTTGGCCGGCTAACCTACAAATGAATTATCGAGAGGGCCATCTATTTGAGAATGGAATGTATGATGGATTTGAAAGGGAATGGGGGGGGGGGGGTATCCGAAGACATTTTTTTTCTCACATTTTATTTAGGCTACCTAATTTTTTTTTTTTTTTTTTTTTTTTTTTTCACATACATATCATTTTTCTTATTTTAGACTTATCAATAGAATTGGTAATAGACTGAGCAATAGACTTCGTAATAGAATTCGCCAACTGAAACCCAATGCAGAGGGATAAGATTAAAAAAATTAAAACTTTATTTCTCATTTTTATTTTTATTTTTCTCTCCAAATAGATACTAGAAGGCGGTGGCTGAGGGCCAATCATGTTGAGAACAAAGAAGATTATCAATGCCAAAGAGTAATGTTTTTTGGGGAGTAATGTTTTTCTTCGAATGGTGTTTTCTGAGAGTAATACTGCCCCTTCTCAGTTAGGTTCCACTTTTACTGTGAAATTTCCTTCTGGGAACAATGTATTCTGGTTATCTAAGAGTAATGTATTCTAGAAATATGAATAATTATCCTACCTATATAATTATAGGCTAGGAAGTAAGTGTAGTATCTGTTCCGATGGATACTGCACCCCATAGACTGGTATTGTCTTGCCCTTCGGGGCTTGATTAACGCCGGTCTATGGGTTTGTCCTGTGCAGTTCTAGGAGGTCCACCCTCCCAGGCTTTGCCTCCCTTCTTTGGGGAGGAGTAAGTTTATTGCTTACTGCTTGAGGCACCCCTACCAGGGAATGCCGACGGGGCTGCCCAGGCAATTTTTAATGGCCAGAGTGCTCACCTTCTCGGGCGCTGGCTTTTCAAGTCCCGATCCGACCTTGGGTCACATCTTACCTTGTGGGAGTAAGATAAAACTGGCCTTGTGCCTAACCTCTTGGAGAGGAGGTAAATAAATATATAATTATATTTGACAACTTTATTCAGCATTAAATAATCCACAGATTATTACTAAATCTTAGTAATAGAATTAGTAGTAGACATAGTAATAGACTTAGCAATTTCTCTTCATGTGGATAAAATGGACACACACATATCCAAGGCAATGGCTGAATCCTTAGAAAGTGACCTCCAGTCTGTAGTGCATGGGGCGGGCAACCTCCAGCCCGCGGGCCACATCCGGCCCGCCACCCTGCTATACTTTATTATTGCAATCCGGCCCGCGGACCTCCCAGTAAAACTCATATCATTTTGTGACATAGACGTAAAAGTAGGTTTCGATTAAGATTTACAGTGAGATAAAATATCAGTAAGCAATGATGCATGTATATTTCATTTTTCTTTAACTATTAATTTCAAATCCTTGAAAAAAGAAAGAGAGAGGCAAAGATGAAACGAGAGACGAGGAAAGGGCATGAAACATAGAACTTATGTGAGGTGTGTCAAAACGAATGCTGGATTAACTTGCTACTTCCCCCGTCATTATTTTTTATGATTCCAAAATAGCTCTTCGTCGGCGCCTTTTATAACATCACATACAGAAGTCTCCTGAGAAAAAATATCAGATTTGTAGAGTGTTTAATGCAATTTTTGTACAATTTATTCATGTAAACAAAATATAGTAATTCTGAGATTTCGTTTTTCACTCCGGCCCGCTATCTCCTTCCAAAAGTCTCATCTGGCCCTCACTCTGAAAACGTTGCCCGCCCCTGCTGTAGTGGAATGGGTCATACATGGATGGTAACATTTAATGCTGCTAAGACAAAGTTCCTTTTCATTCAACAACTACAAGAAACCACTTCAACCACCAACTGATATAGCACTAGTATGATCTGAGCAGACTCCCTGACCAAAGTTCCACAGCAGTGGCTCAATTATTTGAAGAGAGAGATTGAACCAACACAGCTAGTATGTGCTCTTGTCACAGGGAACCTGAACCCAACACAGCTGGACGAAATTCATCGACATAGTGGACATTCTGGAGTCAGGCGAACATCATATTTTGTGCGTAGAATCAACCCGTTTGTATCTAAAGCGGCAGTAAAGGCAGTTGTGAGGAATGTCAGACAATAGACCCAGCTCCAGTGCGATGGAAAAAGGGAGGGCTCAGTGTGTATGACGTATGGAACTGGCTAGGCATGGACGTCACGCACTACAATGTTTGCCATTTTTTTACACTGATCAATTGTGGCCCCACCCGGTTTTCAATCTGGCGAACACTACAATGGCAAGATACTGCACATGTGATCCGGCAACTAGAATCAGTGTTTTTTTAACATGGCCCCCAGCCGAGATTCTGGCAGATAATGACACTGCCTTCTGCAGTCAACAATTCAGGCAATTCATGAACGAATGGGGTGTCAACTTCCGACCACGCTGTGCATACAGGCTATCAGGAAATGGTATCATAGAAATGTGTCGTAGGACAGTGAAGCGTATTGCTGTGTATTGGTACAACGTTAACCCCAAGGATGATGTGTCCACCTCAACAGCACCTGCCAATTTGCTCCACTCATACCAGATCAGAGTGAAAGAAGTCAATGTTGTGCACCATCCAGATCACCATAGGATCTCAACACTTTATAAAGAGGGGGGCACAGTTTGGGTGAAAAATCCACAAGGATGTTGCTCATCGAAATTCAGACCAGGTCGTGTCACCGGAGTAATAAGTCCACAGTCGGTGGTTGTCAATGGCACGCCTCAACATGTAGGAAATGTGCACCCACGTCTCAGTTTAGTACCGGTAGTGCACGACAGTGATGACACATCGTCAGAGAGTACTGAATAAAGAGAACCAGATTCTGATGCAAGTAGTAGTGGTTCTGCGTCTGAAAGTGAGGGAGAGGACGGACATTCCTTGGTTGAGCTGCCTTATTTCTACTGCCAATTCAGGTCCTGGTACATCTGATGCTTTAGTCAGAGAGGAAAAAATAACTGTCCCACGATGGAGGAATACTAGGATAAAGCGACCAGCCACCATCAGGGGGAGTATGACAATAAAGAGGAACACTCATCAGCAGGAAAAAGAATAAGGGGCTTCGCATGTCAAGTCTGCAGGGCTTCTCAAGGGCTTCTCTTCATAAGTTCAAACTTTTATAGTGGAGTCTGATTTGTATATGTGGAGATCAGCTGATATAAATGAAGAGGGCAGCTGGGAAGCAGGGAGGGATTTTCATTGCAGAGAGAAGGGCAGAGAAAGTGGTGGTACTGAAAATCGGTTGGAAGTTGGATTACCGTTAAAACTTTTTAAAAAATTATTTTCTCGTACAGTTAGGTAACATAGACATAGTAATGGACTTTGCAGTAGAATTAGTAATAGACTTAGCAGTAGACATAGTAATAGACTTAATTAAGAAACATAACCAAAAGTTCAAGACCAATTTAATACGTGTAAATTAAATTTTATGCCAATCAGAGATATTTGAATTTTTAAGTGTTGAGTAACTTAATAACTCCTGAAAACCATCAATATATATGCAAATTTTATCTAAAACATTCTCAGTAACCTGCTGATTACAAATATGTCACTAGTTTTACCTGTTGAGATTTGATGCCTGAACCCACCAACCCCTCACACACACACACACACACACACACACAGATACATTTTAGTTATATACATATATATTTTCTTTGTGGTACAAAATTTTATTATTGCTATATTACAGACCATATTTATTTTTAAACATGATGAAATTAAAAGATAATAGAATGAAAGGGCAAGTTGACCGGTTTCGAACCTCGCTCAACAGAGCTAGACCGAGGTTAAGATTAAGAGAAAAAAAATGCTATGATTATTATAGCGAGGGAAAGGGGGAGAAAGAAAGAAAAAAAGAAGAAAAATTGAATCAAATAGAAACTACGTTAAGTCCGAGAAGATTTTCTTTTTGTTTACAAAGAGAAAGTCTCAGAAACTTTATATAAATAGTTTCTAGAATCTTCAGATGAAAGGGAGAGTGTGACATACTGAGAATGTCAAGTCAACACTGAAATTTGAGGCACAGGAACAGTTATTTATGAGATGTTCAGCAATGGAAGAACCATATGTATTATGCAAAACATCAGTTGTTAAGTAATTTGTCTGACAAGTTTTTGTGGGCATGTGTTGTTTGACCCGGATGTCTAATCTTCGACAAAATAAGGTTCATACGGTACATTGCTTTAATTCATAAGCGTAGCCTTTCGAGGTTAACGTTAAAAAAACAATAAACTGTAGCATTTAATTTTTTTTTAATTTGGTTGTTCGACAAACGCTGATATTAGTCAAAATGTGCTTAATATTTCTTTCTCTCAGTTGTCCCCACTGGAACTTAATATCCTCTCACATGGTTTGGACTTCTGCATTCTTCCCATTATTCCGAAACGGAAAGAAATATACTCTCAATTCGAAGTCTTCTTTGCTCAATTAGCAAGACTCCCACCTATATCCGATGCTAAGGTCAGTGATCTTAAGGCAAAACTAAATGACTTCGCTCATTCATACGCAGGTTCATCTGTCTCTTTTTGTGAAACAAAATGGTAAAGTGAACATTTCCGTACCATTAAAGCACTTCGCCATAATAAATCTTTAGTCATCACAAAACCTGATAAAGGCTCAGGGGTCGTCATCCTAGATCATCAAGACTATGTTAATAAAATTATTACTATAAGTTTGTTTAGTTGGGTCCGGTAGATACACATGATTTCACTATATCTATCGAGACCAAGTTCCAAAAACGTCTGGTTGAATGGGTTAAGAGTGGAGCTCTTCCCACTAGTATTTCTAATTTAATCAGACCTTCTGGTTCTATCCGTTTCCGCCTCTATGGTCTACCTAAAACCCATAAAGACAGGGTACCGTTAAGACCCATATTATTTATGATAGGGTCATCACAGCATAAGGTAGCCAAATGGCTTGCTACTATTTTAGAACCAGTTTTGGAACGCTATAGTTCTTTTTGTCTTAAAGATTAATTCTCATTTTCGGACTTTATACAAAATTATTCTTATACTGACAAATGTATGTGTTCCTTTGATGTATCAAGTCTTTTTACCTATGTTCCCTTTATTGAGACAATTGGTATATGTATAGATGCAGTATATCGTAGTCAATTACCCACTCCTTCAATTCCGAAAATATTTTTTGTGGAATTAATGAAATTCGTCACTATGTCAGTTGAATTCAGTTTTAACAACATTATTTACAGACAAATTGATTGGTTCTCCTTTGGGGCCGGCATTGGCCAACATCTTTGTTGTTTTCATGAAGGTCTGCTATCTGGTTCTGCCCATACATTTATTTCTGCTATGTTGACAACATATATTTTTTTTGTTCAACAATGAGACGAAGACGGACTTATCCATCCCGTTCTTAAGTTTACTTTAGATGAGGAAGCCAATTCTTCACTTCCATTTCTGGATGTGTTAGTTAGTAAAGCTTCCTCCGGTTTTTTAACTACAGTAATTTAAAATCAAAATGGCAAGCAATATGGAACACCTTTCCTCAAAACAAGTTGTATGAATATAGTCTGAACAGAAAACAAAAATATGACAACCAATCAAAGGGAAGACACAGTATTAACCCGTACACGTATTGGACACACAAGACTGACCCACATACACCTACTTGGAGAAGATGAGCCTCTGTGTAACCATTGCAATGAAGGACAAAACACATACTAATCAAATGCAAAAAATATGCACATATACGCAACAAATATTACAAAGCAACAAATATAAAAACATTATTTGAAAATATAGCTCTGTTTTAAAAAATAAAAAAATCCAGTATTAACAAAATAACATCAGACAAGAAAAATACCAATTAACTTGAATAGGAAAGGTAATCAAGCAGACAATTTGAAAAATTCTCCTCAAAAGAATGACCCAAATAATACCTTCCTTCCCATCCCCCAAAAGCATACCAAAATCTGAAAATCAAACAAAACGATCATACATCAAGAATAGTCAAATCCTTCATGCTAAAAACAAAAATCACCTCCCCAAAGAAGAAACATTGCAAAAAGCATCTAAATCTGAGAGAAAAATGTAAAAGTTTGACCTGAGATGATCTTATATTGGTTGAAAGGTCGTTAAACAAACAAACAAGCCAAGTACCTTTTCTTGTATACAACAATATTAAAAGAACTGAAGTTCTTTATCCTGTGCAATACTTCGATTAAACACACCTGCTCTATGTATTGTATAGAGCACTTTTGCCATAAGATATACCACTTACCAGTAGTAATACAACACTAAGTACCTTTTCTTGTTTAAAGTTCTTTATCCCAGATAATGAGCACTTCTTAATAAGAAACAGTAACACCGGGCAATTAGTGTTTCTCAAAACGAATGAGGAATGACTCAGCAATTTTTTTCATGATTATTACATAATTACATTGATTACTACATGATAAAATTAAAAGTCATGTTTTACACATGGACAGATTAATAGATTAAAATATGTCCTCAAATACCCTACGCATGTAGCAGTTTTTGTCACATATATTTGTTTAATTAGATATGTACGGCACAATCACGTTGACACACCGGTTCCCGTTTGATCACCGAAGTTAAGCAACGTCAAGCTTGGCCAGTATTAAATGGGTGACCATTTGGGACTACCAGGTGCTGTATCTGTTCTCTGTTTATCTCAGCATTGTTTCCAGTCGTCTTGAATTGCTTGCCATTGGAATCAAGCAGTGCCGACTCAGGAGAGGTGTTGTTAGAGATTGCGCAACCCTTGCTTCATAATTACACGTGCAGCCAGCCCCTTACAGGGGTGTCCATAGTCTTTCTAGACTGAATGGAGGGCTTTGATATATATATATATACTTAGGCAGCATTTCTTTCTACTCCAAAAGCTTCTTTCCTCGTGCTGCTGGACTGGAACTCCCTCCCTGCTCCCTGTTTTCTTAACGGTATTGACATGCAGAAATTTAAAACTAATGTAAACAGACATCTCACTGCACAGCTCCCAATTTAGGTTGAAGAAAAGATAATCTAATGACTGGTGATAAAGAAATTTTGTCTTTGGGCAACCTGGAACATACAAAATGATAAATCATTTTGAATTGGAACTAAGTAACTGTTTTTAGGGAAAGTGGGAAAATTAAACAAACTCTTTTGCAAAGTCAGTGTACATAATAAGAACATTTCCAGGACTTTGGATAGGAAATGAAATTCAGCAGGATAACAGGCTGCACTTTGTGGCTAAAATTAAACGTGTACAAGGATTGCTTAATTAGAAAAAAAAACGCTTGGCTGATTTGGTGAGTAGGCATGTTTTTTAAATAAGGATTTGGGAGATGAACATTCTCGTGGCTTGAACAAATGTATGGACTAAATGAAAATCCCTTTATGAGTTGAGAAGGAAAATGTGAAGGACTTGATTTTGGAAACCACATTTCTGTCTATGCATGGAAAAAATTAGATTTCTCACAAGAGACAGTTATATCTGTCTTTAGGAAAAGGGCCACATTAAAGATGTAGGAGGAATGAGGGAGTCTCGAAAGGTGTAGGTGATAAATAGAAATTAAAGCAGTTTGGAGTTAAAAATCCTCAGACCTTCATCAGAAAAAAAAAGCGCACTATTAAAATTTACTATTTAAAATCCATATGAACAATATGCGGGAGGGGGTGAAGAAATAATAAGAATTTTATTTACAATAATCCCATGAATATTTATACAATGAAAATAAAAAAATAAAAACTCACCTCTCTCTAAATGTGGCTGGTTGGGAAATTTGCCAGTCAAAAAAAAATTGTAGCTCTTGAAAACTTTATTTGATCGTGCACCACTTCAATTAGCCCTACATCTCTGGCAAATCAAGCCACCTGTCGCCTAAATTGGGAGAGGTGTGGTGAATTACACACTCGGGGAGAGGGGGGGGGGATAAACACACCTTGTGGAGGGGGTAATATACACACCTTAACTAAGTTCTAAAATAGGTGATTAACAAAATTTTAAAACTTAAAGTAGCTTAATCAGGACTGAAAAATGTACCTATTTATTTGCCTCCCCACGAGGGCAAAGTTAGACACAAAGTAAGTTTTTAATGTGGGGAAAATTCAGCTCCCCAAAAAGGGGCACTCTTAGTTGGGACAAAACTAAAAATTGTCTTAATCTAGGATTTCTCCATTGACTGAGAACAGAACAGATACTGCACTCTGATCCTAGCCCGAAGGCCGAATGTCAAGTTCGTTTTGGCAGCCCAAAATCTCTGTGTCCCGTCTACTTCCAAATACCACTTAAAATTAACATCAATCATCTGACACAATCGTGAAACTTTCACCCACCTTTCGAATAATTTTAACGGAGAGAGTTCCACCTCCATTTCCAGTTAGTTACAAATGAGAACAAGTTGTAAAATTCGGAGCAAGAGTACAATAAGGACCCCAGTTCATTAACACAACACGCGGAATATGTTCCAGAAGTCACCGGCGTCTTCTGGTTGACCTCGCAATACATGTGGTCGCTATTTACAAAACAACTTGTAAATAAAACTTTTATTTACTTTTATAAATGCAGTAATTCTATATTTTGCAATTTTTTTTTCTTTTAACATGTTAATATTTATTTTAAGGCAGAGGGTCCATAAATAAAACAAATAAAATATTAACATGTTTTCTTTTAAAACATGTTTTTGTGTCACTATTTACTTGCCTCCCCACGAGGGCAGAAATGGAGGAGGGGGCGGTATGAAATATTTATCGCCGGACTTAAGTAATCTTCCGTTTTGTAGGGAAAAATCAAGCTTCCCGAAAAGGGGCACTCTGGATCTTACCTCAGTTTAGAAGGATTTTTCCATACTACACTTTGCTCCTAGCCCGAGGAGGCAAAACGGAAAATTACGCAAGTTATTTTAATAAATAAACGAAATATATACGCTTTTTTAAAAATCGGCTGACTTGTAATCTTTCGTTTTGCAATAAACAAAACAATTTATCATTTTTTTGTTTTACTTTTATTTACTAAAAAAATCAAATTTTAAACGCAGAACATTCTATATTTCGTGTTTTGTATTTTAAGAAAAAGTGGAGGGCTATATGAAAATAGTTTTTTTTCTTATTGTAGGGAGGCGAGTAAATAGTGAAGTTTTTTTTTTTAATAAACGCAGTACATTCTATATATCAGAAAATTTTTTTTTTCTTTTAACATGTTAATATTTTTTGGGGAGGGGGTGTATGTATTTTTAAAAATGTAGGGTCCATTTTCTTTTTTATTACTAAATAAACAAATAAAATATTTACCGTTTTCTTTTAAAACATGTTAATATTTATATTTTATTTGGGAGGGTATGTATCCTAATATCTTTTTTTTTTACAATACATTTTAATTTTATTTTAAAGAAAAAAAAATTTTGAAATATAGAATCTACTGCATTTATTAAAGTAAATAAAAGGCTTATTTACAAGTTGTTTTGTAAATAGCGACCACGTATATTGTGAGGTCAACCGGAACATGTTCCGCGTGTTGTGTTAATGAACTGGGGTCCTTATTGTACTCTTGCTCCTAAAATTCCTTCTGTCTCATTGATCAAATCACAACTTTCATTATTCTTGATTTTCACAGCAATGCATAATATTTATCCTCATCCAATGACGGTGACTAATTGTTACAAGCAGACACAGCTTCTAGGAAAAAGAACTATCCATTAAGTATGCAGACAATGTCATTTTCAACCAACTCCCACAATGAGCAAACGATGCTTAATGGACTTCCCTCTCCTATTTGCCGCAGTGCATACAACTGAATGTAGCATTGGTTGTGTAGAACCTGTTGCCAATCCAGTATGCGTTCCAAATTAGACAATCGCTGAGAGATTTCAACTCGGGCTCCCAAGGCCAAATTAAGCATAGCTCTCCCTTCATCAGTCCAAGCTCATCAATCCTATCATTCTGAACAGCTCCTTAACTAACACTCAATATAATGTCCGACGAGACAATAGTTGGGTTTCAGAGAGTGATTCAAAAGGAATTTCAAGGCTTTTCCTGCACTCATTCTGGGCAACCGTGCACACTTTTTAAAGCTTGAAAGACTTTGTTAGTGTCTTTTTCCAGAATGCACCATGTACTTGATGTACATTCGGCCAAAATAATAGATGCAAAACATGTTGGCAATCTCAACAGTTGGCATTCTTCAGACAGATAGAGTTAACAGATTTCTCAACATACTTTGTCAAAACTAGAAATGAGTTTGGTTTAGTGTAAATAGAGTGACGGGAGTGGAAGTACTGATAGATGATATGGGATTAGATAGTTTGATTAGTATATTTTAATGAAAGAATCCTTCGAAACCACAGTCCAACTCTGGCTGCATTTCGTTTCAATACCTCTCATGTTAAAAGCATTATTATATCAGTATAGTAATCTCTTGTAAAAATGGGTTCACCCGTAGCTCATGAAAGACAGCTTCCTGTAAGAATTTTCTGGTGTATCTACATATTACAACAATTTTAAAATGATAAACATTTTAATAATATTTGTCTTGCATCAATTTGGTGATTCTGTATAAATGAGCACCCTTTTCTCTGATCAATAAAGTATAGGATAACATATTGGATATTTCAAGACTTAAAGAATTTTAGGAAGTTAAAAATCACTGCAAAATTCTCCCAAAATGAATGTATTCCCATGTTTTTATGGGAAAGAGCGATGCATTTGTTTCTTTTTATTTGGATTCTCTTTTCTCTTTTCAGTTCCTAATAAAGAGGAAATGGAAAAAAGAGCAGGCCAAACTGCAAAACAGTTACAAGAACTCATCTATCCAAAAGATTATCAACCAAACTTGAAAAGAAAAGTATGTATTTTTAATGATTAATATGTGAAGGATTATCTGATTATGGTTTGCTGTTACCTGATACACCTCTAGAAATTTCTGTTTTAACGCTTCACTTGGCTGTTTTTAGAGCTCTTGAATGTATCTACCAATCATACCGCCATTCCGTTACTTCTGGTAAGAAACAAATTTGAGATGCTCTATCGCAAAAGTTTGCAAAAATTCTACAATTCTTTAGAACTGTGTTCCATTGCAGTTAACCACACCAAATCTCGCAAACAGCTCAGGCAAAAAATATTTTACAGTTTAGGATTTTTGGATACTTTGAAAAAAATGTCCACAAAAATACACTCCTTTCATTGGTTCAGCAAAATCAACATGTATACACAATCAGTGTCAGATTTTAGTTACAGATTAAATTTCACAGGTAGTTATTTCGCTGCTTTGCACAATTTTACCTTTTTTTTCACTGTTTTTGTCTATATTAAACCAATAAATGTAAATACACTTTAATGACTTCATCCTGCAGATCTTCGGATGGCACCACTATTCTTTCATTATACATCAGCACCTCATTACAGATTTTATTTCATTCATAAAAGTATCGTCTAGCACATTTCTCTGAATTTTAATGGCAGATTTCATACGGTATTGGATAACTACTTTCAATACCTCTTTGTTCTTCATTCTCTGCTCATAAAGCCACAATTACCGTATCCTTTTTAGACCCGTAAATAGGTAAACATCCATGAGGTGAGTTAGTGGGGGAAGGGGATTCTCAATTTCAAATTTTTTTTGCCATTAGCCACTTACATCCCTGATAAATCATGTGGTCAGTTTACATGGATGAATGAGAATTTTTGAAGCATGATAAGATGATGGGCAGGTGTTGTTGGAGAAATGTTAAAGACTGCGGGTGAAACAGGCATTGAGATGATCAGACTTGACAAATCAAATCATAAAAGAACGGGTTGTTGCAAAAGACTGGGATCTTAGTACAATTGTGAACTTACAAAGATGAAGGATATTACAGAGGCTTAAAGTTTATGGATCAGGTCCTGAAAGTGATTGAGAGAATAATTGAACAGCAAATAAGAAGTCAGATAAAAATAGATGAAATACAGTTTGATTTTATGCCTGAGCAAAGTACCACTTGTGCTATATTTATCCTGCGACAAATGCAAAAGAAGTATCTTGGCAAGAAAAAGAATCTCTATCTTGCTTTTTCGTAATTTTGAGAAAGCTTTTTACAGTGCTAGATGTATGGTGGGCTTGGCGTGAATTAGAAGCAAACAAGTGATTGGTTAAGATTTTCAAACAATGTACAAAAATGCTTAAAGTCATGTTAGAATTAACATCACCTTTAATGTTAAAGTGAATGTACGTCAGGGTTCTGGACCGAATCCATTGCTTTTGATTTGTGTCTTAGAAGCATTGTACAGGAAGTTGCATACATGTTGTCTGAAAGAGATGCTGTATGCTGATGATTTAGTACCTGCCTGTAAAACGATGGAAGGTTTACTTGTTAAGTTGAAGACTTGGAGGAAAGTTATGGAAAGTAAAGGTCTGTGAGTGAATGTTACCAAGACCAAAGTGATGATCAGTGGTTGTAGTGTTGGAAAGCCTTCAGAAAGAGGAAAGTTTTCCTGCTCAGTTTGTGGAAAGGAAGTTGGGTGCAACTATATTTTTTGTGACACTTGTAAGCATTAGGTTTACAAAAGATGCAATGGAATTACAGGTAGGTTGAAAGATGATAACCAGTTAATGTGCAAGAAGTGTAAGACAATGGAGACGGATGTGGAGAAAGTATATTGGATGGCAAGGTAGTCGGGAAGTTTTGTTACCTTGGTGCATAGGGAGGAACTGGTGCTAGTGTAATTGTAAGAGTTAGGAGTGGACGGAGTAAGTTCAAGAAACTTCTGTATTACTAACTAGCAGAACGTTACTGATGTTGACCAAGAGAAGAGTCTATTAAACATGTGTATGCAGTATGATGTTATATGAAGCTGAAACTTGTTGCGTGATGGTTGAGGCTATGTGTTGGAGAGAAATGATACAATGGATTTGTAATGTGAGTCTTTAAAACAGGCTTAGATCTGATGACCTCAAAAGAAGATAAAATCTAGACAGTATACCTATACTGTCTAGATTTAATCTTCCTTAGAGGTAGATGTGATTTTAGCAAAACCAAGTCACAAGCCACAAAAACTGTCTGTATGCATCTATATATAAAAAAAAATCATCTTGATTGGGAATTAAGCATAATTGGTCACATAATAATTCAACAAACTTTAAAATACTGGAACAACAAATGAAACTTTAGAGCACATATTGTCCATCTGAAGTAAAAATGCCCAAAAGATTTCAAACTCCTAAAGGTTGTATCTAAAATGAACTAGATCTCAGAATACACAGATCACACATCTGACCAAAACTTGACTAATAATGTACAAAATTCAAGGCCTGAGACTATGCTTAAGAGTTCTCAGAATTTCGCTCATGCAAAGTTTATATACCAAAGCCACTCTTAACCCTAAAATGGGAATAACTCCAGTACGCATTAAAAGTTTAATCCCGTACAAACAAACCAGGATACAAAAAACATATAGCTCTTCATGTATACAATTCTACAGTAATAAGCAATCAGCTATCCCTTCATTTGGACTCCATATCAAAGAATTCTGACAATATAACATCATCTAAAATAAACGAGATGCCTCCATGCTCAATCTCCAAACTATACATCAACTTAACATTAATGCAACTAAAAAACAAAACAACCTCATCAGCCAAAGTGAATTTCTGGGACAAATACCATAATCATATAACTCTTTATACAGATGGATAAAAATGCTTGGATGCAACAGGAGCAGCATACATGCTCATAAACCGATCAGACTGCCAAATAATGCTTCCATCTATATATGGCTGAATTACATGCCATAAAAATGGCACTAATGGAAGGGAAAGAACATAATTTTCTCAGACTTGTTGTCTAGCCTGACAGCGATTGAAAGAAGTTCAAATTATCCTTACTTACATGAAATATTGGAAAGATGTCACTGATGGGCACTGACCGCGGTAGTCCTGGCCTCACTTCTCATCCATATGGGTACTAGGGGAAATCAAATGGTTGAAATGCTTACAAAAGAAGCAACTAAAATAACAACTTTAAAATTTTCATATACAGATTACAAAAATAATAAAAAAATGGCAAGCAATATGGGATATGTTTCTAAATAAAAAATTATATAAAACATCAACCATGTTTTCCAGTCCAACTGAACTGGAAAACATGGAACTGCTACCTGATTGAAGCGAGAAATACTATCACATATGAAACCTCCTCATTCTGTTTAGAAATATGCCTCCCTCTCTAATAATAGACTACCGAAAAAAACAAAAAAAAACACTTTCAGCTCATATAAGAAAAGCCAAAGATACAATTAAGTGACATCTGAAATATCTCCTAAAAAAAAGAAGCTCTCTAAAACAGGAAAATTAACTTGTCCTTGTGGAGAACTTATCAAATTACTCCTTGTATTCATTCATTGTATGTCACAAAATTACCTATAGGGTTGATATGCCATAAAACAAAAAATCCAAATCCCAACCTTTGAATTCTATGGTCATAGTTAAAACTACCATAACTGATAAATAGATTGAAAAATAAAATATTTCAGAGAAAATGGTTTGATAAATTTAATTTTCTTTTTCTCTCAATTTTTATTTTTATTAATTATTTCACTTGTGTTAATAATTGGACTTTGTCTTTATTAAGCCTATCACTTTTGCCTCTGACTTCCCTTATTTATTTATTTTTTGTTGTTGTACCTGCTCTGGTTGATGCCATATGTTTTCAACCTTCTGTCAAACTTGTTCTTGTGGAGAGGTAAATAATCCATTTTTGTCAATATGAACAGTCAGACACTCTTGTGCTAAGGATATATTCATTTTATGTGTTAAGAAAGTCATATATTTTCCTTCTTTTTTTATATTTGCTTTCTCAAATGAAAAATGGTGTATCTTTTTTTTTCCAGAGAACAGATGGAAATGAAAGTAAAAGTAAAATTCCTTGCCTTGAAAATGTCAATTTAAAGAAGTTGATGGAAACTAATCAAGTATGATTATTATTATTATTATTATTATTATTATTATGATTATTATGATTATTATTATTTCTATTTCTTCTTCTGCTTAATACTATTTCTATACACATATTCAAGCGCAAATAGATTCATTGCTGTCTCTGATGATGACAACAACAAATTAGACTGCATTGTGCATATTCCTTTCCATGTGAATGTCTTCTTCTTCTCACTGGTTTTATCTGATTTGCATCTATTGGTTTCACCTCCTAACATGTTATCTTGCTTAATCAATTGCTAGGAATTTTAAAGTCAGAAATAACTTTCTATTCGACTGTTTAACTGCCTTGAAATTGCTTTCAAATTTTAAAGGGTCTCAAAGTAATTTACTCTTTTTTTGTTTCTTTTTTTTTTAACTATTAATAAAAGATTTAAAAGACGATAATTTTTGTAAGCAGTGTGGTCATTAAGATTGTTTTATGTAATGGCAATTTTCAGCAGTCATTCTTATGTAGTAGTTCTTAAGCTTTTCAAACGAACACTAACAAACCACTAACCACTCAGCAAACTTTATAAGTTTTATTTCCTTTCTTATTAAGCATGCAGATTGCATGGTAAGTGCCTCTCACCAACTCTATGCAGTCAGCTATGTAACTTTATATGATGAAGAATGGAACAAAGCCAGCAAGGTAGCACCTGCATAAAATTGGGATCTGTTCAATTTGAAGTCATCCAACGTTACATCTTTGTACTGTTCGCTGTGCAATGAAGTAGTCTCATAGTTTACGTCAAACATGTAAACCTGTAATGCCCAGAATCCTCTGACCACTTTTATTTTCCTAAATGTTATTTTCACTATATCTGAAAACTTTTAATGTTATTTTCATTATATCTGAAACCTTTTAATGTTATTTTCACTATATCTGAAAACTTTTAATGTTATTTTCATTATATCTGAAAAATTTTAATGTTATTTTCATTATATCTGAAACCTTTTAATGTTATTTTCACTATATCTGAAAACTTTTAATGTTATTTTCACTATATCTGAAAACTTTTAATGTGGCCAAATAGAGCTTTGCAAAACATAAACAGTGGTAAAAGATTAAATTTTGTTTGTATCAAAATTTTAGCAAAATAACCCAATAAATAAATGAGTTATCGCAATTTGAAATTAAATGGAATTTCACTATATTTACTCAGTTTTGCGCACTAAACTGGCTGGTTTGTGAAAGCTAATAAAATTATAATTTGCTTCAGAGGAATTCTGTTGAACCCCTAGAATTAAGTTGAACACAGAGTAAGAACGATGGCTTGAATGTGCTTAGTGTGTATATGTGTATACTGCCTCCGAGTATGCATCTACCTGCAAATGCGTGTATACCTCCGGCAGTCAGATAAAATGCTTTTCAGATGGCTACCCTGATTCTGAAGATAACTTTGTTTTGTTTCCAGGTTTTATTGAGTGCAAAAAAGGTAGAACTGAAAAAAAAAAAAAAATTTTTACAAAATCTTAACAAAACAAGCTTACAAGAAAATGAGTTGTTGATTAGAATTATGTTTAAATTCAGCACATTGGAAGTTTAAATCTGAATCTCATGACGACAGCAAGTAACAACCACATGAAAATGTTGAGTGTATCTGTTCACAGATGGGATAAGAAAAAAGTGAGGCAAGATACAAGGAAATTTAAATTGATAAAATAAATGTACACAAAATATTTTCACAAATATAGAAATATAGAAAATCTCATTTAGAGATAACAATAAGATACTACATTATCAGGGATTGAATTTGAAAAATAATGTTGGAGAAGTGGTGTTGTCTTATATAGGGTAATTTGCAATGTCATATCCGATATATTTTAGGACTCCAAGTAAGAATTAAACCGTAACTAACTAAAAAAAGTTCATGTAATAACTAGTGACAGGACAATTCCAATATTTTTCCCCGATTCCAAATAATTACCAATTCTGATTCCAATAACGAAAGCGCCCGAAAGAATACAGCCACAGCATAAATAGCAATCACCTGCACAACTATAGATTCACCTATTAAAAGAGTTCATTAAATACTGTCTATTTAAGATCGTTTATATAGATATTTGAAGGTTTTCTTATCACAAACTTTTTTCCTAAGAACACTGATTCATGAGGTTAAAATAAAATATACTAAAGTTATGTTAAAAAAATCAACTAACAATTTGTTTACATCAGTTTTCTTTAGTACAATATTGCACTGGGACAAAATCTATAAAAACGGATTTGTTCATTTTTTTTGTATCTCACTGATAAGTTATAAAAACAATACACATTGGTAAACTTGTAGATAAATTAATTTCTTTGCGTCTGATAGCATTTTATGGATTTATTGCGATTTTATAAGGGCCTTTCCAATGAATCTACTGTCAGAGAATAATTCTACCCCAAAGAATTTGACCCACCCAATATTTTTCTGAGGGATTTTTGGACCAGATATTTGTGTATGAACTTTTAGGACATGAATTGGATATCTGACACTAAATAAGTTTATTATTGACAAACAATTTATTGATATTTTTCGGCTGTAATATTATTTTCTGGTTTAAAAAAATCATTAATTAATCGATGAATGTTTATTTTCATTTTAAAGAAGCAAACATTTTTTTCATAAATGATTTTAATTAACTATTTTGAAAGAGAGGAGAAGCAAGATTATAATGCTCAAATTTAAAGATATTTGTTTGAAAATAATTTTTTTAAAAACTGCATATTATTTAACAAAGAATAATATCTCAATTATAGAGGAAAAGGATACAGAGAAATATAGAACAAAATAAATCCAGCAAAATACAAATTTTACTTATCAGACACATTTTAGGTTTAATTATAATTAAAAGGAGAAGGAAACATGATCTTAATTAAATAACAGAACCTTTCATTTCTGTTATTGGCAAAAAATTTCCTTTGTACACAAAATTTTAACAAAAACAACATTCTTGCGCCTAATTTGTGAAAATATATATTTTTTAGCAAATAAATAATTCAAAGTGTAGTATTTTTTCTGATACTAAACTCTATTTTTTTTTTTTCCTCGGTCAGTGAAAGGGAAATCCTTCTAGACTGAGGCAATTTAAATTTTTCTCCCCTCTTTTGGAGATCTGGATTCCCCACATTAAAAACCGACTTTGTGTCTAAGTCTGCTTTCATGAAGAGACAAGTAAATAGGATCATACGTAATTAAATCACCCCCTCCAAAATGAGATTCTACTTTTTTAAGCGATTACGTGTGAACACCTTGAAAAACTTGTCAGAAAGAAGAAAAAAAACAATTATTTTAGAGTGAGGGATCAGTTTCGTAAATAAATTTAATTTTATCCTCATTTCCAGGCCATTCTAAATCTTTAGAGCTGTTCATTTATTTTTTTTACCACTAATCCTAAGTCGGACTGGTAAGATCATAAAACCACACATAATCGCTTAAAAAAGTAGCCCAGCCCCCCCCCCCACACCCCACAAACACACACAAAAAAAATACACACACAAACACAAAATTTGTCTCCCATAATAAACATTTTTTGAGAGTTAATTGCCCAGAAATGGAGGCTCATTTTACATTAAATTTACATGTGAAACTGATCTCTCACTCTAAATTCTTAAATAATTTGGGTTTTATTTTTTTGTTTTTTTTCTTCCCACCAAGTTTTTCAGGCTGTTCACACGTAATCGTCTGAAAAAGTAGAATCTCATTTTTGTTGTTGTGGGGGGTGGGGGGTAGTTGAGGGTTTAATCTACAATAATACCATGATAATAAGTTCTTATTGAGTAAAAGAATCTATTTAACTTCTAAGAAAAAATTCAAATTTTCACATTACATTAAAATATAACTTTAAATATGAAGCAAAAGTTAATAATAAACATGTTAGTAATTAATTTTTAATTCATAAAACACATTTTAAATTTCTTTTAAATAATTAACAAAAAGTGTGTATATATATATATATATATATATATTTATTTATTTTGGTACAGAAAAATTAGTACAACATTCGTACCATCGGTTTCAAGCTCGGAAAGTCTTAGCCATCCGGCTCTCTTCAGCTTCTGTTGTCATCTGTTTTAGAAATGTGAAGTCACATGACACTTTCGTTGGGACGCGTTATTTGCTCAGTGTGTTATGTATGTTTGTTTGAATTTAAATTTAGTGTAATGACACTGTTGAGATTTAAAACCGGAAGAGATTTAGATAGATATAATAATATAAGATTAAAGGGAATAAAAAATAAAATAAGAATTAAAATTAAATTTGAAATTAAAACATAAGAAGTAAAAAATTAAAAATATATAAAAAAATAAAAAGGTTTCTATGTAATTCCCGTGAGCCAATTTTATGAATTTGTATCATTAGCCGTTACTGTTTTTGGGTTTGAAGGTGTGCGTTTTGAAAGGAAAAACCGTTAGTTGAAATCGTGTTAAAATTCTTTTAGACAGTCCGGAGTAATTTTAATAAAGAAATTGCTAGATCTAAGGGAGGTAATTTAGTTGGAAAATAAAGGTTTGAGGTTGTTTAAATGGATTTGTTAGATTAGTCTAATAACTGATAAATAAATTAAATATTTTTGTGAAAGTCGAAGTTTTTGCTCTTGAAATATATGTGGATATGGGCTGATGAGGTGTTTGTTCGTATTTTTTAATTTGTTTATATTAGTAATGATGGGAGGTAGAGGGGGGAGTGACTTCACATTTCCAAAACAGATGACAACAAAAGCTGAAGAGAGCCGGATGGCTAAGACTTTCCGAGCTTGAAACCGACGGTACGAATGTTGTACTAATTTTTCTGTACTAAAATAAATAAATATTATGTTCTTAATTTTTAACTTTAATTCTTAATTAATCTAGCACTCTGCTGGGATTTTACCTACTATATTACAAAGAAGTTATATATATATATATATTTACATTTTTATTTTCACTGTCTTTCACGTAGTCTGAAAGGAGTATACTTGTCTTGTCGATGAACTGAACTGCTAGATGGTTTCAATAATTAATAATAAAAAATGATTCTTGGTTATTCCAAGAATCATTTTTATTATTAATCTTTGATTTTATTGCCTTCTGTCTCCATCTCAATCCACCTTTTATATCTTTTAGATAGTTTGTTTTACAACCAGTTCCCAGACATGGAAACTCAAAATTAAAGAACTGATGCCAAAGTGTGTTCTCGCACAGAGCAGTGAAAATCTTTAAATTAAACTCCACACCAACCTTTCAAAATGTTCAAAGTTCTTTTTTTGTTGGGGTTTTTTTTTTTTCACACTTTTTGCCAACCTCTTGTAAGGTTTGCCAATGGTGAGAGACCGGACAAAAGCCCACCATATAAAAGAAAAGAAACTAAAAACATTTTTTTATATTTTACTTTTAATTTAATTATCAATGATGTTTGTCAGCATTTTTCTTGACAAAAATATTTTATTTAATTTTTAAACATTTTTACGGAACCTTGTGAATCAACTGCATTCTTTTAAAGGTTACTTAGCAAATTTATGCAAAGTTTTTTTGTTTTTTTTCTTACACAAGTATAATAAATTTACATTGTATTTTGATTATGATCTAAAGATTTTAGTTTTATTGGTAGTTTTTAAAAAATATTTATCATTAGGTACTAGCAATGGAAAATTGAAAGAATCGTTTTTGGAATCTGAAATTAGGCTAAAAATTTTCTGATTCCGATATCCCCAAAGTTCCGATTTTTCCAATTTAGATTAATTATCCTAACATTAGTTGAGTAAGAGGAGAAAACTGGATGTATTTTAAAATCTATATATATGTTTAAATCTCATTAAAATTTTAGGTAAAAAAAATTGAGTACCAATGGTGGTGAATCATGCTGCCTCAGTAACCTCTTCAAAAAGTACAAGAAATCAGGTCCCAAATCAATCAAAAATATGATGCAAAAGCATGTTAAAATAGTTAACATATATAAAGTTTTGGCTGAGAAAAATGTTAGGTTTCTTAAAATGATTAAAATGTTGCTCACATTTTTCAAAATCAGATGTAAACATTTTTTCAAGCGGGGCTAAGATGTCATGCCCCCATAATGACTTCTTTATAAGAAACAAATATAAATATTATATGGGGGGGGGGGGGGTTATGACAATCTTTATAGGTAGAGAATCATTCCTACCAAACATCAAGTTTGTAGATCTAATAATAGACTAAGAGTAGTCGTTAGGCACATACACACTTTTGAGAAATATTAATATTCTAGTTGAAGTACCGGTCTTTCTGCATGTCAACTTGAGTGGAAAAATTATTTTTCTTTAAATTGAAATAAAAACAATTAAAAATTATTCTTCTGTCACAAAAATTCAAAAGAAAATGGTTACACTCAACAACAAACATTTACAAAAAAAAACAGCCGTTTTATTTACCCCCCCCCCCCCAAAAAAAATAACTCATTAATATTATTCATCCATTAAGATCTATCTGCTTCACTTTCTTTTTCTAGCATATATTTTAATTGCCACAAGATTAATACTATTATCCTGTAACCTTTCTTCTTCCCATCTGTGCGGCTTTGTTTTTACTCCTCTATATATTTTCTCCTATCCCTTTTTTCTTTCACACTTTAAGCAGCCAAATGTTTGCTATAAAGATCACTCCTTGTATCTAACCCAATAAAAAAGATTATGTACTGAATAGTAAGAAATGTGTATGCATAACATTCTTACAAAAGATTTTGTTTTTCCAATTTTTCTTTTTATCATGTCTCTTAGACATATTCATTTATGTATCTCATACATATAAATATATATATATGTATACATATATATATGTGTCTATAAAATCTTTTGAATTTTGCAAGTGGTATTGGTCTAATAATGATTTTTCTTCTTGTAGCTTAAAGGCATGAAAGTTGGTGATTTGAAGCAACTGATGAAGGAAAACAATGTGAAAATATTTGGCCCAAAGAAACAGGATCTAATTGATGCCATCTGCAATCACTACAAACCTTAAAAGGATTTCAATACAAAACCGATGCTTCCATAACAATTCAGTTTTTCATGTTTAAATGGTTTAAGTTTAAAGAAATGAACTTATAAACAAACATTTTTTGTTGACATAGGACAGGCAGCTTTTTATATTTTTGTTCTAATCCTTCTTTCTCCTTGTACTCTCGCACTTTGTTGCCTTCTTACCCTCCACTCTGACTTTTATCTCCTACTGTACTACCTTACACTTCTGCATGGATGCTTAACTCCCACTTGTGCCTTCGCCACTTTGATTCCACTCATCTATGTTTAAATACTTTGTCCTTCTGGTGAAATCTGAATAAATTCTTTCAGGTGAGATATCAATCTCTCCACGCATGTCTTTGTGTTGATTTTATTTTTTCCCATCTTGGTTTAATCCCTTATAATAAGCTTCTGCAGTGTATTGAGAACATCACTTGCAAGAACATATGGGAAGCCATGAAAACGTCTTTATATGGGGTCAGTGCTGATGTAATGTCGTTTGTCAAACGAAAGCATCAAGATTGAGAACGATGTAGAAATTGCTTGATGAAAAAAAAAGAAAAGCTCTTTCCTCATTTTTGAATGGTGCAGAATAATAAAGATTTTCAAAAAGTTAAAGAAAAAAATATTTTTACAAAAATGTAATTTGATAATGAATAACGTTCAACTCTCAGAAACGTGCACACATATAGAGAACGTGTTAGAATATTTATTCCCTGAACTTGATTTGAATATTTGAAATTCTATTGAATATGTTTTGAATATATTGAATTTTAACCAATTAATAAATTAAATCTCTTATATTAAATAAATGATTAATTATCAAGGTTATGTTAACTGCAATATTAAAACAACTCGCAAAGCATGTTTCAAAATCGCATACTCTATTTGCTTTAACTCAAATCTTTTATAGCCATCCTAGATATATTTGCGCCAAACCGATCGCTCCAAAGCCATCCTCTCCCAGTTCTCCACATTCATGTCAAGGGTTTTATAACAATTGTTTAGGGAGTCTGTAATCTTCCATCCTAACCAGGTGCCCTGTCGCATGCA
Source organism: Sepiola atlantica (assembly GCA_963556195.1). Lineage (NCBI taxonomy): Eukaryota > Metazoa > Mollusca > Cephalopoda > Sepiida > Sepiolidae > Sepiola > Sepiola atlantica. Next base: position 144,791,950 of record OY744518.1, on the reverse strand, counting down.
TCTGACTGCGTATAACATGCACTTCTATGCTCGACACTCCAACTTGCTGCAGAACAGTGGTGTCTGGTGTAAATGATTGCCAGTTGACGTTTAGAATCCTCCTGAGGCACATTTGATGGAACCTCTCAAATACCTTGATGTGTCGGCGGTAAATGGTCCATGTCTCCAAGGAATGCAGGAGAACAGATAAGACGCATGATTCGTACACACTAAGCTTAGGTTTGATTGTAATGGCTCTCTCCGACTAGATGAACTTTTCAAGCTTACCAAATGCTTTGTTAGCCTTTTCGATTCTTAGGAGTATTTCAGAGTCAAGGGATCCAGCTCCCAAGTATACAAACTACACTTAATCTAAGCCCCTTGACGTAGATGTTGGGCTCTACATACGGGAATCCTGGTGGAGTGGTGAGCATTACCTTAGTTTTCTTCAGATCGATGGTGAGTCCAAAGGTGGTGCACAATCAGGGAAAAGGTCCATTATCATCTACATATCCTCTTTTTCAATGTGGGCAATGAGGTCCACATCATCAGCATAGAAGAGCTCCTGTACAATGGTACGGAAGATCTTGTACTTTGCATTAAATCGAGTGAGATTGAAGATCCTACCAGTGTTACGGAAAGTATTAGAACACCAATGTTATAGTCATGAAAAACATGGAAGAGAATCATTGCAAAAAATATAGAGAATAATGTTTGTGCAAGAATGTGAGGCCTCGGACAAACGTCAGATTAGGGAACTGGTTTACATAGTACCCATAACACATACTGATATTTATATGCATATGTACCTCATTTTAGGTTTGTGTGGTCGATGCTTCCTTTCAGATAACTTTCCATATAAGGTAAAGTGAGATTTTCCCCTATTTCATTGACTGGAATAAAAACTGTATAAAGTCTTCTTTTTCGTCATTCATTATCAGAATCTATTCTTAAATTCCTTTCCAATCATATCTTACATTTTTGATAGTTTAGTTGGAGCTTACAAACTCACAAATCATTTTTTTTTTCAACAAAATTCTCATTGCTGTAAGATAATTACTAACTTACAGGGAAGTCCCTCAAGCTTTGAAACGAGAACTTTTCACAGCAAACACTACACCTGCTTTTCTCTTACAACCTTCTGCCACTCCAATTCCAATAAAAAGTATAACCATCCGATTGTTCTGTAAAGTGACTCTTGTTTCAAATAACAATGTCCATATTGTAATGTTGAAGCTCCTTTGCAACAAGTGCTGATCTCCTTTCAGAGAGTATTTCGTTTGATTTTGAATATTCCAACAACCAAAGGCTTACATTTTTTTGTATTTGTTTGATGACCAGTTTCAGACTGCAATGCCCTGAAACCCCTGCCGAGACAGTCTCTTTCATAAACTGTTCCAGAGCCTTTATTGCCATTGACCAATACATGAATACTAAGTTTCATTGTATTAAGTCTGTATCGTTCACTAAGTGTCAAGACACAAGCAAGTCTCTTCTTTATATATTCAAAACAACAATTACAACAAAGGCGCCCTCTGGGCCAGATCAAAAGCTTCACCCAATGGCCGTAACTTGATACATTACATCTCTCCATTCTTAGATGGATCAATATACATAGTCTCTTAACTTAAATTGAGCTCTCCTTACACGCTCAGATCTCCGAAGAATAGACGATGCTTTCTGTCCGAAGTCTATAGGTTCCACCTCAGCTTCATCCTGTCTTACCAATTCGGGTACTCCTTCATCCTCGGTGGACTCTGCGACATCATTCATATCAGTCAAATCCTCCTCTGAGACCAGGATTGTCTTTTTAATGATTTGGTCTGAATATCTCCGTGTAACACCTCTCTCGGTCTCTACCTCAAAATTGACATTACCCAACTGCCTCATAGTGATGCCCTCTAGCCACCGTTGACCAGGGCCAAAATTCCTCACAAGGACTGGATTATTTACCCCATGATTTCAGCACGGTGTCATGATCTTAGTAACCTTCTCTATTTTGTAGTTGTACACCCTGCTCTTAAACTTGTTTGGCTGTAACAGATGAAAGGCTGTTCTTAATTGTCGCTTGAACAGCAATTCAGCTGGAGGAACCCCAGTTACTGTGTGTGGAGCTGTCCTGTAGTTAAAAAGGAATCTGTGGACTTTTGTTTCAAGAGATGTTTTTGTGTCTCTGCCCATCCTCTTCATTGTTTCCTTGAATGTACGCACACTGCGTTCAGCCTGGCCGTTGGAGAAGGGATGGTAAGGAGCTGTGAATATGTGTTTAACCCCATTTGCCTCTATAAACCTCCTGAATTCATCACTGGAGAAACACGGGCCGTTGTCACTCACAACCAGCAGAGGCAAACCATGAGTCGCAAAGATTCCCCTCAACTCCTCAATGGTAGCTGCAGCAGTGGATGTCTTCATTATACAATCCTCCATCCATTTGGAGTAGGCATCAACCACTATTAAGAACATGTGTCCAAAAACTGGACCAGCATAGTCTATGTGAATTCTTTCCCAGGGCTGACTTGGATATTCCCAACAATGAATCGGAGTTCTGTTGGGCTGTTTCTGATTTAGCACACAACTTTCACACCCCTTGGTGGTCCACTCAATATCTCCATCCAGTTTTGGCCACCATACATAGCTTCTAGCTAATGCTTTAATCCTCACAATGCCTACATGAGTGGTGTATTTGCTGCAGAACTTTTCCTCTCAACTTAGGAGGAATAATAATCCTGCTTCCCCACAGTAACACGCCATCTTCACAGGTCAGTTCCTCCCATTTATTAAAATAGGGCTTTAACTGTTCACTCCAACTGACTCCATTCCAGTCATTCATGGTGAATTTGTAAGATCGGATCTTTCCTAGTCTCTGCTCTCACAGCTTCAACCTTCACTGGAGCTTCATATATATTTTATTAGTGGATTTAGATATATCTTTTTCCTGAGCCTCCAGTGGAAAACGACTCAAACAGTCCACATTACTATTGAGGACTCCAGTTCGATATTCTAGTTTGTAATTATAGTGTAAGAAAAAAAAAGAATAACGAACTAATCTTTAAATAGAGATGTCGCAAAGATCAAGTCCAAATGGCAGGAAAAAAAAACGTCTCTCTCAACTGTATATATAAAAAAACGTCCTTCAAATCAACATGAAAGAAAATCCAGCACTCTTTTCTTTTGCTCGCTTTCCAATACGCGTTCAGAACGATATCCACGAAAAAACTGACTGACTCTTAGCTTTTCGCTCTCTAATTAAAACGAAAATCCCACGCATGCAAACAACCTAATTTGCATGAACAAATAAAATAATTAAAATCTTATTTCACTTTCTGATGCCTCTCTCCTCCCACTCCTCTTTCTTTTTATGTCGGCAACGAGGGTTTTCGGGTTCGCCCCACACACACAGCATAGCAGACGCTGCCTCTTTGAACGGCGCCAACAAGTGTCTGCATCTACTTCAATCGGCCGCTCTCCGTTACATATAGGCAGCCAAGAATAGGGCTCAACGCTGAACCCGGGCAGCTTCCATAGCAGGAATTGGCTTGTTCTCTGCAAATAGACCCAACACCGGTTTGTGATCAGTGAACATCGTGAAGGGGTTTCCAAACAGATATTGATGTAACCTCTTCACTGCAAAAACCAGGGCTAGCCCTTCCTTTTCAATGTGTGCATAATTCCGTTCAGCATCTGAGAGTGTTTGGGAGATGTAACATACTGGCTTTTCACTGCCATCTTCCATCCTAAGCCATAAGGAGAAGCATCCACTTGTATGAGTGTGGACTTGGACGGGTCAAAATGAGTCAGAAGGGGTGCTGTACACAGCATTTTCTTTGTCTCTTCAAAAGCTTTTTGTTGGCAGGCTACCCACTTCCAAACTCTGCCTTTCCTCATTAGACTGTGCAGTGGCTCAAGTCATGTGGACAAATTTGGTAAATGACTGCGATAATAATTTACTACCCCAAGATAGGCTTTCAACTCTGGGTGTAGGGGATCTTGCCATCGCAGCCACTTTCTCTGGTAGAGGAGCTGTACCATCCTTGCTAACCTTGAACCCTAGATAGGTTATTTCCTCAAGAAGGAATTCGCACTTGCTTCTTTTCAATTTGAGACCAGCTATGCTCAGCGTATGAAATACTCTCTCCAGGTTCTTTAAGTGGCTTTCATCATCGGGACCTGAAATTAGTATATCGTCCACTCGTACCTTGCAGAAAGGAACATCTTTCAATCGTTTGTCCATCTCCTGTTGAAAAATGCCTGTAGCACTGTGCACCCTGAACTGTAACCTTGTGGGTTGGTACAAACCCCTATGTGTGTTTACAGTTAACAATTCCTGGGTACCTTCCTCCAATTTCAGCTGTTGATAGGTGTGGCTTAAATCCAGTTTGCTGAATTTTTCCCCCCCTGTAAGTGTGGCAAATATATGTTCGGTTCGAGGAATAGGGTAGCTGACACATGGAGCTGCTGCATTGATGGTTTGCTTATAGTCCCCACATATTCGGATCCCCCCATTGTTACTTTTAACAACGGGCACTATGGGTGCAGCCCATCTAGAATATTCTAATCTTTTGTAAATGCCTTGGTTTTCTAGGCGGTCTAACTCCTTCTCCACCCCTTCTCTCAAAGCATAAGGTACAGGCCTGGCTCGACAAAATTTGGGCTTGGCTTCTTTATCAATGGGTATATTCACCTGAAAGTCTTTCAGGCATCCCATTTCTCCATTAAATAATGGATCATATTTTGTAAGTAATTTTTTAAGCCTCGATGGGTTCTCCCTTGTTAAACAAAACAGCCATTCCCAGTCCAGCTTTAATTTCTTCATCCAATCTCTACCCAGTAGAGTTGGTACCTCTCCTTTCACAACCAGTAGTGGTAAACAGTTCACTTGTCCTTCATGTAATACCTCTACAATTGTTGTCCCCTGATGTTTTACTATCTCACCAGTATAGGTCGTCAGTTTTACTATAAAGATACAGTAAAGTAGAAGAACTTAAAAAGCTTATTCTATATATATATAGAGAGAGAGGGAGGGAGGGAGAGAGAGAGTCTGACAGTTTTTTTTGGCCAATCTACTCGGTGTGTTGGTGACATGACATATGTATCTTTTGAAGGTGTATGCAATTTTACAGGTGTAGTAAGAGTTGGTTGATGCAAAGTGTATGTAGGCTCTTGTGTTATAATGTTTAAAAAAGGCCCATTTTACTCTATCAATCGATACTGTCTCTTTTTTCCCACCAATGTCTAGGGGAAACAGTTTTTCAGTATGTGCAAGCACGCGATAAGAACCAGTATCATTGTAGAAAAACGTAGATCCATGAAGAAATTGGGGGGGGGGGGGGGCAAAAATTGTGTGGTCTGCTGCCGAGGTTTCATAGATTAAGATACGATTGCAGTCTGTTTATGTACAGAGCTGGATCTATCGCCTTTAAATCTATTAGGGTCAGCATCTGACCCAGCAAATATAGAGGTACTCCTGTAAACATGCACTAGGTGGCATGTTTAGTATTGCATGCATGCAAATAGCAGACTTGTTGCAAGTGAGTAATATTTAATAAGGAGAAAAGAGGCCACACAAAGAATTGAAAATATCTCTGATTGTAAATTAGGTCAGCCAAGAAATGTTTTTTTGTTTAAAATAAAATAAGTGCCTCATTAAACAAGGGTTCATACTGAGAGCAACCAATTTGAGAAAAGTAATGTCCTAGATTGTCTGCAGATAAGCCCTTTTGAGTGGACACTGGCTGGGCGTTATCTCTGGTGAATATCTCTGGTAGTAATGTTCTGGGTGGTCGAATGGGGATGACTGAGAAAGACCAGAATCTAAAATATCCGGTCAAAAGTACATATATTCCAGCCTATGGGCAGGGAAGGGGAGTTAGAGTCGGCCCGCCGAGTGTGAGACAGTAAGTTGGAAGTTAGCTCTTAGGCTCTAAATTAAGTGACTTAAATCTCATATCGTAAGTCTGATATTCAACCTAAGAAAACGAGTATCATCATAACCTCCAAAGAAAAATAAACCTTGTTAATTATTTTTAAACTGAAATTGTATTTACAATTCAAACGTACAAGTTCACGTAAAAACGATGAAACACATGTAAAAACGAGATGATCACCAGAAAACAGTCAGAATTACCGTTGTCTATAGAACAAAGGAAAAGGGAAAAGAAAACAGTCTCTGATAGAGGAAGCAAATATAAGATGAACATTGAGTTGTAATCCATAGAGTTCAAGTTGAAAAAGTTCAAAATTTGCTTCCTCTAATTACTTGCATATTTATATGGGCACATTATATTTTTATATCTTTCATTGAAATTTGTTTTTTTGCTCAAATTTTTTTATTTTAAAATATATGCTAACCAGTAATACAATTTTTGATGATTTTTTTTCCTCTGATGAAAAGAGCTTATTTTTGAAAACCCATAGATTAAGGAAAAAAAATAAGTTGTTTATATTCTTTGTTTGAATACTTAATGAATAAATATTGTATTTTATCTAATTTTTGTTTTCATTTTTCATTTTCTTATATTATTGCTCTATCTTGTATATCGAGCATTGATTTATCACGATAGGATATAATATAAAAATATAATATTTATCTTAATTTTTTATTTGTATGTATATATATATATATATATATATATATATGCATGTATATATATATATACAGTCATAATATAGACTGTCAAAAAGCTCTAATGCAAAGTTTCGATTACGTTCGTCAAACATTCTCGACTAGTCTTCTATCTGTGTTCGCTTGTAGGTACATACAGACCTTAATGTCCCTTAATTACGTGACAGTTTCCGGCGGCTGAGTGGATATGGCGACTGCTTGCAGATTCTAGGCTGACTCTGTGAACTGAAATTGTTACTTTCCTGCACTGATGAGAGCAATAAACTTGAAACGCTAGCGTCTATATGTATTAATAATTTAAGATTTATTTATAAATATTATATATATATATATATATATATATATATATATATATATATTTATATTATAGTAGTGTATGTGTAAGTATAGGTCGTATATGACTATCAAAACAATTTTAAGACTCGGTAGACATTAAAAGAATGAAAATCGATGTTGTAAGTATAATTCAGAATTCTTGGTATTTCAATTATAGACTCTTTGATGAATGAAAGGCCAAATGGATAATCTCCAAAGGAAAGGGATTAAGACTAAACTATTTTAAAAGATGAGGTTTGGTCACATTAAAGGTTAAAGTCTCACAGAACGCTTTTGACTACTTGAGGCATCTCATTATACCTCAGAGACGCTCATATCAATCAGCAGGAAAAGTTTTTTTTAGAAGAATAATTATTTGGTAACGAGAATAGTAAACAAAATAAAACTTGAATAATTTCAAGTCAAGAACTCTGTGTGTTTTTGGTCTGACGCTTAAATTGTTAATGGGCGATTTTTAGTTGGTTTGGCAAACTTGTCTGGTTCAGAGGGAAGGGTCTGTCCCAGAGCAACGTGGATTCGGTGGACGAGCAAGAACGAGTCACTGAAACCTGCCACGCGTCGACTTATATTGAAATTAGCTGTGCATGGCCCCAACCCTCCCCTAACAGCACTCAGTCAGTGAACAAACAAAAGAAATGTCTTCATCATTCTCTCTTTTCTGAGTAGTTGGTATTCTCAATCGAACCCCTCATCTCTCACTCATAACCGAGAAAATGTAATTCCACCCATAACAGTAGGTTCTCTTAACCTACGTCCACCGAAACCAACTCGGCGAGCGCCTAGGTGTGTGTGTGGGGGGGGGTCTTTAATCGGCACAAATCACACCTGTGTCATATCCAACCTCCCAACCTAGAGGGAAAATGACATTCTTCTCGATGAAGCCAGACACAGTGACATCAACTCCACAATATTGGTGTTCGTTTATTAATTCTTATTTTTCCCGACCAACATCTGGTCTATGCATTAATCTCTACTTAGCTACAACAGTGACAATCTAAGCTGAAATTCTAGCCAGCTCGACGCCGTTGTCCATCCCCATAGGTTTTTGGTTTTAATGAAGACATCTATGCCTTTCCCTGTTAATTCACACTAGCGTGATACTCTGATCACCGGCTGGCGTGTACCCACTTCTAATTCATACTAGTGTGTATTTTGGCTCCATCTTCCGTAGGGCCACTCAACATTGTCACACAATGGCATAATATGAAAGACAGTACAGTTGGTGGACGCAACTCGTAAGTGTCCAATCTCTGATTTGGAAAGTCTCACCCCTGTGGCCTTATACACTATTAGGACTCTGTTATGTACAGCAGCAAATGCTACTCCATATGAGACGTTCTTCTCGTTCCCACAACGAAGCTCAGCAGGTACCTCACGCCCCTCGTGGCTAGCACAACCTGGAACAGTTCTACTAAAACGCCATGTTCGTCACAGTAAACATGATCCCTTAGTGAGCGAGGTAGAATTAATTGAAGTGAAACCCCAAGTATGCACTGGTCCAAAATTCGGAAAGAAGGCAATCTACTGTCTCCTTAACTTCTTCAGAGGGATATACAGCCCCGGTTCACAGAACAAGTCCAACCCACTTAGGCGATCTTGCACCATATACGTAAAGTTAGAGTATTCAGATTCGTTTAGTAGGGACTAGAGTCCCTACAAAACGAATCTGAATATTCTAACAGAGTCCAATCTGACTCTAGTTCTGACGACCGATAAGTACCACGGAAGCGGCTTCACCCAATATCTGAGACAGATACTCAATCTTCAGACACCAAGTGACCGAAGCGGCAAAGAAAACAACAACGTTTCGGGCCAAGATCTTTTAGCCCTAAGCCAGCCACACAAGACAGTCCCGAAACGTTGTCAGGTCCTGTGGAGTCTGGGTTGGAGATGGATGCCAGGTGCGAACCACCAAGATGTCCCAAAGAACCCACAGGAGGCCAGGTCGATAGGGATGACTTTATTCCCTACGAATAAGTAGGTAGGTGGGGGAAAATGTAGTATCAAAAGTAATTGATAACCATCCCACCTCTTTGTTAATAATGGAATATACTACATTCGTGTAGTATATTAGGAGTGGATATTTTATCCTCATTTGTAACATTAAGTAACAAAAAGTTAAATAAAGCTTATCAGTAAGTTATTCTGACTTCCAGTTTTTATTACATAAAGTGATAATGAAATTTAATGGACCAGAAGATGAATTTGTTATTGGAGCTGTTGCAAATAATAACTACTTCCCATCAATAAATGTACCACCACCTCCACTCTTCTCTCACCTCTCCGTTGATACAATTCCAATCGTAACTAAGTCACATCATTATATCATTATTGGCAATAAATTTATAAGAGAAGAAACTGATAGACTGTTTAAAGGGAGTATAATAGAGCTCTCAGTGTCTTTGTGGCAAAAGTTAACCACCTCAATTCCCAGTCTGACAAAACCACGTTCCCCCCATCGATCACCGCTCCCTTGAAAGAGAGGGAATATAAGTTAATCCCTCTTAGCCCAGTTAAAAGAAAACAAGACTGTCTCCTCTCCAAAGTCTTCCCCTTTCGTCTCCCCACAAAACAACCCCAAAAGTACTCCCCCTGCATCCCTTGCAAAACAGCTCGCTCCCACCTCTTTCTTTCTACAAAACAGGAACACTACTCCTCCTCATTCCCCAATGAAAGAAGACATGCCACCTCCACCTCCCCTCCATCTCAAAAAAGACAGAGAAGCCCTTCTTTAGAAAAAGGAAGAAAAAAAAACTGCTTTTTTGTCAGGAATTAAGATATGTGTAGTGAATGAGGTACAAGAGGAGACTGTTAAAAACTATAAAGTGGCTGATCTGAAAAAAAACTACTCGCGTTTAGGGAGGTGGGTAACAAGTCAGTTGAAGATCCCCTTAACTTCCCTAACAGCTTAAGAGTCCTTACAGTTGTAAGAAAACCAGAAGAAGCCAAGGGGCTCTGGCAAATGCTAAGGGAGGCCAACGATCATTTTAATTTAATGGCCATTTACAAAAATGAAATGTTAAAATGTTTAAGAAAAGATTGTGTTGGGAGGGTCCCTGTTCGGTTGCACCCTTCCCTTTATAGAATAGCCAGACTAACTTACCCCTTGGATGTTGGCGGTATCTCCCATGATGGGTAAATCAGCATTTAGATGGGCACACAGTCTTTTGGGAGGGTCGTCAGCATCCTGACCTCAATGATGTTCGTTTCTGGAACCCAACTCTAAGATATCTCAATGGCTCTTTATCTAGCAAGCATAAATGTCCGTGGGCTGACTCTCGTAAATTTCGAGTTGCTACAGACCTTCAGCACCTTGGAGTGGATGTATGTTGTATTCACGAAATCCACTTAATTCCAGGTGACCATTTGGGTGCGCTGACTAGACATTTTCACGTCTACTCAGTGTACTTCGATTCTCACTCGAGGGGTGTTTCCTGGCTAGTAAATAAGTCTTTAGGTGTGTCGTGTGCCCCTTGTTTCATGGATCTGGAAGGAAGGCTGTGGGTTCTAGATGTTACCATAAAAGATAAGGCATTTTGGCTCGTTGGGGTTTATGTGCCCAATAACTATACTGAGCTTGCCCATTTCTTTCAATGGATCGAGCAGTTCATGAGTACAACTAGGACGGTCATTTTAGCGAGAGACTGGAACGCGGTCCTGGATCCCAATATAGATCGTAATCGGGATGCTAAGCCATTTCGTGATTTTGTCCATAAGTTTGATCTTATCGATAAATTCCGGAATGGGAAGCCCCATGATAGAGTATGAACTTGGAGATCTAGGCACGACTCCGGTTCGGTACAACTTTTGAGTTATATTGACTGGTTCTTAATTAGGATAATCAACATAGAATTATTAGAATGTCCAAGTTTTCATAATATAGTTTATTCGGATCATAGACTTGTTCGGGTCCGTGTAAACTTAGATAGACCTAGGCCTAGATTGGCTGGGTACTGGAAGCTCAACGCTTCGTCGTTCGATGTGAAGGGCTTTCAGGAACAGCTATTACTAACCTTACAGTGGGAATTGACGGGGGCTGTAATTGGAAATAGGAAGTGGGCTCACTTTAAGAAAGTAATTTACTACCGATTTTAGCCGACGACTCAATCTAACAACTAGGAAAGCTAAAGTGTAACTAAAATCTAGATTAGATCGGGCGGTGGAGGAGGGGGATGGTGCTAAAGTTACTATAATTAAGACGAAGCTGGCCTCTTGGGCTATCCAAGAACACCAAGTAATTAGGGCTAGGTTAAAGAGAATTCCTCAGGAGGCAACAAATATGGCCACTGAATTGCACGCAGAAGAATGTCGACAAGCTGCTGATCGTCATATCGCACATGTTTCATTGCCAGATGAGCGTCTCGTGACCACAAACGAAGGTATTCTGGAGGCGTTTTGTTCTCATTTCCAGGATCTTTTTACCAGGAAACCCGGTCTGTCTTTAGCACAATTCGACCCCTATTTAGCTGACTTTTCTTGTCTCGAGGCGACTGAAGCAGCTAGGTGCGAAGGTTGCATAACAGAGGAAGAAGTTCAGGAAGCCTTAAAGCGAGTCGGCCTTAACAAGTCTCTCGTGATTGATGGTTTGCCCTACTAGGTGTATTTGAGGATGTCGCACATTTTTGTTCTCTTGCTGACAGTTTTATTTAACTCGTGGTTCAGGAACGGGACTATTCCCCATGAAGTTGTTACGCAAAAGCAAAAATGGTGTGGGATGGGTTAGATAATCTTCGGCCCTTAACGATGCTAAATGCTGAGTCTGGTCTAATCAGCCCTCAACAGACTTGTGCTGTAAAGGGTCAGACCATTTAGGATAATTTGCACTCGATATGCTTGATCATAAATAAAGTCGACACTGCAGCAGCGCTGATCAATTTAGATCAGTCCAAAGCATTCAATAGGGTGATTTTGTCTGTGGTTGGTTTTGACCCACAATTTCGCTCTTGGATTTGCCTCTTGTATGTGAACCCTGGTATGCTGGTGGAAGTGAATGGTCTGAGGTCTAAGCCTTTCAGATTATCAAGATCTCTTCGTCAGGAATGCCCGCTTTCACCAATGCTCTATGTGCTTGTGTTGGATCCCTTCTTTTACAGGCTAAGGGTGAATCTGGTCCTACATAGGATTACTTTGGCAGGTGCTTGCACCACGTTAAAGTACTCCGCCTTTGCCAACGACTTGACTGTGCTTTTAACGAGCAGTGCCGAGATTAGTGTCGTCAACAGAGAAATCAGAATGTATGAAACGATAACAGGGGCCAAAATTAACTGTGACAAGTCTGTGGGCTTGCGCATTGGTGCCTGGAGGGGTGTATTACTGACAGGCCTTGCAAGCTACTCAACGTGTGGTTCGGTCCTGACCTTCAGCTGGAGAAAAATTGATCAGAAGTATTGAAAGCAATTCGGGATGCAGCTGGTCTGTGGATCTGTAAAAATCTTTCGTTAAAGGGGAGAGCGGAGGTGTGTTGCTCTCACATTTATCAGATCGTCCTATATCGTCTATCAGTGCTTCCACTCCCGTCGGATACGTTGCTTGAGATACAACTGGCTCTTTTCAAGTTTTTGTGCCTTGGCAAGGGCCCTATGGTCCGTCGCGAGATTTGTTATCTACATCCTTCTGAAGTCGGTCTGTGTATGCCAAGCATCGAGATTTGATGTCATAGATTTCGGCTATTTTACCTAGATGGAATGAGTTCACAAACTGAGGGAAACGGTGGCTTCTGGAAGGAAGACACTAAGATAGCCTTTTCGGCTTTACAAAGTGTTCACTTGGATGAGGGGGAGGCACACAGGTTGTCCTTTTATCACGAATGTAGACACGCTTTGACCGTTCAAGATGATAAGATTGAGGGGCTCGCTTTGGCAAGCAGGGAGCTACGCTCAGGCTGGCCTTGGGCGCCTGGGTCAAGGTGCTTCGATAATGAAGAGGCATCTCTGGTCTGGCTGGTGATAAGAAATGCACTCTGGGTCGGCAAGAAGCTTCATTCAGCTGGTTTGGTGAATTTATTGACTTGTGTTAGATGCGGTGACGAAGACGAGATAGTGAGTCACGCCTTCTTTTATTGCCGCATCGTTGTGCTGCTCATTAGGCTTAGTGCAGGTCTCATGGTTTGCATACTTAATGTATCATCTTTTGACTTGGAACCTATCAATGTATGTAGCAACTGGGCTCCGACAAATGATAGGCAGAAAGGTTTTGTGTATCTAATTTACTAGCCATGATGAGAGACGCAGTATGGAAAACTCGTATGAAGGCAGTCTACGGAGGTGAGACCTACACTTCTCTCGACCTTATTGCAATTTTCAAATATTACCTGAAAGCCCGCATTAAGGCCGAGAGGGTGAGACACTCTTCGGCAGATTTTGGTGAAAGGTGGGTGAAAGGTGCACGACTGTGTAGAGTAACTGGAGCTAGATTGGAGTGGTATTGTGGCAGACGCCACTACCGGCCAGGGAATATTTGTTGCGACTTTTTTTCTTTTTTTGTTTGCTCAGACCTTCTTCGTCTCTGAGGTAGAGAAGAGGGAATGATCTTGTGAAAGCACGTTGGCCGAAGATTCCGGCCAATCCGGAACCAACAGGTCAGCTTGACCATGCGTGATTTGACTCCCTATAAAACAAGTCACGCACCCTCTTTTCTTTCTCTTTTTCTTTCGCTTTCCGGCCGAACGCACACGGAGGAGATCGTCGACCCCCCCCACCACCACCACCACCACCACCACCATCACCACCAGCTCGACCGAGGAGGTGGGGGAGGCAAAAGTCAAAAAGTAGGTAATCTTTTTTAATTCCTACCACGAATAACAAACTTTTCTTCAAGCACATTTTCAAGCACATTCCATTACAATTGTCACAAAAAAAATCACTTTACATCAAACACGCTCGCATAGACACATTCGTACAAACATGAACTTACAAATGGAACTTTTCACTCCTTAAAAATACGAACTCTGTAACTGATAACCATACAAAATGTTTTAGTCAAATAAATTTTGTTTTAATATAAATGTTTTACTCTTAATTATTGATTTTGCAAAATACCATTCTTGTGTGTTAGCTTTATTATTCCTTCGCTTTCTTTCTAATATAATTTCAGATATTATAATAATGTTCTCTTTCTTCCCTTTGTTTGTTTTAATCTGTTAATTATATCCACACGTGGTCGGGCCACTTCACACAGTGGGAATGACATGCTGCTATAAAGACATCTCTCCCACAACCTTTGGTCGGGAGACCCCACATGGGTTTTAACCCTTTGTCCAATAAACAACCCCTGCCATAGTATTTAGACGTGCCTTAGGTACAGAATATTGGGTTATAAAAACGACCGTCGATTATGACCAGTTTTAAGTTAACTAGAAGACATGTTTGCTGCGTGATTTTAGTTCATAACTTAGCTAGAGCGTGAATGATTTCATTGTGGCCCCTTTTATTTTTGTCTTTTGCCCCCCCCCCCTTTTTGCCCCCATTTTAGTTTGTAACTCCCCAATCCCGTCCCCAACTAGGTGATAGAGCTCTTGATTTGCCAGAGATGCAGGTCACCCTTCGATATTTTCGAAGGTGGTGTTGGTAAATAAAGTGTTGGGGCCTGCATCACCCCCTTTTTTTCGATTTTCGATTTCGACTGGCAAATCTGCGCATCTGCGCATCTGCCACAGTTTAGAAACGTGGTGTCTTTTTACTAACTTGCTTTTTTCATTGTAAATATTATTCATATGTACATAACATTTTTATTACCCCCCGTTGCATATTTCACATATATGGGTCTTAAGTAGGATTTTCATGGTGCAAATTCTTTTGTTGATTGGAGAAGGATGTATAGTATAAATGCAGTATTTTGGTGAATCATGGTCCTGAATGAAGCTAGCTAAGTTAAATTAGTTAAATTTGTTAGTGAAGACTGAACCTTGTCCCCCTCCCCCTTTTCGACCTTGAGCCACATTTTATAAATGTATTTACATTTGTAAATAAATATTGACTGTATTCGACTGTATTCGACTGTATTAGCTTACTCCTATTGGATTACCATTAGTGCTATTGTTTTGTACAAGATATATACATTGTAATAAAACAATCTTCTTTTAAAGACCTTACACTCTGGTTATTTTTGTTATTATAACTTCTGGCCAAGTTATATCAGCTGGCGGCGAGGATTTCGAAAACGAACCCATAAAAGACGTGGTAAAGTAAACTATACCAACTGGCAAACAAAGATTCGAAATCAAACCAAATTTTGAAATATATTCAGTCACAAGCGTGCTTTGTTTTATTCAGTAAATCACGTTGTAAACGAAATAATCCAACTGAAAAGATATAAACTGCAAACGTTGTTCGCTAATTGAATTCACACTACAAAGAAGGATTTACCTCTACAAGGCTAAAAAAACATCCAACAAACAGTTGTTATCATCGCTAACGAACAAGGATTACTATGGATTTGTTTGTTTTTTCCAGTACAACTAAAAGACATGTATTATTGACGAACAAACATGGAGAAAAATTGGAAAACCCAAATTATTTGAAACCAAGAAAATTGCCAGAGGGGTTTCAGGAAAAAATTAAAACTGTAAAAGAAAATTAAAGTGCAATATTTTTTTCTGCGGCAAAACTGCAAAAACAAAAGTATATGTAATTCAAAGAAGTAATTCATGTCTTTTTGGAATAGACTGGATGGTACTGTTCAATTTATTTGAACTCCCAATGAACTCTTTTTGCAACAAAATAAACAGTGCAGAAAAGAAAAAAATGTATTAAAAATGAAAAATTCATGAATGAATTGAAATAAGAATATCCCAGAGTTTTTTCTGGGGGTTTGGGTTTATGTACAAAGACAGAAGTCAAGTTTGAACTTAAGGAAAATGTCAATCCAATTTTTAAACCAAAGAGAAACGTCCCTTTTTCAAGGAACTGGAAAGATTAAAAAAAATGGGAGTTATATCTAAGGTAGACCATGCGGACTGGGCGTCGCCCACCGTCTACATCAAAAATAAAAACAAAAAAAATAAGAGTGTGCACCGATTTTTCAACGGGGTTAAACGATTGAATGAAGAATCATAATTACCCACTTCCTTCGCCAGAAGACATTTTCTCGAAGTTAAATGGAGGAAACATTTTTTCAAAAATCGATCTATCTGATGCATACTTGCAGGTTAAAATGAACGAGGAATGCTCAAAATATTTGTGCATAAATACACATAAGGGAATTTTCAAACTAAATAGGCTCCCTTTCGGCTTAAAGGCTGCCCCAGCTTTGTTCCAGCAGATTATGGACACTATGTTGGCAGGTTTTGAGTTTGGTATCACCTATTTAGACGATATTCTAGTCAAAAGTAAGAACGTTCACGAACACAAAAAACACATCGGAGTTATGTTCAAACGACTAGAAGAATTCGGTTTCAAATTAAGTCCCGAGAAGTGTCAATTCTTCATGGAAAGAATTAAATACCTCGGACAAGTGATAGACAATGAAGGCAGGAAACCGGACCCACAGAGGACCGATGCAATTAAAACTATGCCTACACCCGACACAGTTGCAAAACTACAATCGTTTCTTGGGTTGGCTCAATATTATGCGATCTACATTCCAAATATGTACGATTTAAGAGCATCGCTTATTGAATTATTAAGGAGAGACAAAAAATGGATACGGTCGAAAGATTGCAAAACGGCTTTCAAAAAAATTTAAAAAGTCTACTCTCAGATATCGTCTTAGCTCATTATGATCCTGTGAAAGAAATCATCTTTGCGACTGATGCTGGTGAATACGGAGGACTTGTGGCGAACGCTACAATTAGGTACCCTCTTTCTCTCTTTGTTTAGTCCTTCTTCATCTCTGAAGTGGAGAACCTCGTGAGGTCACGCAGAATCACGTTTGCAAAAGGATTCCAGCGAATGGCCGACCGACAGACTAGCTTGACCATGCGTGATTTTAAGTCTTTAAAAGAGCACGCGTTCCTTTCTCTTTCTCTCTCTCTTTTCCCTCAGCGTTTTCGGACGAACGCACACAAGGAACTCTCGTCGACCCCCCCCCCTCCACACTAGCTCGAACGAGCAGTGTGGAGGGAGGAGGAAAAAGGTAATCCCTTTTCTTCAAGCATCTTTAATTCAAAGGAACATTTCTTTAAGAATCTCTCTTAATTCAAACGAACTTTTTCCTTCACACATTCACCATTCATAAATTTGCCACTCAAAAGACATTCAACACGCATCGCATCGCATATATTTACGCTTACAATTATGTTTGTTAAATAAATTATTTCTGTTAAATATAAATGTTTTCCTTTTTATTAACTTTATAAAATGCCTATTCTTATGTTGTTTAGCTTTTTCATT
Organism: Sepiola atlantica; assembly: GCA_963556195.1. Taxonomy (NCBI): domain Eukaryota; kingdom Metazoa; phylum Mollusca; class Cephalopoda; order Sepiida; family Sepiolidae; genus Sepiola; species Sepiola atlantica. Next base: position 144,774,685 of record OY744518.1, on the reverse strand, counting down.
CCTTCGCTTTCTTTTTAATATAAGTTTAAGTAAAAATGTTTTCTTCTTTCTTTCTTTGTTTGTCTAAACCTCTTTATTTAATCTACACGTGGTCCGGTGGAGTTCAAAGCAGTGGGATGACATGCCGTTACAAAGGCATCTATCTCACAACCTATGGTCGGGGATTCATTCACACATAACCACTTGTCCGGCAATCCTTAGCCACTGTGGTTAATCCTTTGTTCTTTTCGAATCTCCCGCCATTAACAATACTTCCAAGGGCACCATAATTGATAACATCCACGTGGCCATAGACTCTTCTACCGGCTAAGAAAAATTATAGTCAGATCAAGAAAGAGGCATTATCGATTTTGTTCGGGATTAAAAAATACCATCGCTTTTTACATGGTAGATCATTTATATTTCAAACAGACCATAAACAGTAACTATATTTGGATCAAAAAAAGGTATTCCTACTCACTGCTAATCGGTTACAGCGATGGGGTGTAACCCGACTGAACTGTCATTTTTAGGATGGAATACATCGCATGGATGGACTGTCAAGATTAATCACCAAAAATAAAGAAATTTTAGAAGAGACGGTTATAGCAGCACTAAAAGAGGAAAAAGCTAGTGTGTTAAACACTCTTAGAGAATTACCTGTAACTTTGGAACAAATAAAAAAGGAAGCCGAAAAAGATGATTTTATATTAAAAATAAAGAACCAGACGAGATTGAACGAAAGAAAGAAGAAGGGAACCCAGATTTCACCTTTATCAATATGTGACAACACTTTAATGTACGCAGATAGAATTGTAATACCTCAATCTCTATGTACAGTTATGCTGAAAGAATTTCATACCGGTCATCCTGGCATATCACGGATGAAATCACTCATGCGATGCTACGTATACTGGCCAGGAATGGACAAGGAAATAGAAAGGTTGTCAATTGGCTGCAAGGGTGCCTCCGGTCAAAACGAATCCTTGGCCAAAAACGGATTTGCCATGGGCACGTCTACATATAGACTATGCTGGGCCGATTAATGGATATTATTACTTAATCTTAGTGGACGCTTTTTAAAAATGGCCTGAGGTATTCAAGTGCAAGCATCCTACATTTAGGAATAACATCAGTGCAGTAGATGAAATTTTCAGTTGTTTCGGGGTCCCCCGGACACTGGTCAGCAACAATGGTATGGCATTCACAGGAAAGGAATTTAAGGATTTTTGTACTTCCTTGAACATTGAACACATTACTACACCAGTATATCATCCTAGATTGAACGGTCAAGCCGAAAAATTTGTTGACACATTTAAGCGTGCCTTACAAAAAAATAAATATATGGACACGGAGGAAAAAACTATCCAGAAATTTTTAGCAATTTATAGGATGACTCCTAATGAAAACAATGACTAAAATTTGTCCCCTGCAGAACTTATGTTCGCAAGGAAATACGATGGATTTTCGATAGATTGATACCGTATCTGAAGGAAAAAGTTGCTAAAAAGGATATTTCAAAAATTTCCAAAGTGGAAAAAGTTATTGGATGGATGGAATAATTCAGAAAATGATTGGCAAAGTGGTCTACACCATAAAAAGTCAAACATTTGTGTGTAAAAGACACATTAACCAAATTAGACCACGATATGCTGAAAATAATGAAAAAAGCGAGGGAGAAGTTCCAATGGAGATTCTATGTGATGCTTTTGAAATGCCACTACCCAATATTGTACACGAACCTATGTATACATATGCTGGACCAGCCTTACGAGCTGGACAAAATTTGTCTTTCCTCCAAACTAGAAAGGATCCAATTCCATTAATTTGGAATAAAAGAAAGAGCACACATAAAAAAAAAACTGAAAGAAATATTAGAAGCAGAAATTTCAAGGGAGATTTTCAACTTCGGGGGGGGGGGGGGGGGTATTGTGATGGGATACCGGACTCCCCTCAGTCACTAATAAATGAACTAGTCTGTAGAATATATATACTACGAACAGTAGTATGTGTATTCGACAGTATTCGACTGTATTCGAGTGTATTATGTTAATCCTGTTGGATTACCGGTAGTGCAATTGTTTTGTACCAGATATATACGTTGTAATAAACCATCCTCTTTTAAAGACCTTACACTCTGGTAATTTTTGTTATTATAACTTCTGTATTTTTTTGATACATCATAGAATTTTGGAGGTTGTAGTCGTTTTCTTATTAAGTTTTCCCATGATACAAGTTGTATGACTTGTATCATGGGAAAACTTAAGAAGAAAACAACTACAACCTTCAAAATTCTATAATGTAGCAAAAAAAATACAACATCACACTAAACAATAGTAAAAGCATTATTTCAGCTACATCAATCACATTAATTGGGTACACTATTCAAAATAATCAAATAGCACCCGACTTCTTGAAATGCCCTCTAATTTGAAATCTCAAAAGCGGATAATTTAAAAAAAATTTTTTATGAAGTCACTTCAGATGAGGCATGAAGCCACTTGATGTAAGGAGCTAATTATAAAAAGTAGTAGCATAGCTATCCGGTGTTGCTCCGGGTCCTAATCTTTGTAAATTACAGAAAAAAAAACAAAAAAACCTAAACAATCTGTTTAAAAGGTGACACTCACATTTACATAATATAACAAATTATAATAAACGTTTCTCCTAATTTTTATTTAAGTTCTCTCCCCCTTTCAAAGTAGTAAATTCGTTTTTGAAGAAATGTTTTCTGCAAAAAAAATAATAATAAAATAAACAGTAATTAAATACAAACAAAGTTGTCTTTTAAAAACAAAACTTCAAAAAAACTAAATTATTCCAAGTTTTTTCTCTTTTTTTTTTTAACATAGTTCACCCCAAACAAGGCATGCTGCCACTGTAGACGTAAGGGGCTATTGAGAATTAGGGTGAAGGTTTGATGGGGTCATCCTAAATTGGGAGCTGTGCATTGAGATGCTTGTTCACATTAGTTTTAAATTTTTGCATGTCGGTACAGTCAGGGAAACAGGGAGCAAGGAGAGACAGTTCCAAAGGTCGGCAGTACGAGGAAATAAGCTATTGGAGTAGAAGGCTTTCCGGCATCTGGGGACCTCTACAGTGAATGTATGGGGTTTAGCTGATTGTCGGATAGGTTGAGTGTATTTAAGTCGAGGGGGAAGCAGAGCAGCAAGTTCATTGGAGCACATTCCATTGAAGTACTTTTGAACCTTGTATAGGAGGGAGAGCCCCCCCCCACTTTACGGTCATCAATAATGAAGTTATATATGCATGTGTTTAACCGGGCCTCCCCCCCACTTTTTAGGAGAGACCCCCCCCCCCACTTTTATAACTGTCCCGCCGGTCCTGTACATTACTTTCAAACTCTGAAAAACAATTTAAAAAATGCTCCACTAGTAACCGTTGACCCTAATAAAGAATTTGAAGTGGGAACTGATGCCAGCAACTTTAAATCAAGAATGTTGATCCGTTGCATTTTTTTTCACATATTCTAAACCCTAACGAATCAAAACATGCCATCGAAAAGGAGACTGCTGTCATAGTTGAGGCTCTGCGAAAGTGACGTCACCTCCTACTTTGCAGACACTTCAAAGTTATAACCGATCAAAAGAGCATTAGTTTCATGTTCGACAATATGAGAGAAGCTAAGATAAAAAACGATAAAATATGTCAGTAGTGCATCGAACTCTACCAATTTAAATTCAGCATTACTTATCATTCTGGAACTGAAAATATGTTGCCAATGCATTCCCTCGCATCTTTGACCTCACGACATTGAGAATGTTAAGGTGGGCAATAAAGTTAATGGCATTTGACTTTAATATAGAATATGTCAAAGGAAATTGTGAAGATCTGGAAATGTTCATACAATTCCAGATCTTCACAATTTACATCTCCAATTGTGTCACCCTGAAGTTACACGCCTCTTTCATTTTACTAGAGCAATAAACCTCCCATTCTCCTTAGACCAAATAAAAAGTGTAACAAACTCCTGTACCTCCTGCCAATATTTGAAACTGTTGTGAAGTTGTAAATTTACCTAGTCAGTTGCTAGTGTACTTTCCCTGCTAGCTATACTTTAGGAGAGACTTATATAGTAATCTATTTCTACTTATGCTAATTATGCATATCAATTAGCCGGGATCACCAAACGTATTACTGAAACGTATAGGCTTTATGCCTCTAGTGCATCTTGCACTTCTTCTAATGATCGTTTCATTTTCGATATTACTTTGCTCTTCTCTCTCTCCCTTATTTCTTTATCTGGGAGATCTCGACCTATCTCGCAGTAAACTGTAACCAGGGTCGTTCCCTTTCATACTTTGATCTGAATTTGACTCCAAATCCTCATTTTGAACTGTTTGATCTTGCATTGTTTCATCTTCTGACGTTTCATTCTGTATAGGTTGTTCTAATAACTCAATAACGGAGGGAGTCATAGCGATTTTTTCATTTTGCTTTTCTTATTCACCCTGGGACTTTAGTTCGTCTGCATGGGTGAACACACTGTTTCCGTTTTTTCTATTTATTATAGCTGTATTGTGACCTTTTTGCATGATAAATTCTGTCCTTTCTGGATTTGATTCTTTGTTCTTTTTGTACCAGATTTTTTCATTTGTAGAATATGACATAGTTAACGGAAATCTAATTTGTCTTCCCATTAAAGCTGATGGGCTTTCTAATCTCCCCACGTGTGGTATTGTACGATAGCTTAAAAGCAGCCTTGGTAGAAAAACTTCTATTTTTTATTTTTGCTGAGAACATGCTTTTAGTCCCGTTTTTTATGGTTTGCACCATTCTTTCCACCAACCCATTCGATTGAGGGTGATATGGTGGTGTCTTATACAGTTTACATCCTATTTTTTCCAACTATAAATTAAGACCTTCATCACAAAACTCTGGAGCTTTGTCAGATACTAGGGTTTTTGGGATACCCATTCTAGAGAATATGACCCTTAGAATGTATTTTATGGTAGAACATTTTCTTGTCCGGCACACGGACTACTTCAGGCCAGGCTGAAAAAGAGTCTACTAATATTAATAAGAATCCCACTCCAGAAATGTACGCATGATCCATATGCACACTGTTAATGTCATATGAGTTACTGCCCTTGGTTTAGGAATGACCACCAGAACTTGGATCTATAAGAGTCTAGTAGCCATGTTGGATGGATTCAGAAGTTAAGTAACAATTGGACCAGAAGGACTGTTAAAGAAATTGGATTATCAGTGGCTGGTATCAGGATATTTAACATTGGTAGCAGAGCAGAGCAAGAGAATCTACGCCTCTATTTGGAGAAAGCAGGTCAGTAAAAAAAAAAAAAGATCGTTTTGCATTGAGAGAACAAACAAAATGGCCTCAGTTAACATAACCTATATTTAAGAGAGGGGACAATTATGAAAAGTGTAAAAGCAGGTTACAACTCTGGCTGAGTTTCACCACTCTTGAAAAGAGAAAACAAGGACCAGCAATAGCTTTCACACTCAGTGAGGATGCTGAGGATGCTGTATTACAGCTTGTAATAGGATCCATTAACAATGAAAATGGTGTTGAAAACATAATTGAAGTCCTTGATGGACTGTACCTGAGAGATAGAACTCAGTTAGCTTTTGAGGCTCTTAAAGACTTTGAAAGTTATAAAAGGCCTAAAAAGCTTTCTATATTGGATTATTGTAATGAATTTGATAGGCGATACAATAAAGCTAGGTCATATGGTACGGAAATGTCTGGTTTCCATCTATTGAAATCTGCTAATTTGGCCCACCAACAAGAACAATTGACAAGAGCCACAATTAATGTGCTCACATATGAAGACACAATTAAAAAAAAACTACATGACTCTGATAACATTTCTAATCAAATAAAAATTGAAGGAAACATCAACTTTGAGGAGTTAGAGGTGTTATATGGCCGTAACTACCCTAGATGTGGTCAGAATTTTTATAAAAGACCCACTGGTCATAGGTATCAGAGACCATACTGTAGTGGTGTTGGATTTGGACCTAGAGGAGGGAGAGATAGAAATTCCCCTGATAAATTTGGAAATCCATCAAGATGCATTGAGTGTGGCAGTATTAATCATTGGGTTAATAAATGCCCGGATAGAGAATATTCAGAACCAAAAGATACCTATTACCATGTTCAAATCAGACGCATATCAAGCAAAGTCTTTGGTCGCCGAATCAAGGAATTGTGGTATTTTGGATTGTGGTGCTAGTGAAACTGTATGCGGTCAAATATGGTTTGATTGTTACTATGATTCTTTGAATGAGGAAGATAAAAAGAAGTTCTTATATAAACGAAGTAATAATGTGTTTAAGTTTGGAGATGGTAAAACAGTTAATTCTTTACAACGAGTCTGCATCCCTGCTAAAATTGGTGTGACTAGAGTGATGGTCAACACGGATATTGTAGATAGCGATATACCATTGTTGCTATCAAAACAGTCTATGAAGAAAGCTGGGATGAAATTAAATTTTAATGATGATACAGCCCAGATACTTGGACAGAAAATCATCTTACGTGCGACACAATCTGGACATTATGCTCTTCCATTGAATTAGTCTCAATATATACTTGAGGAGGCCCAGAAAAATCCTTTTATCAAAGTAAGATTTTCATATCATAAATCTATGAATGCTGAACAAAAGGCTTTTAAATTGTATCGTCAGTTTGCTCATCCTCCACCTGAAAAGCTTTTGAAGCTAATAAGATACGTTGGGAGTGATGATTTGGAACTTCAAGCTGAGATAATGAAAATATCCCAGAACTGCCAAATATGTAAAATATACCGGAAATGTCTGCCACGACCGATTGTTGGCTTGCCAATAGCAACTACGTTTGGTGAATGTGTAGCTATGGATTTGAAGCAATTTGGTAACATCCATTTGCTTCACCTAATTGATCACGCTACTAGATTGTCTGCTTCTGCAATTGTAAAATCAAAAAGACTGACAGAAATTATAGAAAAGATTTTTTGCGTATGGATCAGTATTTATCGTTGCCCTGAAAAATTCCTCAGTGATAATGGTGGAGAGTTCTCTAATGAGGCATTTAGGGAACTTTGTGAAAAAGTCAATATTACTGTGAAGACTACTGGAGCAGAAGCACCATGGTCTAATGGATTATGCGAAAGACCACAACTAAGTTCTAGGGGAAATACTGACTAAAACAATGGTAGATACAGATTGAAGTCTTTATATTGCTATAGCGTGGTGTATAAATGCTAAAAATAACCTTCACAATATGCTTGGTTATTCGCCTTTTAATTGGTATTTGGAAAGAACCCAAGAATTCCTGGAATCTTGGTGGACAAGCCACCTGCTTTTGATGATGACACTTCGTTTAAGATCATTCGAGACAATCTCAATGCTCTGCACAGTGCTAGACAGACTTTTGTTTCAAGTGAATCTTCAGAAAAGATTTGTCGTGCACTTCGGCACAATGTTCGTTCAAGTGGTGATACTAAATTTCACACTGGTGACAAAGTCTACTATAAAAGACTAGCACATAAAACATGGAGTGGGCCAGTAGTTGTACTTGGTCAAGATGGACAACAAGTTCTAGTAAAACATTGTGGTGTTTATGTACGTGTACATCCATGTAGGTTGATTTTGGAAAAACCTACTTAACCAGATTCTGCTAAAATTGATAAAATTTCACAAGCTTCAGGTTCCATAGATCCACAATGCAACAACATACATGCTAAGGATATGAATGAAGAAGAAAGTGACGATGAGAGTGTGGGAGAAATCACAAACAATGAAAATCTTGAGGACAGAAATGGCACATCAGTTTCAGATGCCAAGCCCGTTACTGTATCACAAGACAGAGGAAGACGACTTAAACACAAGAGTAATCCAACTGACACATCTAATAGGAACATTGCTCTAAAAAAGAATATGCAAGTACAATATAAATTGCATGGAGAAGATAACTGGGTGAGAGAAAAACTGATTTCTAAATCTAGTAAATGTTCAGGCAAATGAGTGGAACACTGAAAATGAAGCTAAGCAAAAACAAGTTATTGATTTTGACTGAGACGTTGAAGAATGGGATGAAATTAATGAAGATGTTAACTTGAATTCAGAATCATCTAAGTCAAATGATACTACAGAAACTCTAATAACAGAAATCTTTTTAACTGAGTCATTACAAGACACTCTTCAAGCCAAACATAAAGAATTAGCGAGTTGGAAGAAAAATGATGTCTATGATGAGGTTGAAGATTGTTGTGGTGGCAACCACTCATTTGCATATACGAATAACGTTACACTATAAATGGCAAGCCTAGGTTGGCCTTAGTGTGTGTTACCTAAATGCCACCGGAAGTGACGCCGAAGAGCGTACATGTCCTCCCACCAAGACTCTCTGACTCGACACCTTCATTTGTACATACTGTAACTATACCTTTTCTTTAATACACTTATTATTGCATTCTCCTTGTTGTTTGCATCTTCATTGTATTCCTCACTAATTATTGTTCAACCTTGCAACCACAACAGTTGGCGACGAGATATGAAGCGTCAAATATAACAGTTTGACGAAGAACTATTTTAAAAAAAAAAAAAGTACAATGCAAAGTGTTGACGAGCAAACGGATTTTACGCTAAAAGAAAAGTTTCAACTTTAAAAAAAAAAAAAAAAAAAAAAACTCGAACGTGGCAAAAGCGACAATTTATGCCGTTTTCTGGGAATCCGACTTGCAAACGAATGTAAAAGTGAATTTTTGTTTTGTCGTTAAACGACAAATCTGTTTTGTATTACTAAAGGACCAACTTGCAAACGAAAAGCGGATTTTGTTCTGTCGCAAAACGACAGGTCAGACTCGTATTACGAAAAGCAAGGAAGTAACCTACGAAAAAAAAAGTTCACCAGTGGATTCTAATTACTGCTCCCCGTTAGCAAAACAACAACTAAAGGAATCTTTTAATTAATAATTTGTTTGGCGGCGGTACTAAAAGGAAATACCATAGCTAGAAATTAAAGCTCAAGGAAAGGATTTTTTTTTTTTTTAAAGTTGTCACTGGATAACGGATAATACAGTAAAACGTCACGAAAAAAAAAAAAAAAAAAAAATGGAAGACTTATCAAAAATGTTCATGCAATTTTTACAGGCACAAGCTGACTGCGAGGAAAGACAAAATGAACGTTTTGCTAAAACACTGGAACTACTAAAGAGTAATCGAGAAAATGTCGACAGTGTTAATTTCTCCCATACAACTATCTTTAATAGTATGGACACATTTAATTATGTGCCGGAGGTAGGAAAGATTTTTGAAGCATACTATACAAGATACGAGGATGTCTTTCAACTGGACTGCAAAAATTGGCCAAATAGCCAGAAAGTGAGCCTCTTACTCAGGAAATTGGGTACATCAGAACACAGCAAATTCATAGATTACATATTACCTAAAAAAACTGCGGAATTAGAGTTCATGGAAGCTGTGAAATTACTAAAAGAATTATTTAATCCAAATATATCTCTTTTTCATAAAAGATGGCTGTGCATGAATCTAAGAATGATGGACAACCAAGATTATTTGACATACGCATCAGTTGTCAATAAAAACTGCGATAATTTTAAGCTTGCGGAACTAACGGTAGAAGATTTTAAATGTCTAATCTTCGCACAAGGGTTAGTTTCCACGAAAAATGCAGAAATACGCAGACGAGTGTTGTCTAAGCTGGAATCTGAGCAAGATTTAACCCTCCAGAAACTAGCAGAGGACTGTGAAAGGGCCATTACACTAAAAAAGGATTCAAAAAATATAGAAGAATCCGGAGTGGCATATGTAAGAAAAGTGAGAAAACCATACACACCAACCAAGAACTTTACAAAGAAAAGCAATCGAAATGGAACGGGATATTACAATCCTAATAACCATAAATATAGGACAGAATATAACAAGCCTCTTCCTAGATATAACTGTAAAAGATGTGCAGAAAAGCATTGGGAATCAGATTGTCCTTATAAGAAGAAAAAATGCTACAATTGTAAGAAGGTGGGACACAAAAGCGATTGCTGCAGATATAAAGATTACACCAGAAAGAGAGTACAGCAAACAAAATCAAATACAAAATTAGACAAAGATCGGCGAAAATACGTAAAAGTGGAAATATTTAAAACACCAATAAAGTTACAACTCGACTCCGGCTCCGATATTTCTATTATAAACCTGAATACATGGAAAAAGTTGGGTAAAAAACCAACCATGATGAAAACGAGTAAATCAGCCCGGACGGTAACTGGTGGTGGTATAAAATTTGAAGGAGAAGTTGTCCTTCCGATAAAATTAAAAGGGATTACGAAGAAATTAAAAATATTCGTACTGAAAAATAGTGAAAATCTGTTTGGAATAGATTTAATTGAGAAATTTGGACTATGGGATAAGCCAATCAATACATTCTGTAAAAAAATAGAATGTTCTCCAACAACAGTAAATATAAAAGACGATTTAAAAGAATTATTTCCTGAAGCATTCACGACTAACTTAGGTCGCTGTAATAAATTCAAGGCCTCGTTTGAACTTAAAGAAAACGCCAGCCCAATTTTTAGAAAAAAGCGAAACGTTCCGTTCGCTGGGTTGGAAAAGATTAATAAAGAATTAGATAGATTGGAACAGACAGGAATTCTATCAAAAATAGAACACAGCGAGTGGGCAGCCCCCACCGTATACGTAAAGAAAAAGAATGACGAAGTTAGAGTGTGCGCAGATTTTTCGACCGGGGTCAACTCCCTATTAAAAGATCACCATTACCCTCTACCAAGCCCAGAGGAAATATTCACGAAGTTAAATGGTGGTAATATCTTCTCCAAGATAGACTTGAGCGATGCATATTTGCAAATACCGGTCGAGGAAAATTGCTCAAAAATACTATGCATCAATACGCATAAGGGATTATACAAATACAACCGATTGCCCTTTGGCATCAAAGTAGCGCCTGCCATTTTTCAGCAAGCGATGGACACCATGCTAAGTGGTATTGAGTGCGCATGTGCATACCTGGACGACATTGTTGTCAGGAGCAAATCCCTACAAGAACATAAGGAACATTTGAAACAAGTATTTACTCGAATACAAGAATTCGGCTTTAAAGTAAAAGTAAGTAAATGTGACTTTTGTATGAGCGAGATTAAGTATCTTGGACACATAATAAACAAACATGGACGACGTCCAGACCCAGACAGATCTGCGGCAATAAAAAATATGCCAGCACCTGATAACGTAACAACCTTGCAGAGTTTCTTGGGACTCCAAATTATTATCAATCTTTTATTGAAGGAATGCATAACTTGCGAGCCCCCTTAAATAATCTGCTTAAAAAGGATACACCTTGGAACTGGACGCAAGAATGTCAAACCGCTTTTGACAAAATAAAGAGCGCACTAACATCCGAATTATTCTTAACGCACTTTGACACAAAATTAAAAATAGTCGTCGCTAGTGACGCTAGTTCCTACGGCTTAGGAGCATGCATTCAACATATTATGCCGGATGGGTCTAGAAAACCAATAGCGCACGCTTCGAGAACGCTGATACCAGCCGAGAGGGCATATTCACAAATCGAAAAAGAAGCATTGAGCATAATCTTTTCCGTGACTAAATTTCACCGATATTTATATGGTAGACAATTCTTACTTGAAACCGACCATAAACCGTTAGTCACGATCTATGGATAAAAAAAAGGATTGCCGGTATACACCGCAAATAGATTGCTGCGCTGGGGTACAATCTTACTTAATTACGATTTCCAGCTACAACATCTAGCATCAAAAAAGATTTGCCATGCGGATGGACTGTCAAGACTGATACCACAGAAACACAATCTGGAAGAATCAGTCATTGCAGCAATTCGGACAAATGTTGAAGTAAAAAATATGGTAGCAAACATCATTAAGGAACTACCCGTAACTTTGTCGGACATTAAAAGGGAAGCCGAGAAAGACGAATACATAAAGGACATAAAAGAGAAAATTATAACGGACACAAAGGTGCAGGAAGTTTTCTCCATATGTAACGATGTGTTACTGTACAGTGAGAGAGTGGTAATACCCAAAACATTGCAGAATAGGATGTTAAGAGATTTCCATACGGGACATCCGGGGATAAATCGAATGAAGTCGTTAATGAGAAGCTACGTGTACTGGCGTAACATGGACACTGACATAGCAGCAACAATAAATAAATGTAAAGGATGCCAGTTAGCAGCAAAATCCCCACCTATAGTACACAAACCTTGGCCGAAAACCGACCAACCATGGTCGAGAATCCACATGGACTTCGCTGGTCCAGTAGGAGAAAACTATTATTTAATTGTAGTGGATAGTTACACAAAATGGCCGGAGGTAATGTGTTGCAGGAATCCAACAACGAACAACTCAATAGGGTTCCTACACGAGTTGTTTGCAAGATTCGGTGTACCAGACACACTGGTCACTGACAACGGAACGCAGTTCACATCCGCAGAGTTTAAGGAATTTTGCGACACGTTCCGAGTGAAGCACATCACGACTCCGCCGTATCATCCAAGGCCTTGCGGAAAGGTTCGTGGACACGCTAAAACGAGCGTTAAAGAAATCCATTGGAACACCAACAGAAAAAGCTTTGCAACAATTCTTGCAAGTTTATAGGATCACACCACATCCTAGTAAACCATCAAACATATCACCAGCTGATCTAATGTTTGCCAGAAAGGTAAAATCAGCGTTTGATCAACTGTTGCCAAGACAGGCAATTATCCGAAACACTACACACACGAGAAGAAAGAAATATAACTCGGGAGATCGAGTATATTTTAAGTGCTACAAGAATAACACATCTTACTGGGAATGTGGAGTAGTGGATAAACGCATTGGTGATTGTACATATATGATTAAAGGTCCACAGAGTATACATAAAAGGCACCTAAATCAGATAAAAAAATGTCATATCCAAGATGATGATTATACGACAACAGTCGAAGAGGAGGAAACCATAGATGTCATATACGAATCCTTTAATTTGGAACCGCCTCAATATACACCTGAACCCCGAAGATCAGGTAGGAAAAGAAAATTTAATGAACCATTGATGGTAAACCCAAAAAGAAAAAGATATTGAAATCTGTGTGACTTCAAATCTTGGGAGGGGGGGTGTTGTGGTGGCAACCACTCATTTGCATATACGAATAACGTTACACTATAAATGGCAAGCCTAGGTTGGCCTTAGTGTGTGTTACCTAAATGCCACCGGAAGTGACGCCGAAGAGCGTACATGTCCTCCCACCAAGACTCTCTGACTCGACACCTTCATTTGTACATACTGTAACTATACCTTTTCTTTAATACACTTATTATTGCATTCTCCTTGTTGTTTGCGTCTTCATTGTATTCCTCACTAATTATGGTTCAACCTTGCAACCACAACAAAGATAATGGCCAATATTGCATTTCTGTAAGATGGGTTGTTACACCAAAAATTATCAATGGAAAATTATAAACAAAAGCTTGACTGTGTGCTCGAGGATTTGAGGAGACCTGTGTATTTAGGACAGATAGTCCCACATGCATGCGGGAAAGTGTAAGGATTGCTTCGTGCCTTATTGCCTCAAGTTCATGGATTCTCCATTCTATTGATTACAAAACAGCTTTTCTCCAGGGTAAAACAATTGATAGGAACGTTTATCTTCGTCCACCAAGCGAATGTAAAACCAGTAAAGTCTGGAAACTCAAAATGACGGTGTATGGATTAGCAGATGCCCCTAGAGTATGGTTCTTAAAACTCAAAGAAGAGATGATCAAACTCGGAACAAAAATGAGTACATATGATCAAGGTGTTTTCTTTTGGCATTCTACAAATGGTCTTGAAGGTATTCTTGTGTGTTTTATTGATGACCAATTATGGGGTGGAACAAAATGTCTGAAGAATGTGTCATAGAAAATTTGAGGGGCACATTTGACATTAGCTGTGAGCATTCATCTGCTTTTAAATATATAGGCATTGAACTTAAGCAAAGATCAGATTTATCTATCTATATCAATCAGGAGAGCTATATCATTGCGCCTATCAGTATGGACAGACATCGACAGCTTCAGAAAGATGATGCAGTTACTATGGAAGAGAAAGCTAGATTGAGGTGTCTTATTGGACAGCTTAATTGGATTGCAGGCATGACACGGCCTGATGTGGGGTTTGCTATCAAAAATTTAAAAATTGTGACCTATTCCGATGCAAGCTATGCTAATCTTCCTGATGGGGGAAGCCAAGGAGGAGAAATTGTCTTTCTTGCAGATGAAGAAATGAGAGCTTGTCCACTAAAATCAAAAGAGTAGTTAAATCAACATTAGCTGCAGAGACCCTATAATTTGTTGAAAAGTTGTGATATGTCCTTCCTTATGGCAAAAATAATTGCTGAAATTATTTACAATGATAGAGAGTCAATTTTACCTATTCACTGCCAGGTTGACAATAAAAGTTTGTTTGAGGCAGCAAAAACAATTAAGGTAATAAAAGACATCAGACTACGTGTAGAAATGTCAATTGTTCGGGAAATGATAGAGAGAAAGGAAGTGACATTGTCATGGATACGAAGTGATGAACAATTGGCAGATACCCTTACAAAGGATGGATCATCAAGTGCAACTCTCTTAAAAGTGTTTGATGAAACACACCTATTTATTTGAAACTCCATTTGAGCTATTTGGATAAAAAAATAAAAAATAAATAAAATTTTGCTCCATTTGAGCTATTTGGATTTAAAAAAAAAAAAAAAAATTTTTTTGGTGGAGAAAGTTCAATATGCAATGTGGGTTTGTCCTGAATTGGTCACTAGTTTTTTCTTTTAGTGATCACAATCCAACAAAAGTGTGAGAAGTAGGAAAGAAGAATAGGGGGAGATTGTTAATGTCATATGGGTTATTGCCCTTGGTTTAGGAATGCCCACCAGGGCTAGGATCTATAAGAGTCTGGTAGCCATGTTGGATGGGTTCAGAAGTTAAGTAACAATTGGACCAGAAGGACTGTTAAAGAAATTGGATTACCAGTGGATGGTATTAGGATATTTAGCACACACGACTCCATGAATGTAAAGTATTCTGTATAAAATTTCTTAATTCTCTACATTTTTTGCATCTTTTTGTATATTCTTCAATATCTCGTGAATATACCGGCCATGCTTCTAGTTTTATTCTTTTTTTGTGTGGCCACTACTCCACAGTATATCATCATGTACACCTTTTATCACCAAATTTCTTTGTGCTTATGGGGGAATTACCAGATCTCCATTACAAATCACTCCATTTTCTATTGTTAATTTATGCCTTATTTCTTTGTAAGGTCTCTCCGCCTTGGAACAATTTCACCATATATTTTTTTCTTATTCTCGATGTTATCCTACTTAGTACTGGATCATGTCTAGTTTCCATAGCCATTCTATCTAAAGATAAAACATCAGTCTCTACCCAATGTAAGAATGTATCTTCAAAATTCTTCTTCTGTTTTATCTAAATTTGAAGATACATTCTTGATTCCTTATAAAATCGCAACCTTGATAGTGCATCTACGTGTGGAATTGAATTTCCTTTGACATATTCTACATCAAAGTCAAATGCCATTAACTTTATTGCTCACCTTAATATTCTCGATGTCATAACTTTGGGTAATTCTTTTCTTGGATTGAATATAAATTCCAATCATCTATGATCACTTCTCAAGAGAAATTTTTTTCCAATTAGAAATTGTCTAGCCCTAGTGGTGCACCATACAATGAGCAATGCTTCTTTCTCTATATTTGAAGAATTAAATTCAGTGTTCGTTAGTCTTCTTGATAAATACATTATCGGATGTCCTTCTTATGATAATATTCCAGATATTATGTTCACTTGTATCTGTGGTTAATGTAATGTCCTTTTTGGGATCAAACATTTTTACTACTGGTTTCTTTGCCATAACTAATTTCAATCACTCAAAAGTTTTTTGTTGTTTTTCTGATCAAATAAATTCAACATTCTTATTTCTTAAATTTGCAAACGGTTCAGTCAGGTCTGTATATTTTGCTAAATATCATCTGTAGAAATTGACCAATCCCCAAAAAGATTCAAGTTCTTTTTTGTTTGTAGATATAGATATTTTAAATATTTTTTTTTATTAAAGCTTGATCTGGTGATATATACGTTCTTTTGAAATGTATTCACCCTTAAAATGATATATTACTACTATTGTTTATACATTTTTAAAAATTTATAGTCATTTCCGCATTTCTTAATTTGTTAAAGACTGTGGAAATTTTGGTGTATTTTTTAATAAATCATGGGTTATGTCCCTTTGTTTGTGACCGCTTGGGGGTGGGGGCTGTCAGTTTTGCTTACGTGCCAAGTTGAGGGTCACATGGATTATTTTGCGTGGGAGTTGGGTTGACTTCACGCCATTTTGTGTCACGTGATTTCTATTTTTAGCAATGATGCATTGGTTATGTCTCGATTTGCTATCGGCGCGAAATTTAATCAGAACAGAGTTGGACGCCGGAGCCGACACATGTTAAAACCTGTTTCTCCATCCCTAGTTTGGACGTTAAATTTTGTAAAGAATTTCTACTTGAGGAAATTTAGGAGATAGAAATATCTCCGGGCAAGAATTGCCTTTTTTGTATGAAATATTCTTCCTTCAGTCAACGAATATTTCCCTTAGAAGATGTTTCAGGTCAGAGGCTTGGAATGAAGAATTATTGAAAATTTGAACGAGATAAAATTATCTCCGGGCACGAAATTGCCTATGTTGAAGAGCTTAGCTCCAGTGAACTGAAATACTTTGCTGTCGAGAAGATTCTAATCAGAGATTAAGAATCATAAAGAGTGATCGTCTTTGCAACACAGATCGATTTGAAAGATATAACTTTGCAAGTTGAATCCTTACATTCGCGCGTGATGCTATTTGGGACACTCGGTGAAAAAAGCAAGTATTATGTTTATTTGAAATTTGTACTGTTCTTGTGACGTATTTCTTCATGGAGTTGCTATAAGAAAATTATTGAAGAAAAAGAAGAAAAAAAAAGAACTTTCTGACAGACGTTTGATAAAATAAAAAAAAAGAGTTATTTTTATCGTGGAAATTATGTTCGGCCTTCAGCACGGTTTGTTAATTTTATTACTTTTGGTTGTAACTTTGGTGTAAAGAAAAAAGGAGACTTTTTGATTGATTTGTAAGAATACTGACTTTATAGTAAGTTCATGTTTTAAAAGGATTTATTCCTTTGCTTAGGTTGTGTCAATTTTTGTTGTATCTAACTTTAATGTTCAGAAATCCTGATGTTGTATTTTTTTGATTTTTATTGTTTTTGTACGTTATCCAGGAATAATTTATTTATTCCAGCTTTGGAAAAAAAAGCAGTCCACGCTACCTTTTTTTTGTAAATAAAACTTTATTTTAACTTCTACGAACATCTTGTATTCTTCCATTCCTTCTCTCTTGTTATGATTTTTTTATGATAATTGTCCTAGATAACGTAACCTTTGTTTAGAGCGGTTTTTCGTTAAGACCCACGAAAAATTCGACAAGACAATGTCGGTTTTCTTTTTTAATTCAATTTCATTATTTGCTCCTATGCAAATATCGTCTTGGTAACAGACCATATTTTTTATATCTTCTTCTACAACCTGTTCAATGGCCTTTTGAAATATGGCGATTGTTGTTTTTATTCCATATGGCATTCTTTTCCATTTTAGCATTTATTGTTGTTACTTCTTTGAAATTATCATCTATTGGAATTTGGTGATATGCCGTTTTCAAATCTATTTTTATAAAAACGTCATTCCTGCCAGCGCATGTAATGCAACCTCCACATTAGGTATAGGATACGAATCCAAGCAAAGTTTGTGGTTTATGCCTATTTTATAATCTCCACATATACAGATGTCTTTGTCTGACTTTCCTAAAACTACAATAAGGTATTTTTCAATTAATTTTCGTAGTTTTGCTACTACTAATGGCAACAAATGTACTGGTAATTTCCGTACTTCATAATAAGAGGAAGTAACATTTTCTTTTAATTTTAAACTAGCTTTGTAGTTTTTAAATTTCCGTTTTTTTCCCATTTTTATCTCATTAATTAGCTTGGTAGAATTTATTTTAAGCACATCGTTTCCCAGGAGTCCGTGGTTCTTTTTACAATTTGTGACAATTATTATTACCTCGAATTTATCTTTTAACTCTAAGGAACTGTAAATGTTAAATGCATTTATTGTTAATACAACATGCTTGGTTAGTATGTGTAACAGAGAACAAACACGCGTGTATGGTTCTATTGGGTCGCCATCTTGAGAAGTGGTTTCCCTATCTTTATTTGCCGGAGAGTTACCTCTGAGGGGAATCTAAGGGGAGGTAACTATGTCATACTGTGACATCCCTTTTTTTACAGAAAGTGATGTCTACCTATGGGTTGAATCTTTTGGGGGGCTTTACGGTACATCCAGACTTAGTGACTATGCCAGTTGGCGTATTGTTCTCGTTCGGTGTGTTTGGAGATTGGTTGGTGTTGTGCTGAGGGGGTTTAGGTATTGGGGTTTGTGTATTGTTCACCTGACTAGAGTCTTTCATCAGGTGCCTACGGTTTCTGCGTAGGACTTGTCCGGTTGGGGTTTCTATGATGTAGGACTGCGGTTCAGTGCAGGCCTGTGTAATGACTGCTGGGGTCCATTTTCGGGTGTCCTGGTTCTGTACTCGAACCTGCTGACCTGTGCTGAGACTGGGAAGATCCTTCGCATGCTTATCATGCTGTGCCTTCTGCACGAATTTTCTCTGGTACATGCGGTCCCTGATTTCATCCCTTCTGACATTGTTGTTTGTGCATTTCGCAGGGAGATTGTTGATCAGCTTCCGACCACATAGTAGTTCTCCAGGGGATGGAATGACGTGGTCTATGGGTGTTGATTGGACACACAACAGGCTCATGTCTATATCTCGGCTGCTTAGCATAGCCTTCCTCATAGCTAGCTTGATTGTCTGAATGCATCGCTCAGCCATGCCATTCGACTGTGGGTACCTGGGGGATGATGTCATGTGTTCAAAACCCCATTCATTAGCAAATTCCTTGAAGAGACATGAGCTGTAGTGTGACCCGTTATCGCTGATAAGTCTTTCTGGGACTCCTTGTTCCCCAAATATCTGTTTGGTCAGGTTGATAACTTCCTGACTGGAGAAATCCCTGAGTCTGCGGATGAAGGGGTATTTTGAATAATAGTCCACAATGAGTAGATAGTTGTGTCCATTGAGGTTGAAAATGTCAGTGGCTATGATTTGCCATGGTCGCACTGGGATTTCATGTGGCATGAGGGTTTCGGCACCCTGGGACCTCTGGTGCTCTTGGCATAAGGTACAGTGCTGGACTATCTTATCGATGTCGCTGTTTATGCCACTCCAGAAAACGCAGCTTTTAGCTCTCAGCTTGTATTTTTCACTTCCCTGATGACCATAGTGAATTTTTTCGAGTATTTCCACTTTCATTGCATCGGGGATTAGTAGGATTAGCAGGACGTCATTTTCAACAGAGAGTTCATCTCGATAGGACCAGTATGGTCTAATGTCTTTGTGTAATTCTCTGAGAGTCTCAGGCCAGCCTTGCAGAATTTTTTCTTTCAGGCTGCATAATGTTAGGTCAGCATTTGTTGCTTGGCGGATCTGCGCTAATTTCTTGGTTGAGAACTGCACAAAGTCCATCTTCAAGTCTAAATCAATGACTTCTTTGTTCCTCTTGTTGGGAAGTCTGGATAATCCATCCGCCAGCAGCATATCCTTACCTGGTCGATATTTTAGGACCATGTCGTATTCCTGCAGCCGCAATAGCATTTGCTGGAGACGAGGGGGTGCTGCTGTCAGGTTTTTAAGGCTGATCATCTCTAGGGGTTTGTGATCTCTCTCTACTTCGAACGAACACCCATAGATGTATGTTCGAAAACGTTCGCAGCCAAACACGACTGCTAAGAGTTCTTGCTAGATGTTCGCGTAACGTTGCTCTGCTCCGGTTAGGGATTTTGAGGCAAATGCTATGGGTTTTCCATCTTGTAGCAAAGCTGCCCCTAAGCGTCTGGATGATGCATCCACTTGTATAATGGCCTTTTTGGAAGGGTCATAATATTTAAATAGCATTTCTTCGCATGTTATGTTCTTTATCTTCTAAAGTGACTTTTGATGGCTATCACTCCACTTGTATTTGGCATCTTTTTTTAGGAGATCTCTTAGGTTTGCTGTGATGTCGGAGAGTCTGGGGATGAATGGTGCCATGTAGGTAATAATTCCTAACACCTCCTGTAGCTCCTTGACGTTTGTTGGGCTGGGGAGTAGTTTAATCTCCTCCACTTTTTGGGGATCTGGGTGTATTCCATTTTCATCGAATATGGCACCGAAGAATTTTCTTTTTCTTTCGTCGACTGCACATTTGTTGCTGTTAAACATCAGACCTGCGGTCTGTGCTGTTTCCATCAGCCTGTGCAAGTTCCGGTCGTGTTATTCCTTGGTTTTCCCATATATGATCACATCATCGATCAGTGCCAGGGCTCCCGTACATTTTTCGATGATCATGTCCATCTTCTGCTGGAACACATCTTGGGACATAACAAGACCAAAGGGCATTCTTTGGAAACAATACCTTCCAAACGGCGAATTGAATGTGGTCAGTAGCTGTGACTCTTGGTCAAGTTTGACGGACCAGCATCCATTCTTCGCATCCAGTTTGGAGAAGAATTTTGCGCCAGAGAGTTTGTGTGTTAGCTCCTCCATGGTCGGAGTCTTGTGATGTCAACGCATGATCTCTTTATTTAGATCTTTAGGATCCAAACATAGTCTTAGTTTGCCATTGTTTTTCCGTACATATATGATGCTGCTAACCCAGTCGGTAGGTTCATCGACTTTGCGGATAATCCCTTGTGCAGTCATTTCATCCAGTTCCGCCTTGATTTCGTCCCTCATGTGGATGGGACATTTTCTTGGGGCAGGAATGACAGGGTGGTTGTTGGACCTCAGCACAATGTGGTATTCCCCTGCGAAGTGACCAATTCGGTCAAATTGATCCGGGTAAGTTTCAATCAGGTCCTTCGCTGAATTGATTGGGGTATCCTTGTTTGGGTTGGCTGGGGCACACTTGGTTTGCTGAATAGCACAATGCAGAGTGACCAGTTTTAAATCCTTTAAGGAGGGTAACCCTAGTATGATTGGTCCATCCGAGGTCACCACGTAAAATTATACGGACCTCCATTCACCTTTATATGCACATTGTAGCAATACCGATCTGTGTTGCGGTATGTTCGATCTGTTGCAGGCCGTCAGTACCGCTACTTCTGTGTGTGTTGTGCCCGGGAGTGGTTGTCCATTTTGGTCCACACATTCTGGGAATATCCGTTGGAATGTACGTAGGGGGTGGGGGTGTTTCCTTCTGCACATGTATCCACCTTAGCTTTTAGGTTGTGCACCCCTTTTCTGTTGGGTAACACAATGTCCAGTGTGACGAATGCCTCAGTCTGACTGTTCTTTTGGTCCTGGGTTTGCATCGTATGGAAAGACATTCTCTCGAAGCTGTCTCCTAATTCCGTCGGTCTCTGTAGAAGTTTTGTTGTGTTGGGTGGTTTTCGGTCCAGTGTGCATGTCTGTCTGACTTTTCTTTTTTGTTTTGGCACATCTTAGCCCAGTGTTTATTTCGTCCACATGCTGAGTATGTGCTACCTCGAACAGGCATTTCCCATTTTGATGGGTGAGTCCACATTTGTTGCAAACTCCGACTTCCCTGTTTTATTGCACTTATTTTGTGGTCGTCACTCCCCTGTAGTTCGCCCATTTGCCTCATATAATTTATTGAGGCTTTATGACTCCTACAAATGTTCAAAACGTCCTGAAGCGTCATCGACTCGTTTTTGCTGAGTAGCTGTTTTTGAAGTTCCGGGTATTTAGTTCCCGTAATAATTTGGTCGATTATACGCTCTTCCACATCACTCGCGTCTCGGAACTTGCACTTTTGTGCCTGCAGTCTGCATCGCGCTAGGAAATCGTCTATGTTTTCCATTTCCTTCTGTGAGTATTTTTTGCAGATAAAAATGCGCGATCCGGAAGTTAGTTTGTGGCTCTAACTGTTCTAAAAACTTTTTTCCGATAATTGCAGGATTGCGCCTGTCAGCTTCATTAACAAATGTCCACGAGTTGTACCGTCTTAGGCCTTCTACTCCTGATAACAAAAGAATGTTGTCAACTTGTTTATGTTCTGGGATGCCTTTTACGGAAGAAATACAAATTACATTGTTGTTGAAAAAACTTGAAGGATTCCACCAAATTTGCTGCTTCCCAACACATCAATGGTTCGCTTGTACCGCTCGACACTGTTATAGTATTTTAAATAAACAATAAACAACTTTGAAAAGGGGAACGAATGCACTCACGATTTGAAATCCAATATGGCGCTGGTCGTGTTTTTTTTGTTTTTTTATGCACACGTGGTGACTTGTGTCAGAAACGACAGCTGTTTTAAAGAAATTTTCTTGTTGTTTTCTCCATTACGTTAGTTGTAAACTGCATAGTTCCTTTTCTGGTTTATTTTACCGCTGCCACCATGTACATGTTAGATGCATTTATTGTTAATACAACATGCTTGGTTAGTATGTGTAACAGAGAACAAACACGCGTGTATGGTTCTATTGGGTCGCCATCTTGAGAAGTGGTTTCCCTATCTTTATTTGCCGGAGAGTTACCTCTGAGGGGAATCCAAGGGGAGGTAACTATGTCATACTGTGACATCCCTTTTTTTACAGAAAGTGATGTCTACCTATGGGTTGAATCTTTTGGGGGGCTTTACGGTACATCCAGACTTAGTGACTATGCCGGTTAGCGTATTGTTCTCGTTCGATGCTTGGTTAGTATGTGTAACAGAGGGGAATCTAAGGGGACGTTATACTGTGACAGGAACCTTCAAAATATCCTAAAGTTTTTATGACCGATCCATCAAATTGGCTGAGTTGTACACTGCTTTTTCGTAAAGTCGGCTTTCAAATGCGTTCCCAGAATTTTTTTGGTATAAGCATTACCTCACTGCCGGTATCCATTTGCATATCCAAATCGACATTGTTAATTTTGACTTTTAATATAATATCTTCTTTCTTTTGTTCAATTTTTTCAACATTCTTATTTTTGTTTTTTAATGTAAAGACTTCCCTATTGGTTTCATTTTCTTCAACTCTTTCAACTTTTTTTTTTTAACTTGAATACTGTTTGAAAATGGTTCATTCTTAAGCAATTTGTCCAAGTTTTTCCAAATTCTGGGCATTTTTCCTTTTTATTTTGTGTTCACGTCCACAATAGCAACATTTTTTTTATTTTTTTAACATTTTAGTATCGGTGACTATTTGTTCGCTGGGTTGCTTTTTTTGTAGCTGTTCCATTATTTCATTCCTGTGTGACACATTGCACATACCTTCAATTAATCTTAATTAAATTAAATCTTCTTTGATAGTCTGTTCTTCTTGTCTGAGTTTTTCAAACTCACAATATATACTCACATTTCGTAGATAGTGTAGATATTTGATGAGTGGTTCATCAATTTCTTGTTTCATTGACATAAACTTTGTTCTTTCTGCCACGACTAACCTTTCTTTAGGTCTCCTATTTTTTTTTATGATCTGACTTATTTTTCTGAAAGTCAGGTCTTCTAGGTCCATGGTTGAGACTTTCATGATGGCCTCACATCCAACTGTAGTAAAAAAATAAATCTGTTATTTTATTTTCACCTCCCGTTTCCTTGTTGTCTTTTAACTTTTTAGTCCTTGCCCTCACAGCGAAGCATCTTATCCATGTGTCTACAAAGACGAGGTCCTCGAGAGACAATTGGAATCTTATCGGCGACGCCATTGTTGTGAAATTGTAAATTTACCTAGTCAGTTGCTAGTGTACTTTCACTGCTAGCTATACTTAAGGAGAGACTTATATAGTAATCTATTTCTACTTATGCTAATTATGCATATTAATTAACCAGTATCACCACAGAAACCAAAGTTTATGACAAAGGGACACTCATACTGTCGTTCAAATGACTGAATATAGATTTTAAAGGACCTTTACCATCATCTATACATGGTAACAAATATTTATTTACAGTAATTGATGAATTCTCCCGTTTCTCATTTGCCTTTCCCTGTAAATATATGACCAGCAAAACCGTCAACTATTGCCTAAACCAACTTTTTTCGATCTTTGTATGATACCCTCTGATCAGGCTACTAATTTCCTCGCAGAGGAAACCAGAAACTATCTATGAGAAAAGGGAATTGCAACATTGAAAACAAGTAGATACCACCCAGAAAGTAACGGACAAGTAGAATAGCTAAATGGCACCCCATGGAAAGCTGTTCAAGTAACTTTACATTCTTATAACATGCAACTCTTCCATTTGGAAAATATTCTACCTGATGCGCTCCACTTAATCAGATCACTACTTTGCACATCTACTAATATTACCCCCCATAACAGACTATTCAAATATAGCCAGAAATTCACTTCTGGGTCCTCTATTCTATTTTGGGCAAAGCCAGGACCTGTATATATTAGAAACCATGCTAAATCAAGTAAGTATGAACTACCTGTAAACATAAATCCTCACTATCGTGTCGAAACAACAGTTAATGTGCGAGATATAGCTCCCAAATCTACTCATGAGAATGGAACTTGTACTTTCCCTACAAACCTCGACAACACATTCTAATTGACTACATATAACCACAAAATCTCTATCGATAAAAATGAGAGGACCCTGGTATCTGGGCCAGAAGGAACTGACACACTCAGTGGAATTGATGCAGAAAGTGAGGCCTCCACCAAATCCGTGTGGAGGTCTTCCAGAGTGCGAGGGGCTCCTGACAAATACAAAGACTTTTTAACTTAATAGAGACACCCTTCCTTCTTGATACAACTGAAGGAAAAAAAAATGCTGTAAAATAAAACAACCCCCTTTCTTATTGTTTCTGGAAGGGAAAAAAGTTATAAATTATACAAGTCGTACTCTATTAGGTACTATACTGCAATTTACAAAGGACACCTAATTATCTCCCTCTTCCTGCGAGGTGGAGAATCAGAAATGCTGCTATATTCAACTTGATTTCATGTGTGTAATTACACACATGTTTGTTATTAAAACCTTTATTGCGGTTCATTAATCTCTGTCTCAATCTTTTCACAACAACAGGCACAAGCAATTTTCTCACACAAAATATCTTTAATATTATTGTAAATTTGTGAATATATAAATATGTTTTGTTCCCTAACCATTTCATTCACAACAACCATTTTTATCCATTTCAACTCATATTGTATTTTCATTGTTATCGTCGGTCCAGAGACTAACCAGCATCTATATCTCATCCAAACCAGAATCCATTTAAATAAGCACTAAGGTGAATTTAGCACTTGCTAAATAGCGACTTGTCATCATCATCATCATCGTCGTCGTCATCATCACACTAACCCACCTTAAGTCTATGCGACTGCTATCAGGAGGCATAATCCACAGACAAAGCTTGTTAGGGTTTTGGAAGGCATCTAACAAAATGGTAAAAGCCATGCTCCAATGAAGAGCGGTGGAAGAAATGTCTGTACGCATTGGCAGAAAGAAAAAAAAAAATCTTCTACATTCTGCACATGAGTGGAATGAGATTACAAACTCTCGCATGAGGAGTGTGTTTTCTAGAGAAAATAAAACCAAGAGATGTAACTCAGATAATTCTGGCCCAACACTAGCTTTTCTTGCATGAACTTGTCTTTATGTCCGTTCATTGCATAGGTTGTGATTGTCCGCTTATTGTTTTCATCCGAATTCGGTGCTTGATTTCGATCACGGTGCAGTAACGAAGAGATTTCCCTTCCAAATAAAATTACAACTCAAGTTTAAAACAAGTAACAATGTTTTATTTTTACACTTCGGTTTTTCTACCGAATGACAGACTTGCGATCAGGACAGTCTGTCAGCTTAAGGTGCATCCATTTTTGAAACCCAGAGAAACCAAAACTTCTTTTGCCCGTCTTTTTCCGAATATATATATATATCAATTGGACCACAATGCAAGACCATTCAAGATCTATCAACTGTTAATCTATGGATATAAATATTGACTGACCCTAGGGGCCCATTAACTGGAATGACCATAACTTCTGTACAATCTCAAATGCCATTATTTTTTCTAAGAAGCTAACCAATTTCTTAGGTAGTCCTTTCTCTTACCTAAATATTTTTCCCATTGCAGTTTGTAGCATGTATCTATGCATTCGATTAAACATGCATCATTGTGCAATTTCTTTTTTTATTATTATCTCAGTGAATATGTTGCTTTATTTTTCGGCCAATGTATTATATGAGAAAACTAAAAGTTTAACTAAATCTTTTTATTTTTATAAGTCTGGCATGAAGGCCTTCTAAGGTAAATCAATGAGATGGGTGTATTTGCTGATTACACCATGGAATGAGGGCAAATCGAATGTCCACACATCAAAGGCAACGGCTGAATCCTTAGAAAATGACTTCTAGCCTGTAGTAGAATGAGGCCAAAAGTGGATGGTCATATTTAATGCTACCAAGACAATGCTCCTTTCCATTAACAACTATAAGAAACCTTTCCAACTACCGATTGTCATGAACTATTGTTGTCTTATCTGGGCTGGCGCACCAACCACTAGCCTCTCTCTTTTGTACAGGTTGCAAAAAAGAATTTCTAACCTAATAGGTACCACACTGTATGCCAAACTTCAGCCCTATCGCATCGTCACAGGGTTGCATCCCTGTGCTTGTTTTATAAGTACGTACTTTCATCAAATATGGTTCGGTCAACTTATCCCCTCTCAACGAAAATACACCCCCCCCACCCATCCTACTAACTGCTTAATCCCATATCCTCACTGTAAAAGTTCCTGGATGCCAGAAGATGTTCTACTCTGATAGCCTTGGGCCACTTGCCTTTGGAATTCCCTTCCTGCTCCCTGTTTCCACGGCAGTACTAACATGCAGAAATTTAACCCCCCCCCCCTTAAAAAAATCTACCCCTACCACAGTAGCCTTTTACGCTTCATTGGCAATATGCCTTGTGTGAGGGGAATAAAAGTTTTTTTATTTAAAAAAGAAAAAAAAAAGACGTTTGCTAAAAAAAAATGAAGCGAAGTACGATATCGTTTTAAGTACCAGAATCAACGTTAATATCTTTATCATAAAATTATTTGTTAGTGCACTAAATATATTTTAGTTATTGATTTTATCTTTCTTTCATTTTATCCCAGGGTAATTTTTTCTTTTTACTACTACTACCACTAACTGCAAATAATCTGAACGTTATTTGCTTTAAATGCGTTAAAATATATTGTATTTATAACCTTGCCGAAGATTTTAATAAAGCTGTATGACTTTTTTTTTCCTTTTCAGTTTAAGTGAGAAAAGTGAAAAAAGTGGAGTTAGTTTGTTGCTTGGCGATGCGCGTGCGCACTTGAGAGAAGAGAAAGCCGCCGCCATTAGGAAATTTAAGACGGCTACCTACGTAAAAGTGGAGAGAGAAAGGCCAAAGATAATCTGTATTGTGAGTTGCAAATATGTCGTACAACTACGTAGTAACCGCACACAAACCTACAGCGGTCAATGCTTGTGTTACTGGTAAGAAAGAGAGAGAGAAAAAAACGTGTTTTACTTTCTCCATCTGTGTTATTTTCATAACAGAAATCGATCATTCCCTCTAAATGTTTGCACGTTTTTGCTTGTTTATCTTAACTTGAACTTTTCATTCTTCTGTAAAGGTTCGCTTTTGATGTTACAATGACTGTAAGACAATCGATACTTATTGAGTTGCGTTTCTACACAATTTTAGCGGTATATATTAAACAAAAACAAAACATGAAAACTCGTCTCTTGTTTTGTACTTGTGTTTTGGCGGTAATACTTGGTAAAAATCTATAATTACGACGGGAGCATCTCTGCACGCACCGTTTTCTTCATTTTTTTTTTTTTCTTTAAAAGAAAATCCGGCTTCTACAGAATTTAGTATATAGGCATAAATACCATTGAACAAAACAGTTCGGTTCAAATTGTGCAGAAGTACCCAATTTTTTTTTCATCAAAATTTAAAAAAAAATGTTCTTGCTACCACGAAAAACAAACATGCTTTTCATTAACCCTTAGTTAGGGATGGCAATACGAACATTTTAAAAAATCATTCTTTTCGGTTTTTGTCAGCCGGTGTTGTTTGTTGAAGTTAACGAAGAGTATTTTTTTTCTGATAAAATTAAAATGAAAAAAACAATTTTGTGAACTTAGTATTGTTCGTGATTATGAAAAAGAAACCGTGCGGCTCAGAGGCCATGGGCCGTTATTATAGATTTTTAGCTACTTCCTTTTCAAATGATCTCCCTTCATTAGAAAAAGATGAGCATTGTTTGCCTTCACGACCAGTCGATGTTCTTATATCGATGTTTTCTAATGAATGCCCTTTACAAATAAGAATCTCTGATTAATCGCCTCCGATTTATTGTCCCCCCCCCCTTCCCCCAATATGTCGGTCGTCGTCTGTTAACGTAGACAACAACTGAGATTGAAAGAGAATTAAAGTTTCAGCCCAATAATGTGGCCTTCCATTCGTGTAACATTTGGTATATTTTTTGCTATCTGATAGACGACCAAATCCGACACGCTGGTTGTAAATAGAAGTAAATCCTGAAATCTCAACGGCTGAATTTTTTTTCCATCCCATCTGAAAAAATCTCATCCACAAGAAATGAAGGCCGCAGAACATATCGGTTGTAAACTTGTTGGGCAAATGTTGAAATCGACGGCCTAAACAGTTTCTTCAAAAATTAGAATAAAATTAGTAAATATATATATATATATATATATATATATATATTTTGGCACTTGTGGAGACGGGGTTGATAATGCAGGGGGGATAACTCGGATTGAATAAGAAATAGCATATTTTCAGGATACAATTTATGACGCTAAAATAATCAATCGAAAAATGAAACATGTTAAGTAAAAACATTAAATAAAATGAGTAAATAATCTGTAACATTATTTTCTTTATAAATACGTTAATTATTTTCACACGTATTTACAAATCAGGGGAAAATTTGGCTAAAGTATATTTTAGGGTAAAAAAACTCATAGCACTGTCAAAAATTAATATTTTTTGAAAGATTTTTCAGAAGAGGACATTTTGAACCATAGTTAATCATTCTATAAAAAAGTTTTTTGAACAATTTTTTTCTAAGATTAGCACTTATATGAACAAGTAAAAAAAATACATTTAATATAGGTACGTGCAAAAATGGCCGTGTCTTGTACGGGCCATGGTTACTAAAAAGCGCTTATTTTTTAATTAGTTTTCGTATAGTTACACGATTAACGTGTCGTAACGATACATTACATTAATTCTTTTTTAAAATAAAGCTAAAGTGTATTTTTTTTTTTTTTTTTTTAAGTGTGAAAAAGTAAATTAAAGACAATGACTACACTGAAAATTTATTCATTGAAAAAAAAGTTAAAACAATTATTTATTATAAAATAGAATTCAATTTTGAAAGAAAATGCCATATTTGAATTCTATTTATTTATTTATTAATGAATAATGTTTTTAACTTTTTAAATATTTATTAATGAAAAATTAAATTTTCACAGAAACTCTAATCATTAAAATCACATAAAATATTTTTTGCAATTATATATATTTTTTTTGTGAAAATATTGATTAAACAAACAATGTTATGATAACATCACTAATTCAAGAAATTAATTTTTCTTCGAGTTATAGTGATTTTATTAACACGGAATATAGGGGCCCTTTTTTTTGTAATATATATGAAATATTTAAACATTTTTTTAATGTTAACATCTACAGTACTTTATTTTTATTAAAAAAAAATTCATGCATTTAAAAAATTTTTTTTATTGATACTTAAAAATATAACTTTAGTAAAGGTGTATTTTGTTTTCAACAAATAATACATTTTCACTAAGATTTAAAAACAAAAATAGTTTCATTATATTACGTGATGATCGTTGATAAATAAATAAATAAATACTGAAAATGTCATTAAAATTAGCTGATTTTCTGAATTTTGGTGAATTTTTAAATGTACATTTCGGAAATCGGACATTGATTTTGCACGTACCTAAAAATTTAATAACATATTACAGTTTTTACATTGAGTAAACGAAAGTGTAGATGACAGCCTTGCTCCACACCTATCTATACGAGCACGCCTTGCGATGGAGTATGCGTGGTACGGACGTATTTGCAGCATTGATATAATAATTAATGTAATTTTAAATTACATTAATTCTTAAATTTATTGTTACAACACATGTAAGAATTTCTTATATGTGTCGTAACGATAAATTACATTAATTCTTTTGAAATAAAGCTAAAAGAGTATTTTTTATTTTAAGTGTGAAAAAGTACATTAAAGTCAATGACTACGCTGACAATATTCATTGAAAATAAAAAGTAAAAACATTAGCAATTATTTATTAATAAATAAATAGAATTCAATTTTGAAAGAAAATGTCATATTTGAATAATATTTATTAATGAAAAAATGACAAAACAAATACAAACTTACGTTTTATCTTTACAAATAACTGACGATGAATTGTGAAATTAAAAAAATTGTTGAATCTCTGAAAATAAAATTTTGAGTACAGTGTGGGAGAAGTGAGTGGTGGTTGGAGGGCTAATCCCGCCTGTTTATTACAGAACAGGGCCTCCATATCTCTCCAAGTCAATCGTTAGTAGAAATTATCCAATTTTTAAAATTATTTTTTTCATGATGATCATGATTCTCAATTTTTATTTTATTTTCAAGATAATAAAAAAAGTCTTACGCTGATGCTGAGACGTTCATGGAAAATATAATTATATTGCATTTTAAATTAATTTGAATTAAACTGTTTACCAATGTTTTTCCGTAGAATTTGAAATAAAACTTTTTAAAAGATGTTAAAAATGATTTTTACTTTACAAACTGCGTCAATTTCATCAATTTTTTTTACATAATGATTAGTAACTTTAGTTACTTGATTTATTCCTATTGTGTCGTAACGATAAATTACATTAATTCTTTTTAAAATAAAGCTAAAGTGTATTTTTTTATTTATTTAAGTGTGAAAAAGTAAATTAAAGTCAATAACTACACTGAAAATGGATATATTTTTCAATTATTAACAATATTAAAATGACTGACTTGTTTACGAAGAAACCTAAATTCATTATGGTGGATTTAATCTCGTAACTTAATTACGAAACGGGTTGAAATAATAACATCATTTAGAAAACCATTCTTAACATGGAGAGCTTTGTTAACTATTCTGTACTTTCACCTAACAATTGAATAAACAAAAGATAGCGTAAAAATTGAATTTAACTTGAAAATCTTATCTAAAACAGCCCGGTCTGTAAACTGCACAAGTACCAAAAAGATAATACAAGAAGTGTTCTTTATTGGTGTGTGTGGGGGGGGGGGTAGCCCTGTACTTACAACTATATCCTCTGCAAGAACGGTTCTAAAATCTACTTTCAATCGATATTTATTCCATAATTGCCGAATTTTCCTACTTTGCTAAAATTGCCGAATTTTCTGGGCATCCTTTAGGCAAAATCCATGATGGAATTATCAGGAACAAGGTTTCCCTATTTCTTAGTTCTTCTGTTGTGACAGTGTATTTATTAGTACACCTCTCTACTGCCCCAAAAAGACCCACACACTTTCTCTAATTTGACTTCTGTTATATTTTCTCTTGATTTGAAGAAGTATGGTTCGTCAATTTCAATTTCCTTGGCCGTATTATCTTGGTCTAAACCACCAAGCAATATTGGTTTTAATGTCTTGTTCACACACTTCTCTGATGAATTGCTTCCAATCTACTAGGGAGGGCCTGTGGACGAGTGGTTATAGCACTTGTCTTTGGGCTGGACGACCCGTGTTCGATCCCACTCACGGCATGCGAATTTTCGGGTCTGAAAACTCCCTCTGTCCACCCAGCAGTAAATGGGTACCTGACTAAAACTCGGGGAAGGTTCAAGGCAGTGGAAGGAGAGGGATGGGCTCCGCCTTCCATATGCTGTGCCCTAGACACGGTGATTCTTAACAAATCACCACGGCCATGGGCAGTGTGCGATGTCGGCAACGACACTCGTGCGCGTCCAGGCTATGCGACCTTTACCTTTTTTACCTTTACCTACTAGGGCAAGATTTATCTCTCATAGCAAAAAAAAACGGTTAAAACTTGGTTTAAAAATGTTAGAGTGGCCCGGAAATGGGATCATTTTGTTAAATTTATATGCAAAACTGATCGCTCACTCTAAATTCTAGACAATTGTTTGTTTGTTTTTTTTCTTTCTACTGAGTTTTTCAGGGTGTTCACATATAATCGCCTAAGAAAGGTAGAATCTGTTTTGTTTTAATACATAATTTTCCAAGCAGTTATATGTTTTACATTTCCCTTCTCTTTACTTATTTTATTGGTTTTATGTTCTTGTTGATGTAAGTTGATTTTATTATTAAGACTGTATATCATGAAGAAATAAGCATTTTTTTCAACTTCGGTAAAAACAAATTCTATATGTAACAAACATAACAAATTTTGGAAAACTGTTTTTCCGAACATTATTTTGTTCATAAAGTAAAATGTTAAATTTGCTTTCTGGTTGTATTATTTCATTATATTTTCTGTAATTAATTAATCAATATAAACAAATTGACTTATGATTTTTGAAATATCAAAAATGTGTCTAATTCGTGGTGAATAAAGTGATTTTTTTGTGAATTTAGTTCTTTTATATTTTTGTACTTTTTACATTTGATTTGATTGAAATAAATCAATTATTGTAAGCTGCTTCCTAATAATATGCATAGTTGCTAATTACTTGACATTACTAAGAAATTTCTTACTAAAACTTTTCTATGTAATTATTATTTAGTAGTAATTTTGGTCTTCATATGTCCACCCCCAGTTGTGGACCCCAGTCTCATGTTTGCCAGGCCTTTGTTACAACGCAAGTTTGAATTATCTCCCATTTCAACAGACTCTTCTAAATTAGAGATGAAAATTTCATCTACCCCAATAATACAGAAGCACCGAAAATGCATTAGCAACTTTCATGTTAGATAAATGAAATGATCTATTAAAATGTCAGTTTTCTCGTTCTAGTTGTTTTCGTTTGATTATAAATTCATGTCTCATTCATTAACTTTTTCTTAAACAAAAACCAAAATGCATAAAACATTATCAAAACACTAACTGAACTCTTACAAATCTTAACTTCTTCATATTAAAATAGGGGAAACAACTGCTGCTATGAAGTGTTCCTTAAAAAAAAAAGAAGTTTTCTCATTCTTTCCTCTTTCACAATTCACTATTTTATGAGTGTCCTCACTGTTTTTCCACAATTTTTCTATTTTCTGTGATGTGGATCGTTTTCTCAGGATATTAGGTGTTAGTAAAGCCGCCACAGTTCAAATCATTAACAGTTATCCACGTTGTTGCTTTTGGTCGACCTCCCTTCATATCCGTTGAGGTTAGAGCTTCTTTTAGTGCAATTCGTACTAGGTGTTTTCAGGTCTCATCACGACATGCCCCACAAAATTTAAACGTCTTTTCTTGATTGTTTCACTTTAATTATCATACTTCGTTTTCCTGTGAAATTCTTCATTTGATATTTTCTTTGGCCACTGCAAGCTTATTGCATATCTGAGTGGTCGCCTTTGCCAGCTCTCTTGTTTACTGCCCATATTTAAGTAGCAATACCCACTGACCATAAAACAGTTTGGATAATCACGGATTTCAAGGTAGTTCTACTAAAATAGTCATTTTAAGTCGTCAAAATACCACCCTTTTGTTCGAAAATGAACATCCTTTCACATACATTATTAAATAATAATCTACATTATATATTTGAAGAGTTTTCAGCAAATGAAGTCATAAAAATGTTAACGCCATGTTCGGTCATTTACATCGCTTTTTTTTTAACAACCCCTTCTTTTAAAGATATCATACCATTCGGCTATGAAGAATTTTGTCATGAAATTTGGAAAACAACCAGGGGAAATATCAATTTCAATTGTCGGTGTACAAAATTAATTGATCCATTATATTTTTTTTTGTAATCTTAAAAATAAACCTTCAACATGACGTGTATCGGACATTTAAAAAGAAAATATTTTTCGTATCCCAACTTGTATATAAATCAATCTTTGAAAACAACATACAATTATAATTTTAATGCATAAGCATTAAAATTATAATTGTATGTTGTTTTGTCTTTCGGTAGTAATAATTTTAAATTACCCTATCGGAAAAAATGTCCCTTTTTGAGCGAAAGTCAACAATGGCTGCTAGTATTGCTGATATCAATCAGCAGCTAGTCATAAACTAACTTTGTAGAGCTTATAAAGCTTTGTAAAATTCGTTTACATACTTCTTTTTAAAAAAAAAAAAGAAAAAGAAAGACAAAAATACTTTTTGTGCATAAAAAAAGTTTATAAAAAAAATACTTCAAGGTTTTCAAATATACTCAACTTTCGAACTTCTAGTAATAACTTTCGAGTTAAAAACAAAATCTACTTTTTTTAGGCGATTAAGTGTGAACACCTTAAGTCTTGGTGGAAAAAAGAAAAAAGACAACAAAAAATAATTTAGAGTGGGGGTGGGATCAGTTTTGCATATAAACTTAATGTAAAATCATCTCTCTTCCCGGCCATTCTTGCCTTTTAGTGCAATTTAAAAAATATTTTTTCAAGCTGAAAACTTGATATAAAATAAATAATTACTCTACCACTAACTCTAGGTTCGAGTGACAAGCCAACTTCTCTTCTCTTGAACGTGTTGTACCATTAACCTTAAATCTGAGTGACAAACCACCCCTAAAAAAAAACTCCCTTAAACATTAACTCCAAATGGCAACCTCCATCCAAAACAAAACCCTTTCCTTAACCTTATCACTAACCCTAAGTCCGAGTGGCAAGCCTCCAATCATACAAAAAGCACATTACAACTACACATAAGGAAAATGCACAGGATTTATTTCTCATAGAAAAAAAAATTGATTAACTGCCCTAAAACGCTAGAATGGTCCGGAAATGGTGAATTATTTTACATTAAATTTATGTGAAATTAATCCCCCACTTTAAATTCTAAAATAATTGCTTTTTTTTTTCTTTCTGCTAAGTTACTAGGGTGTTCACACGTAATTGCCCCTAGCCCTACCATTAATCCGAAGTCAGTCGCAAGACTCCCCCTCCTCCCACAAAAACCCTCTTAAAACTATGCATAATCATCTTAAAAAATAGGAAGAAAAAAGGAATCAAGTTTTCTGCCAAGTTTCTCAGGGTGTTAACATGTAATTGCCTAAATAAAAAAAGTAGAATTTCATTTTGGAGAGGCAAGGGGACAATTTAGTGGAAGCTGTTAATCTACAATAATACCAAAGAAATCTTGCAATATATTCATTTTTAAACAGTCCTAGTATTAGATTTTAGTTTCTTGTACATAAAATGTATTACAATTCAACTTTGAGTTCTAACTTCTTTTTTTTTTAAATGAATATATTGCAAGATTTCTTTGGCATTATTGTAGATTAACACCTTCCGCTAACTCACCCCCTTGCCTCCCCCAAAATATGAGATTTTTTATTTAGGCAATTACATGTTAACACCCTGAAAAACTTGGCAGAAAGAAACAAAAACAATTATTTTAGAATTTACAGTGGGGATCAGTTTCACATAAATTAATTATAAATTAATCCCCCATTTCAAGGCCATTCTAGCGTTTTAGGACAGTTAATTATTTTTTCTATGGGAAATAAATCCTGTGCGTTTTTCTTGTTTTCTTTGTTTTTTTTCTTTTTTTTCTTTTGTTTTTTTTTTTTTGTTTTGTTTTTTTAGACGATTATGAGGGTCTTTGTGGGAGGAGGGGGGGCTTACCACTTGAACTTCAGGTTATGTGAACACTCTGAAAACTTAGCAGAAAAAAAAAAATTAATTTAGAATTTAGAGTGGGGGATTAGTTTCACATATATTTAATGTAGAATAATTCACCATTTCCGGGCCATTCTAGCGTTTTAGGGCATTAATCAATTTTTTTCTATGGAAAATAAATCCTGTGCGTTTTTTTTTTATGGGCGTCTGCTTTTTTTTTTTTTTTTCTTTAGACGGTTATGTGTGGTTTTAATGGGCTTTTTGTAGGATTAGGGCTTGCCACTCGGACTTAGGGTTAGTGATAAGGTTAAGGAAGGGGTTTTGTTTTAGATGGAGGTTGCCATTCGGACTTAGTGCTAGGGTTAAAGGAGTTTTTTAGGGGGTGGCTTGCTATTCATATTTAAGGTTAATGGTACGATATGTTCAAGAAGCCATTGTTAGGAGGTGAGCTTGTTAGTCGTACCTAGAGTTAGTGGTAGAGTAATTATTTATTTTATAAATTTCACTAAAAAGCAAGAATGGCCGGGAAATCAGAGATCATTTTACATTAAATTTATATGTGAAACAGATCCCCCACTCTAAATTCTAAATTATTTTTTGTTTCGCCAAGACTTTAAGGGTGTTCACACGTAATCGCCTAAAAAAGTAGAATCCTATTTTTTTTTTTAATTGGCGACTAGAAAGTCATTACTACTAGAAGTTAGAAAGTTGAGTGAAAACCAGTATTCCTTTAAGTATTTTTTTATAAAAGAACCAAATAGGATTAACTTTTTTTTTTAACCACAAAAAGTATTTTTGTCTTACTTTAAAAGAATTTTACAACGCTTTACAAGACTAGCTGCTGCTGATTGATTGTTATATCAGCAATATTAGCAGCCATTGTTGACTTTCGCTCAAAAAAAAGGACAATATTTTTTAGGATAAGGTAATTTAAAATTACTATTACCGAAAGACAAAACAACATACAATTATAATTTTAATGCATAAAAAAAGATGAAAGATTAATTTATTTATTAGTTGGGGTACGAAAAATGTAACAACATTTTCTATATTCATATTTTCACATTTTTAAAATTCGTTCTAGAATGAAAATAAACAAAAATCGCCTCGTGTTTATAGCTGCTAACTATTACTGCTACTACTACTAGTCAGTTTTTCAAACTATAAATAGAAAACTTTTTTTTTTTCGGATAGGGTAATGAAATATTATTACTACCAAAAGAGAACACATATATACAATTATAATTTTAATGCATAAAAAAGTAAAAAGATTGATTTACTTACTAATTGGGCGACGGAAATGTATTTTTTGAAAATGTTCAACCGACGTCGTGTTGAAGGATTATTTTTAAAATTTCAAGAAAATGAATGAGCTGAATTACTTTGTACACCGACAAACATTAAAAGTGATGCTTCCCCTGATTGGTTTCCAAATTTCAGGACGAAATTCCGCACATAGGCATGGTACGAGACTTTTAAACGATGCGGGGGTAAAAAAAAAAAGTGACGTAAATTGCTGAAAATAGCGTTAACATTTTTTGGGCTTTTATTTGCTCAAAACTCTTAAAAATATATAATGTATATTATTATTCATAGAATGCACCTGAAAGGATATTCATTTCCTAACAAAATGATGGTATTTTGAGCACTTAAAGTGCTTTAGTTTTTAAGATATGACTATTTTAATAGAACTACCCTAAAATCTGTGATTATCCAAACCATTTTCTGGTCAATGTGTCTTGCTATTTGGATGCAAAGATATGTTTCCTCATCCCATGCTAGCTGTTTTCTTTTTAAGTCTTCTTCTGTCTTCCAATCTGACATAGTTTTTTTTATAATCCACTAACCAGTTGAGAATAGACCAGAAAATCTTGTCATTTCCATGGTTAATGGTGGTGGAATAGAAGGAAGTTTTGAGTTGATGTATTTTTCTGTTTTGGTGATGTTTATCTTCAAGTCATGGGTCTGGAGGATTGCTGGTATCCTTCCTTTCAATTCTGATTGCACCTCTTCATTTTTCAGTGCATATGTGACATCATCAGCATATAAGGTGGAGTCTTGGAATTTCTCATCCCGCCGACAGGGCCGCAAATTCGCCGACTGCAACCCCATGTAAAACCCTCCCAAAAACGGGGCTACCTGTTAACCATGGGTAACGACCCGTGATGTTTTAGGACGGGATCCTAGTGGCTGAGCGGTCTGTGGCCTGGTTGCATAAATGGTCACGTAATTTACAACACTCTACTTTGGTCTTTACTTCGGCTAGACAAGGGGTTGGAGAGGCCCGATCTGATCAATCAGCCAGTTATGTCTTGCCCTAGCACTTATTCTATCAGTTCCCCCGATCATTAACAATATTGAAATTGATTAACTTCGTAGTTATCAATACCCACTCTAGTTTATAAATAAGTGCTAGAAGGCGGTGGCAAGGGTCAATCAACTTGAAAGATAAATGACCTCAACATGGCTGTGTGCCTCGGACGTTTTGCTATAAGTGGATAGAGAAATCGATGGAACACGGGTGCTTGTGATCATGATTGAGTTGAGTATACAATTCCTGTAGCCTTGTCTTGTCAAGGCGATTGGGTTTCCCCCTTGGCAATTCCCATAGACTTTGAGTCGAAGTTGGTAGGGAGCAAGAATGATGAATTAAAAAAAAGAAGCAATTTATGGCTCCTAACAAAACCATAAAAAGAATGCATAGGGATACAAGCTCCAAACAAGAAGAAGAAAACGACCAAAGTAGATTCCCAAGAATTATTGTACTTGAAGCATTAGAAGAACCAAATTTTGCTACATTATCTCCATTTGTCATTGAGAAAATAATTTTGGATAACATGATGCCTAAGGTTGTTAAAAAAAAAATGGCCAATGGAAACATACTGGTCGAAGTTGAAAAAAAGACATGCAGATTTTCTGCTGAAAATAAAAAATCTTTCACGATAAAATAAAAAATAACATCATACCCGCATCAATACTTAAACATTTCAAAAGCTAAGAGCTCTCCTTGAAGAAATAAAAAAATTAAAATTCCAAGGAGAAATCGAGATAAAACGAATCTCTATAAAAACTCTATAAAACAAGATCATCCAAACAAACACATACGTGATTATATTTGATATGCCAACAATTCCCCCCAAAATGAAGATAGCATATACAATCGAAAGGTTGAACAATATATCCCTAATCCTCTTCAGTGTTGCAAATGCCAGAAATATGGACATCACGAAATCAAATGTAACGGAAGAAACGCATGTTAAAAATGTGAGGAAAAAGACCCTGACCACTCTATGGATGAGTGTAAAGGGAATCATACATGCACAAACTGTGGTGGTGACCACCCAGTTTATGCCAAAATTTGTGAGAGATGGAAGAGGGAAAAGGAGATACTGACAGTTAAATACAGTTGAAATATTTCCTTCCAAGAAGCAAGGAGTGTGGTTGAAACCACTAGTAGAGAAAATACATATTCTCAGGCTGTGTCCCCGATGGTGTGTAATGAGGAGGACAGTAAATACAAAAAAATTAATACAGAGGTTGCTTCAGCTTGGGCCGGAAGACTGGCCAGCATTCCAAAATATAATTAGAAAAGAATACGAGGAACTAAAGGGAAAAGTTAGAAAGCAACAGATGGAACCAAGAGAGGAATGTATTATCATTGTGCCTCCTCCTCAACCGGTTGCCCCCATCCAATGTGCACCACAGTCAAAAACAAGTTAAATAAATAATGCAACTGAATCTACTAGGAAAAAGATAGTGATCTGAAAAGATCCAAGTAAAAAATCTCCATGCAAAGAGCCTCCAGGTAAAAATCCTGAGCCTGAGGGGAAAAAAGAAATCATCTCAAAAACAAAAAACAAAAATCAGAGTGAACTTGACACAAAATCGATTTGAGGCACTGGACATGATGGAAACAGAAGATGAAAACTCTGAAAAAAAAACCCAAACAAACAAAACAAAAAGCACCCCCCAATCAAAATATAAACCATGGGACAAAAAATAATCCAATGGCATTGTCGCGGTTTTAAATAAAATCTTAATGAATTGTTCTTATTACTGACGCAGAAATCTCCCACAATTATTTGTCTCCAAGAAACCTTCCTCAAACAAGAGGACAATATCAATATTAAAAATTATCAGATATTCAGCCACATCCGTGATACTGGACACAGGGCCTCTGGAGGGGTATCAATTCAGAAATGATATACCCCATAGCAAACTGAATATCCAAACAAATATTCAAGGCGACGTAACATAAAACAATCAATATATGTTCAATATATATTCCACCAAACGAGGACATAAATGAAAGTAGGCTTAAGAAACTAATTGACTAATTACCCACACCATTCATCCTATTGGGGAACTTTAATAATCACAATACCCTATGGGGGTGCAAAAATACAACAAAAAAGGTTAAAATAACACAAAAATTTATTAATGAAAATGATCTGTGCATGCTAAACGAAGGAACACACATAGATGAATCCATTCAATGGAAGTAATTCTGCTATTGATTTGACCATATGTGACCCCACAGTCTATATGGACTTTACTTGGAGAGTGTATGATGACACTTGTGGCAGTGATCATTTTCCAATCCTCCTCGAAAACATAGAACTTGGTGATGAAAGTAAACCAGACCGGTGGAAACTAGGACATGTTTAAAGAAAAATGTCAGGAGAAACTAACATGTGTGGAAACAGACTGACCCAGTGGAACACTTCACAGAGAGGCTGATTAGAATAGCAAAAGACTGCATCCCGAGAAATTCTACACCAGACAAACGTAATAGACCCTGGTTTAACAGCCAATGCAAAAAAGCCATTAGACTGCAAAGAGCAGCCCTAAGAAAGTTCGAAAAAGAATCAACAACAAATCTAATAGCAGAGCAAGGGCCCACAGGGTGATAAAAGCAGCGAAAAAAGAATGCTGGCAAGAATATGTTGGCAAACTAAATTCCTCTTCTAAACCGAAAGCAGTTTGGGAAATGATCGGGGGGTAGCGGGTAAACACCAGACTAAACTAATCCAACACCTCTCCAAAAATAACTGCACAATAGCAGATAAAAAAGATAGCAAATCAGCTAGCAAAAACGTTTTCCAAAAATTCATTAAGTCAAGGTGGAAAA
The DNA here is from genome assembly GCA_963556195.1 of Sepiola atlantica. NCBI lineage: Eukaryota > Metazoa > Mollusca > Cephalopoda > Sepiida > Sepiolidae > Sepiola > Sepiola atlantica. The sequence goes on along the minus strand of OY744518.1, from coordinate 144,733,632 downwards.
CAAGAATTTCTAACCACCAAAAGAAATGCAGAAAAGTGTAAGTTGAATTTTAAATAAAATAATCTGGAAAAATATAATAATCCATTTACATTGAGTGACTCTATTGAAAGATCTCATAACTCTGCTGTAAGACCGGATGAAGTCCATTATGAGTTCTTAAGGCAACTACCAGAAGAATCACTTAAATTACTCCTAAAAATATACAACAAAATATGGAGATAAACTACAGTGGTACCGATCCCAAAGCCGGGCAAAGACAACTCGGATTCACAAAATTACAGGCCAATCTCCTTGACCAGTTGTTTATGCAAAACAATGGAGACGATGATCAACAATAGATTGATTTGGTATTTGGAATTCAATGGCCTTATTACCAATCTACAATGTGGATTCTGCAATAAGAGGCACAATAGACCACTTGGTTCGCTTGGAAACTGCCAGGTTCGCTTGGAAACTGCCATAAGATAGAACACCTTGTTATTTTCTTTGACCTAGAGAAAGCGTATGATACGACATGGAAATATGGCATCATGAAAGATTTGAACGATAAAAGGTAGATTGTCACATTTTATTGACGTTTTTTGTCAAACCAAAGATTTCGAGTTCGCGTTGGATCTACTCTTTCTGATATGAAAACTCAGGAAGAGGGTGTCCCACAAGGCAGCGTGCTATCTGTGACTCTGAATAAAAATGAACAACATAATAAAAAGCTTATTACCTGGAGTGGATGGATCCCTATACGTGGACAACTTCCTAATATACTACAGGTTTAAGCATATGCATATCATTGAGTGCAAATTGCAACAATGCCTTAATAAAGTCAACAAATGGGCAACAGAAAATGGTTTCCGATTTTCTCAAGCAAAAACAAAATATGTCCATTTTTGTCAGAAGAGAAAATTGCACAATGACCCAAACTTGAAAGGATGGATATTCCAGTTGTTGATGAATACAAATTTTTCGGGGTAATTTTCGATAGAAAATTGATCTTTATTCCCCACTTGAAATATATAAGGGCTAAATGTAATAGAACATTAAAACTACTACATATGGTAGCCCATACTGAGTGGGGTGCAGACCAAAACACTACTAAAACTATATAGATCGTTGATTAGATCCAAATTGGACTACAGTATTTTTATATATCGATCAGCCAGAAGGACCTTTCTAAAAATACTTGACCCAATCTAGGTTAGTCCTTGGAGCCTTAAGAACATCGCCTGTTGAGAGGCACCTAAGCTGCAGATATCAGAGGTGGGAAATTGGCTCTGCAGTATTATGTAAAATTGAAATCCTGTTCATCAAATCTTGCATATGATGGTACATTCCATTCAAAATACAGGGAATTATTCCAAAGGAATGAAAGGACTCTAAGACCTGTTGGCCTTCGAATGGAAATGATCAACAAAGAAGCAGGATTGACAAAAATACATGATACGATAATACCAAAGATCTCACCTTGGACCATAAGGATCCCAAAGATCATACTGGCCTTAAACAGACTCCACAAGCAAAAAACCCATCCTCTCTAATTTTCCACAAGGAATTAGAGAAAGTCAAAGACAACTATCCAAGACATATGCACATCTTTACAGATGGATCAAAACCTAAAGAAGCAACAGGATGTGCTGCAATTTACAACAATAATATAAATAAGAAGTGTCTTCCAAATGACACTTGCATTTTTAATGCAGAAGCATGTGCAGTGAATATGCGCTCAATTTCATTTTAAAATCCAAAAATAAAACATTCATTATCTTTTCAGACTCTTTGTCTACAAAACAGGAAATTTGACAATCCATTAATTACCAAATTATTATGTAAAATTGAATATTTGTCAAAAGACAATGAAATATTACTGTGTTGAATTCCAAGTCATATCGGAATCAGAGGGAACGACAAGGCTGATAGGGCGGCCAGGTCTGCCTTAGGCATGGCTCAGGAGACCATTTTTAAGATTCCATATACAAATTTTAAAATAAAGATCAACAAATATATCCAACAACAAAGACAACAACGTTGGAGTAGCAATACACATAACAAACTCCTAGCGATCAAAACTACAATAGGAGAATGGAAAAAAAGCTCACGAAAAAGCCGAAAGGAGGAAGTAGTGTTATCCTGACTTTGCATAGGTCACACAAGGATTACACATTCCTACTTACTTGAAGACAAACAGCAACCAATATGCTATGCATGCTAGACTACGTACAGAATCGAGCATATTCTTACTGAATGCATTGATCTGGCCCCTATAAGAGAAACGTTCTACAAAGCAGGTACAATGAAGGAACTGTTTAAGAAAAATAAAGTAGACAATAATGAACTTTTTAAAAGCTGTTGATCTATATAAAAAATATTATCTAAAGACATATAAATCCAGCTTGGTTTGGTATTAAATGAACTAAAAAAGGATACTATGCCGTAAAATAAAAAAAATGTTTAACAAATCTTTTCAAAATATTAATTTTTTTTTTTGCAAAGAACTTTTTAAAAAATGCAATTAATCTGGCATTAAATGACCTGAAAAAGGTTGATATGTCGTAAAACAAAACAAACAAACCAACAAACAACCTTGGAATTTCTCATTCATTCTTAAGACATTCCGTGAAAGTGGAGTGTACTCAAACAATCTTGCCTATAAGTGTGATGAAAACTCACCATTTATTTACTTACCATCCCATTGATCAGCTTAATGCTGATGCATAATAGATGGAGCTCATCTGGCTTTAGTATTCTTTCAAGATGTTTAAAATGTTTCCTTCTGTTAATGGTGTCGAAAGCTTTCAACATGTCAAAGAGTGACAAAAAGATTTTGTAATTACGTTTTTCTCAAATAATTTGTTCAACATAGTTTCTTTGTTTTTCATAATGCTGACAATTAACTAATATTTTGAGTTTATGGTTGAACAAGAGATTGGCGTAAAAATCCCAAATTTTAAACTTGGTTGATCGTTGAGTAATTTTTTTTTTTTTTTAACTTAAAAGTAAAAAATGGCTGAGGATATTCAAGTGGAAAGATTTATCAAGTTGTCACTCTGTTAGACTAAAACGTTGATGACATTTAGATACAAGAAATAGAACTCTATTCAAATTAGAATATCCAAACAAAAACGTTGATTAACTCACATTTAGTATGATAATAGATTATTCCAGAAATCTAATTTGTTTTAGTTCTTTAAACATTTAAAATAGAAACAATATCAATTTTGATACTGATTCACTTAGCACTCAGTAGTAAAACTTGCAATTTTTCAACCACTGAAAGGCCTGATATTTTGGGAAGTTTATAGTTTTGAAATATTTTTGAATTATCTCACATTGATTTTTCGAGCGCCGGAGAAAATTTTGATTTTGAGCCATTTTTAGGTAGCATAAATATACTTATATACAGATTTTAGTCCCTTTTATTTCGATAAAATATTTTTGAAGAGACCAATTTAGCTTAAATTTTCCGGAATGGTCTAACTGAAAGAGGTAGTGAAAATTTTAAAACAAATAGGAACCTTCAGGACAGACCCTTGTCGAACTTGACTGGAATTACTCTTTTTCCTTATTTCCTTACATATGTAATTTTTTTTTCTTTCTCTCCTCCCCTTTCCCATTTTAACGTCACTCCGCACGCATTTTATTATTCTTTCTTTTTTCAAATAGTTAAACACGTACCAATGACGTCTTCCCTATATTTTTACCGTTATTGAATAAATTTAAAATCTGAACTTTTTCTGAAAACGTTTGTTGATCTGAACGAAACCGGTAAAATCTCTTGTTTCTTGATGATTTTTTCCTGTATTTAAATTTGTTTTTGTTTTTTGTTTGTCTTTTTCACACATCTTGTCTTTCATAGCATTTCATTTTATGATATATCGTGCATTAGTATATACTAATATATATGAAACATTCTGTCAAATTGATTAGCCACCATTTAGTCAACAAAACCACATAAAATAGTTTGCCATCTTCACATTACTCAAGAAATGATGAGATCTCTTCTGAAATGCAAAAAATATATTTGTCCTAACGAGTTTAAGTATTCAACTATCTTGAGATCAAGACTATAATTACAACTAGCTCTCATCATAATAAAAAGATTTACTGAACCTGCGAATACGTTGTTGTAATAGCAACTTTGTGCTTATTTTTAATCAAAAGTCGGAATGTTATTTAAAAAAAAAACATGGTGTTAAATGATATCATAAATAGAATGACTAATGTCATTTAACATAATTTCTTTAAGATAATATTCCAAGTTTTGCTACCAAATTATAAATGAAAGTATAAGTATTTATGTTTAGAATTCTATCCATAGTTTTAGATATTAGATATTAGATTTGCCAGAAAAAAATAGTCAAGATTTAAAAAAAAAAAAAATCATCACTGTATATGCATAAGTTCAAATTAAAAAAATCCCTTTTTAATTTTTTTGTTCATGCATTAAATCTAACTTTAAAAAAAAAAAAGAATGTTTGATATTTTTCAGTATAATATGCTTATCTAGAAGCACGGAGACATTTGAAAAAGAAACAAAAAAAAAAAAAACTGAGGAATATGTTTGATTTACGTACCTGTCACGTAAATTAAACTAAAGTAATTTTTATTTTATAAAAGAAAATCAAATTTTATCTATAAACGAATAAGGGGGAAATATCGGCGCCATGTTGTTCATATTCAAGGGAGATAATACAAACTTTTGCGAAATAGAGAAATAAAGTCTTGAATTTTGGATGTTATCTCCCTTAGCTACCTTTAATATGATCAATAATGCTGCTGATATATCAACCTTACTTGTTTATCGGTAAAATTTGATTTTCTTTAATAAAATAAAAACTACATGATTAATTTACGTGATTTTTGGTATACGATATATTCATTCAGTGACAGATATGTACATCAGATATTTCTCAGTTTGTTTTATTTTTATTTTTTCGAATGTCTCCGTAATTCTAGATAAGCACCGTTTTTTTTTTTCTTTTAATGTTTTATTTTATAAAAATAAATGTTTAATTTATTCTATTTTCAAACTTTGCAAATCCAATTTTATTAATGTTAAGTTTTTATTTCAGGAAATTTTACATCTCCTCAGGATTTAAATTTGATTATAGCCAAGAACAATCGCATGGAAATTTATGTTGTTACACCTGAAGGATTACGTCCTGTCAAAGAAGTGGCTATTTATGGAAGGATTGCAGTTTTGGAACTGTTTCGTCCACCTGTAAGATTTAGTTTTATTTTCTTGTTTTGTTTATTTTTTTCTTTTAAAGTTTCTGCAGATGACACTTCATCCCAAATTCTCTATCAAATTCAAGTAAAAATGCCACAGAATAGGAAACGATGATGCAATAATTAATTTTTGTAAACCTTTAAAAAATCATAATTTATTGAATTCGATTTTAATTATTGTGAAGATGTTCATTTAGTGAATGAGATTATTTTTTAAACATTTTTTTTCAAATATTTTTATGGCCTGAAAAAAATCATTTTGAAGCAAAACATAATATATTAAAGATGTGGTTCATGTGAATTGTCAGTCATTGCAGGTTATCTTCTATTATATAAAGGAAAGTTGTCCGTGTGTGTCCAGCTAAAAGTCAAAGATTATACAAGACCCACCCACAAAGCTGATAGCATAAGTTGACTTTTTTCTTTTTAGCTAAGTGTTATTTCATCACCTTGGGTGAATGGAGCTGTGTAAAAGAAGCCCTTAACCGTTTGAATTATGCAAATACCATCAGTGGCTCTAAAGAATTTAAAGTGCAAAAATTTGTGTTTTTCCTAATGATATCTCAGCTATTTTTTTAGCTATGAAATTAGTATGTAAATAAAATTCAATCTTTCCTCTTTCTAATCATATCGTTTTTTTCTTGTACGATGATTGTTTTTTGTTTTTTTTGCAGCATGAACGGCACAGACATTAAAAAACAGGACTAAAAATGTTTTTGTTTAAAAAAAAAAAAAAGAGCAGAACTAAACATATTTGTCATTAAAATAGTTATACAAATCAAATCAATTTGTATAACTATTTTAATGACAAATATGTTTAGTTCTGCTTCTTTTTTTTTTTTTTTTAAACAAAAACATTTTTAGTCCTGTTTTTTAATGTCTGTGCCGTTCATGCTGTTAATTATTCTACTTTGAAAAATTATTCCATCTTATTAAAAAAGATTATTCTTAAATTAAGAGAGTGGAGTATAGAATTTTAAGTTAATTTTAATAATAAAAATTCCAAGTTAAAAACTTCAGTAAATAAAATTTTACAAAAATTTAATTTTATAAAGTATGCTTTTGATACCATTGTATAAAGCAGGGATCCCTGCTTTATACAATCAATAGGATTAATATCAATCTTATTTAACATCGCGGATGGCTTCCTAATAAAAGAGACAGGTTTACATTTTTTTTTTTTTTTGAGTAAATTAACTTTTTCGTTCAGGCAACGCGTGTGTAAACATGCATCCTCCTCTCCGTAACCCACATGTAAAAATAATCCCATTCCGTGATGTGCTTTTCCCTTCCATGATGTACATTATAATAGTAGCATAAGCAGTGTCACTCTGTCTTTTTCCTCTCCTAAACTTTATTTTGTATTTTTTCACTCGCTCGCTCTTTCTTTTCGCTCTCTCTTTCTTTTCGCTCTCTCTTTCTTTTCGCTCTTTCTCTTTCCCCGCCCCCGACAGGATAATGTCATGATGAACAAACACTACTTCCAGCCACCCAAAAACGAGGAAGTCATTCTTGCGTGGACGGTCTTATGAGAACAGAACCGATACTACACTACACCTACTTACCCCCCCCCCCCCCCCAAAGATATTCTGACTAAACTGAGACTTGGGTTTTTTTCTTTCTTTCATTCTGGGAGGATTCTTCCCCCACCCCCTACACACCCTTAAAAACGGAGGAGGTAATTCCTGGGAGGACAGTCTTATGATAACAAAACTGATACTACACTAAGGCAGGTTGCTTTGTCACCTTTTTTTAGAAAATCGAAGCTGGGGTTTGGTGTTATGAGAACTGATACCAAAAATTAGATTCCTAACTTTAAAACTTAACTGAGCATTTAGTTTTAAAGATCGGGTACAAAAATGTCCAGAAATACCTAATTTCCGCAGGATTTTGCTGACAAACTGACTTCAAAATTTTACTATTTCACTGATAAATTCAGATAAAATTGATAGTTTTTGTTAGATACAATGAATGGAAAATATATTCAAACCAGATTCTAAGTATGAATCACCACTAGTAAATTTTTTTAACTGTATTCAATAAGAGAGAACTGTAAAAATTGTACAAAATTAGAAAAAAGACTAAACACTTTACCTTTAAAAGTGCCTACAGCATATTCTCAAAGTAGTCGCTGGTCACCACTTAAATCATTCATTACCTCTGGAGTAAGATAAAAATTATCCAGAGGACCACTAATACTATAAAATGCTACCTGGGGCAAATCCTGATAATTAGTTCCACAAAGTTCCCCTAGAGGACCAGTGAAAGTGGTAGGGCTTCTTGTAGTTCCATCAATTAACTTAAAGATGGCTCTAAATGGCAGTTCATTTTGATGAAGTGAACAGCCAATGGTATGTAACTTTTAAGTTTTTTCTCCAAAGCTGTAACCATCCCGGTTTCACAACCAGTGTTTGTACTGTACTGGTATTGTCCACCAAAATTGCCTTAACAGTATTTACACTGTTGTACTCTTCTAGAACAGCAGCAACATCCTCTACTAGAAGAACACCAGTTGCACCAATATTGGGTATCACTCTATAGGCGAGATATTTACTTGCAGTTCCTATCTCTCTGGTAAATGCTAAGTGGCGCTCTGGTCCCTTGCTTTTCTTAATCAGTTTTTCACCATTTCCCCTGTAACCTCCTTTTAATACAAAGTGTCCTTATCAACTCTGCAATCAACTCCAATGCAGATAAGATGTTCATATTCCTGGACATGTTTTTAATGGCTAGTTACTTTCACTCTTGCCTTTTCCCTATCTATTTCTGATTTATCTATAATATCTTTTAAATTAGTGGTTGGATGAAGAAGGCCTATGTGTTGTAAGTCTAATAGAAAGGCATTAGCATGACAATCAGTTCCATAGAATTTCTAGGGACTTTTAAAAGACTGGTCTCTTAGACTATCTCCCTGGCTCAAAACTGTGATCAGTTGTTTCTTCACTGGAAGATGTCTGTGAAAAGATTTATGATGTAGAGGAAGCAACATGTGAAAAATCTTTTTGCTGTCTTTCAATCTGCCTGTCTAATCTATCTGCTTCAGCTGAATCTTTTTTGTATTTTTTGACAGCATCTTTGTCAATGGGTCCAAGTTGGAAACTGCCTATTGGTCCTGTTTTCTCTCTCTGATCTTTTAAATATTCTTTCTCTTCAATGGGAATCTGAAATTTAAAAATGTGCATGTGTTTAATAACAGATCTAGCATACATGACAAATATTAAGGAAAATATCACAATATGATTTACTAGAAAAAGAAAGATATTCAGAAGTAAATTCATATTTTTCAATTAATTTAAATATTAAAAATTGGGACATGAATTAGTTCAAATAAAAAAATGCAAACAAGTAATATTGTCTTTTTGTTAGGAGGACAAGTGAAGACTATATGCCTTGTTTGGCAATTGTGTGTATTGCACTTTACAGCAAGGTCATCACATCTTAAGACAGGCAGTTTGCAGCAACATGAAGAAATATCAAATAATTTATCCAGCTGTTCCTTAATTATTTTCACTTTGGATGCAGTAAGAGTTTTGCTGTTAATCAGTTTGGCCCTCTTGAAGCAAAATACTTTCACCTTCTGCCCTATATAATATTCCCTTAACAAAGGCAATTGTGGGTTCACTGCTTGCCAAATATTGATTATTTCTTTTGTAATCAATTTGGAAATATCATTATTTGAAAAGTGGGGATAGTTATTTTCAAGGAAATAACTAAACTGGATAACTTGTCGTAAAGTTGGGTTCTGTTTTATCCAAAGGACAAGGTGGACCACAAAATCTTTTGGAACTCTTACTGAACGTCCTTTTACATACATTTTTATCTGAAAAAAAAAAAAAAAAAAATGAATAAGTCTAAAACAGTTTGATTTATAATATCTTCTAATTTCATATTAAAAAAATAACTGACAATTATGGTAATGAGTTTTGGTTAGCTTTAGTGATAGTGTGTTAGGGTTAGGCTGCATCTAAAATTGTGGCTTGAAATGACAGGACCATTTAAACAGACTCTCAATACTGTTTGAGTTATGGTAAAATCCTTTTTTTTTTCCCCAATATTTTAGAGTGGAGGATAACTTTCCCAAATAAATTTAATGTAAAATGATCACCCAGTTCATGACCATGCCACTAAAAAAATACTCTAAAATATTGGGTAAAAAAAACAACAAAAAATGAATTTCTCTAGCGACATAACCGGTAAGTTTACACAGAAAAAAAAGGTCCGTAAAAAATGCAAAAACAAGTGGTGGGTAATAACTTAAAAAGCGCCAAAAATTAGCTTAAAGTATGTCGAGTATAACATAGTATCAGCTATATTTTTTAATACAAAGCTGAAACATTACGATATTTTAATACAAACTTCATTAATACAATTTAATTTGAAACCCAAAGAAAAAGAAAGAACAAAAATGTATTACTTACCTAAAAATGGAAATATAATTTCTTCAGCAGAGAAAAACAAACGCGTTTGAATTAACTCCAGATACACTTAAAATATAAAATTATGTAGATTAAACAAACTTTTTTTTTTCTATTTTAAATAATTAAGTTTCTTGTATAAAAATACAAAATTACTAATTATTAAAATCCAACAGCGGTCAATATTTCATACAATTCATAAACAATAACAGCATGCATTTAAAATGGTGTAAACTTAAATAATAACCAAAAAAGAAGGTTCCAGAGACACTATTATAAACAAACTATATTTATTTTATTTTATCATTAAAATGAAGACATTTTTCGGTTTAATGGTGTTTTATTGATAATTAAAACTAGTCTAATTTGTTTTCTACTGAAAAATCACAAATCCTGAATTCCATGAGAAAAAGAAAATGAAGCGATCTTTTATCGCTGTCACTTATGTAAATAGTAAAATACTGTGTTTACTAAACACTGTATATTTAATCTCCATTTTTACCTTTACAAGGGAATATTTTTCATTATTTATAATCCTTATTTATATTTTTATTTGATTTATTGAGAACAATGTAAATAATTTAGTTGACAAAATCTTTATTAAATGACATTTACACATTTTTATTTCCCCAACAGTACGGAATTTTTTACGGCAGTAAATCTTTCACTGATCACCGAAAGGACATGCGAAATTGCTAATTTCCAACCTTTAAAGTTGTTTCCTCACTTAACGGTAACGATTTGGGGAAAAATATTTTGTGTCGTTATTTATCATGCCAAACTCCAACTATCATTACCATCGCATTACCACGGTTCCAAAATCGACTTGCCCTAATACTACACTACATCTCCTATTAAAAATATTCCAATTTAATCAATTTTTTTTTTTTAAATTTAAAAATACCTAGTCACAAACAAATATTTTTTTAAGGTTCCGTGGCTTTTTGGCTATGATCCAAGTGTAGTATCTGTTCTCGACATCTCTCAGCGATATTTGACACTTTACTAAAGCCGGAAGTTAATTATCTCGCTTGAAAATGAAATTCCAAATAAGTTTTTAAACGCTATCATTTCTTTTATAAAATCTCTTTATTTTATTTTATTTATAATTATAATAATGGTACTATCGATAAAATGATAGCGTATGCAGAAGAAAATTTGACAATACAAAGTAGAAAAGTATATCACAGAATATTAATTTATTAAAAACATATAAATAAATATGCAAATGAGCAAAATCGAGATTTGTTTGAGTTAGTTGGAGATGCCTATCAAATATATTCTTACATCATTAGAATTAAATAACGTGTTTTGATGTTGATATAGTTAAGATAGATGGAAAAAACTTTCGCATTTATTCATTTAGATTATATAAATAAAATAAGTAAAAAAAAGAAAAGTCAACTTACCTAGAAACTGAAATTGCTGTTGATTTCGTCTGGCGACGGAGGGGTCTTTTTGATGTGTTCAACTTCACTCGGAAAAATGACAAAAAGTTCAGAACATGGGCTCTTTTTATATTCAAGCCGTTCGCGATGTGTAACGATTTTTTAAATTATTTCTATTGATTATTATTGGGTAAACCCTGCTTAATATTGTATAAATGACAAATTTTTTTTTAATTAAACTTTTATAATATTTTATTCACTAAAGTTTTCAATTTGGAAATTTTTCATGAAAAGTAATTTAAAATTCTTTACTTCGCCTACCAAATTGAAGAATGACCTTTTTTATAAGATGGAATGGTTTTTCAAAGTTGAACAAGCAATCGTGAACGGCACAGACGTTAAAAACTAGGACTAAAAAATTGTTGTTGAAAAAATGCGTAACTAAACGCATTTGTCATTAAAATAGTTACATAATTCAAATCAACCTGCAAAAACAACTAATCAGCGTACAAGAAAAAAATGATATCATTAAATTTTATTTATATACTAATTTCATAGATATAATCTGATAAATAGCAGAGATATCATCAGTTAAATTTTACGAAAATTTCACTGTTTTTACCCATTTTCACAGCATAAATAGGCCAGTTTGGGATACCTAATATTATTCAATAGATATTTATCTTTACACATTTGAAATTTAGAATTAAAAATTTAAATAACACTTTATAATAAGGATTTGTTTAACAATTGACTGATGATTTCTTTAAGCAAATTTCAAGGTTTTGATGTCAATCACTTTTTTATTTTTTTACATGCTAAAAGTTGGATCGCTCCACAAAATCTTCCAATATTAAAAATAAATTGTTGATTTCTTTCTAGAAATCAATTTTTTTTAATTCCTCATCCAAAAATTAGTCAAGTATAAAAGTTTTAGGCTTATATCTTTAATGGGTAACCTTTTACAAAAGATTTAGTAAAGTGTACATTTGACCCATTTTTCTGCCAAATTGGGCTTCGGGCCATGTTTACATGCTAGAAATAAGAGGTTTTTATGGATGTACTAATGAAAAGATTTTTTAGCTTAATCTATATGATGTTATGAATCATAAGTTTCAATGTGTGAGTTGCTAAAATAAAACTTAAATGAACAGTCAAAGTTGCTCTTCTGTATTGTTTCCGCACAATTTTTGTGACAGCATGTGATTTTCACTAATGTTTAAGACTGGGTATATCTAAGAATTATTAATTCCATCTTTATGACATTATATTTATAAATATTTTTCACTTATGTGAAGCTTTTATTTTCAGTTATACAATGCTGAAGTTGACCTTGTATCTAGTATCACACAAAATGCAATGTCTGACTAACTTTGAATGGCTATAACTCGGGTACTTTCTCTTTCTTTTCTCTCACTCTCTTATAAAGATAAATTTGGTATTTTTTAAAAATATTTTGCAGCACTATATATGCATACTTACAAAGTTTTTTAGTATATTAAAAAAAAAAAAATTCAGTTTGGGATACCTAGTCTTATATTAGCAATACACATCGACCAGAAAACGATTTGGATAATCACAGATTTCAGGGTAGTTCTATTAAAATAGTCATATCTTAAAAACTAAAGCACTTTAAGTCCTCAAAATACCACCATTTTGTTATGAAATGAATATCCTTTCACGTGCATTCATGAATAATAATATACATAATATATTTTTAAGAGTTTTGAGCAAATAAAGCCAAAACAAATGTTAACGCTATTTTCGGCAATTTACGTCACTATTTTTTTTTTTACCCCCCCCCCCCCCCCTTCGTTTTAAAACTCTGGTACCATCTCTCTGTGCGGAATTTCGTCCTGAAATTTGGAAACCAATCAGAAGAAGCATCACTTTTAATGTTTGTCGGTGTGCAAAGTAAATCGGCTCATTCCTTTTTTTGAAGTGTTAAAAATAAAAACTTCAACATGACGTGTATTAAACATTTTGAAAAAATACATCTTCGTCGCCCAATTAGTAAGTAAATCAATCTTTTTACTTTTTTATGCATTAAAATTATAATTGTATATATGCAGACGCCCATAAAAAAAAACGCACAGTTTATTTCCCATAGAAAAAAATTGATTAATGCCCTAAAATGCTAGAATGGCCCGGAAATGGTAAATTATTCTACATTAAATATACTAGCAAATATAGTAGTAATAATATTTCATTACCCTATCCGAAAAAAACAAGTTTTCCATTTATAGTTTGAAAAACTGCCTGTAGTAGCAGCAGTAATAGTCACACAGGTATAAACACGAGGCGATTTTTGTTTTTCATTCTAGAACGAATTTAAAAAATTTGAAAATATGAATATAGAAAATGTTCTTACATGTTTAGTTAGAGCTATTCTGTTATCAGAATATATAATTAAAACAATCCCAACCCATCTGGCATTGCGACATAAGCTGTTCACACTTGCAATTTCTTTCTCACATATTTCTGGTCAAATCTTTAAAATATTTATATGGTTGAAAAGATAAGAAAATAATCTTTGTAAATATATAACTTTCATATGCTTTTATCCATTGCATTAGTTTTTAACAGCGAATTCAAACGGTATTTTGCTTCGAACAACCAAAAATGCAAAACGTGATTTTTGTTTTGTTTTTCAAAACTTATTTTTACACGTTCGTTTGTTTTGCAAAATAAAAGTGGCAAATCTATATCAATTTTCTTGAAATTTTATAAACATTTAGAAGACATTAAACTACAATTAGGAATTTTATTTTTATTTCTCTGACTTCTTATTTTGGGGGTACGTAATCTTAAAAATAAACCTTCGACATGACGTGTATCGAACATTTTAAAAAAATTATTTTTCGTACCCCAACTAGTAAATAAATTAATCTTTTATCTTTTTTTATGCATTAAAATTATAATTGTATGTTGTTTTGTCTTTCGGTAGTAGTAATTTTAAATTACCTTATCCGAAAAAATATTGTCTTTTTTTGAGCGAAAGTCAACAATGGCTGCTAGTATTGCTGATATAACAATCAATCAGCAGCAGCTAACTATAAACTAGTCTTTTAAAGCTTTGTAAAATTCGTTTACGAACTTCTGAAAATAAGACAAAAATACTTTTTGTGCTTAAAAATTATTTTTTTTATCCTCCCCATACATATAAATATTTTTAATTAAAAAGAAAAAATGTTTCCCCCCCCCCCCCCCAATAAATTTTTTTACCCTCCCTCATACATAGTTGAGAAAAGAAAAAAAAATTTAGGAGGCGCCTCGGTCATATGAAAGAACTCATGTTTAAATATGCTATTGAAGGTGCCTACGTCATATCAAAGAACCAGTTTTGTTATTCTTCCAAAATCGTTACCCATTTAGTAATGGCCGAGATATTTGTTGCTTAACTTCAATTTACAACAAAACACCTTGTCTTAACAACGTAATGAAAATAAAGAATCATAATGTGAAAAAAAATCCTCAAAATGACGTCACTTCCAAAAGGATGACTTTAATTAATTGTATGAATAATTTTTATTAATATCACCTTATCGGAAAATATTGTAAAAACATATGTAAATTTGATAATAGCAGTTATAAGTGTATATTTGTAAATATGAATTTAATAGAAGTTTAAAAGAAATGAATTATGTAAATTGTAAAACCCGTCTAGTGTCTCAGCGTGCTTTTCTAACAGTATATAAGGAAGTTGAAAAAGTATTAGTTTAAGTAAGATTCTTAACATGTTTTCTGTTCGAATCGCAGTCTCGTCTTGAAATTTCTTTCTACTTTATTTATATTACTCTGATGGAGGTTCGGCTTCAGACAGACAGATACACTCTCCATTATTAATAGATGTGAAACTAATCCCCCACTCTAAATTCTAAATTGTTTTTTTCTTTCTGCTAAGTTTTCAGTGTTCACACTTAATGGCTCCTAGCCCTACCACTAACCTGAAGTTCAAGTGGTAAGCCCCCCTCCTCCCACAAAGACCCTCATAATCATCTAAAAATAACAAAGAAAAAAAAACAAGAAAAACGCACAGGATTTATCTCCCATAGAAAAAATAATTAACTGACCTAAAACGCTAGAATGGCCTTGAAATGGGGGATTATTTTATATTTAATTTATGTGAAACTGATCCCCACTGTAAATTCTAAAATAATTGTTTTTGTTTTTTTCTGCCAAGTTTTTCAGGGTGTTAACATGTAATTGCCTAAATATATAAAGTAGAATCTCATATTTTGGGGAGGCAAGAGGGTGAGTTAGCGGAAGGTGTTAATCTACAATAATGCCAAAGAAATCTTGCAATATACTCATTTTTAAACAGTCCTAATATTAGAGTTTAGTTTCTTGTACATAAAATGTATTACAATTCAACTAATAAAATTGATGAGATACAGGGTGGCACATATGTACATACGTACGTACACACACACAGATAACACAAAATCATGCCTGACCTTTCTGGATCTCTGGGTTGCCTTGACTAATGATGCTGAAATTCTACACACTTATAGAACCTATCAAATAAAAATTTTGTGCAAAGTTTTAACTAATTTGGTTTATTGGTTTTTGAGTTATGATTGATCAAAGAAATGAGATTTCTAGCATAGGCCGTTTTTGAAGTCTATTAAGGGATAGAGCGCTCTCGCGCCTCCCTTGATTAGTAAAGATGTTTGTAGTAAATAACAATATCACAAAGGATAGCACAGAAAATTGAATACAAAAAACATTTCAAAACAAACTTCTTTTTTATGAAATGAAAATCTATATAATAGGAATTCTGATAAATGAATGTTTTAGATGGTGGTGGGAAGGTAAATGAGAAGAGACGTTGTGGGAAGAGTTAAATAGTAGCAATGTAAGGATTAGGAAAGTAAATAAATGACATAAAAAAATACTAAAGCAGTGTAAAGAAGAAAAGGAAACCTTGAAAATTACAGATGATCAAAATCATAACATGAGGTTCAGAGCTGAGAGCAGGAGTACACCGGGGTTCTCGTTTATTACCGGGAGGGGGGGGGCAATGCTAGGTGACCTAGTTTATCAAGTGCAAAACCGGGTAAATATAGAGAAATTACCTTCAATTTCAACTTGCGATATCTTGTTTATTTTTTAAAATTATTTTGTCAAAAATTTGTTGTAAACAAAATTACATCTGTTCTCTTTATAAATGTACAATTCTTTCTCTTGGGTCATTAATAGTTTTTTTTCCAGGTTAGGTTACTATTTTCGGTAACAAACGATTTATTTTTTTAATGTTGGTGTTTTTCCAATTTGTTGTGCACTACATTGTGTATATCTTGTGAAAAACAACTTAAAACTCTATATTAAGTCCACCATATTGCTAAGTTGCCCTTTTTCTTTAAGATGGGATTATTTCATTGGGATTATCTTTATATAAAGATGATACCATCTTAAACGGCTATTAAACGGTTTGGAACAGATATCAAGGTAGTTCTACTAAAACAGTCATATTTTAAAAACTAAAGCACTCAAAATTTGTTCAGAAATGAATATCCTTTCATATGCATTAATAATCTACATTAGGAAGAATGAGCAAAGATTTTTTGTTTTATAAACATTGCAGTGTGCTATTGTCGGATTACGAAAAATGCCTTGTAATTATAAACCAAGCTTATGTAACTAAGTATTAAGATATAAAATCTTGCACACTTTTGTTTTGTATTTTGTTTGTTTGGAAATAATGGATTTTTAGTATTGAGTTAACATTTTATGAGTGTCTAATGTGCTACGAATCATCCTTTTCTTCTGAGTATGTATACATTACATGTGATGCAATCATCTTTTGTTATTTTCAGGGAGAGGAAAAAGATGCAATGTTCCTTTTGACTTCTCGTTATAGTGCAATGATTTTGGAATGCCAACAGGATGGAGACAGTATTGATATAATTACAAAGGCTCTA
Source organism: Sepiola atlantica (assembly GCA_963556195.1). NCBI lineage: Eukaryota > Metazoa > Mollusca > Cephalopoda > Sepiida > Sepiolidae > Sepiola > Sepiola atlantica. The sequence goes on along the minus strand of OY744518.1, from coordinate 144,716,685 downwards.
GGCTCTGTTCAAGTAAGGATGACTTGTTCTTTTCTCTGAAATTAACAGTAGGTAACAAAAATGAATTACTAAAATCTGCATACACATACTGAGGGGGCAAAGCAAATATTCATTAAAGAAAAAGAAAAAAAAAGTATTAAGAACAACAAAAAATAATTTGAATTAAAAAGTAATTTTAAGTAAATAAAAGGAGAAGGTAATGCCTGCGAGTATGGCAATAGAACAAATACTACATTACCCCTTCCCCCAAAGGAGGGTGTAATACTTGGGAGGATTATCCTCAACCCGTAAAAAAAGGTAGAGGTATATACTTGGAGGATGGTCTTATGACAACACAACCGATACTACACTACCCACCCACCTTCCATTATTAAAAGCTAATAGATTAAATCAGTTTTTTTGTTTTTTCATTCATGATTATAATCATAAAAACATTATTCTTTATATTTCTTTGGCCTTTTGGCTAAGATCAAAGTGTAGTATCTGTTCACAGCATTCTGCCGACATCAAACCCTTTACTATTGACAAAACTATTCTGTATATATAAGAAACTATTACAATGCAAATTACAAATGTCTATTACAGAATATTAATTTATTAGAAACTGTTAAAAAAATAAATATGCAAATTAGGAATACCTAAAACTGTTTGTGCATATTACTATATGTACAGTATTTCAAAATATTTTCAAAATTCATGGAATTAAATGAGCATAACGTGTTTTGATGTTAATATAGTTAGGATAGGTGAAAAAAAAACTTTTGCATTTATTTATTTAGATGTTCGAGAAAAAAAAGCCAAATTTAAGCTCCAAAAAATGGATGGCCTTCAGATTTTGAAATTTGTAATTTTTATGTTACAGGATAGAGTTGGTCGTCCCTCTGAAACTGGGATCATTGGAATTATTGACCCTCTCTGCCAGGTGATAGCACTCAGACTTTATGATGGTTTATTAAAAGTGATACCTTTGGATAAAGATCGTGAGTTGAAAGCATTCAATATACGGTAAGTTTTGTTATCTAGCTTATTTTGCTCAATGCTTATATATTATTATTTATTTATTATTATTATTATACTACTACTGCTAATACTACTTTTCATAGTGTGATGATTACTAAGCTGATTTCCCATGCAATTTAGTTGTAAAGTGAATTTGATCTTCACTGTTTATAATCTTGTGTCAACCTTATTAATTATTAAACTCAAACCTTCACGCACAGCCACCCTTACAGATGGTATCCATTGTCTCTCAAGACTGAACGGAGGCTGTGATGTGAATGAATTATTAAACGTTTTGGGGCCTTTGTCCATATGAAATAAGAATACTTATTTTGAAAATTTAATTTTCCTTTTATTTAACATATTAATAGTAATACCAGAAATAAAACGAAAATTAAATTGTAAATGTTTATTTTTTTTTTGCTAAACGATTACTCTACTAATGAGAATTATGTGTACATCTTCATTGCTGAGTAAAGTTTCTTTGCTTTTAGAAAATCTATAAAATGTGTTTTCATAATTATGATTAAAGTTATCACAAATAAGTTATTACGTATATACTAAACAATACTTATCTATTTAAAAAATATGGAAAAATGTCAAATTGTATGATTTTTTTTTTTTTTTTTTTTTTTTTCCTCAACGTAATGGAAGTTATTATACAGGGAGGGGGAAGAAAAGATGTGTTAAAAGTTTAAAATGGTCCGATTAACCTGAATATTATAGGATTTCCTTTTTGTTTTCTCTCCAGTTTAGAGGAATTGACTGTGATAGACATCCAGTTTTTACATGGTTGTCAGGTGCCAACAATCATTTTAATTCACCAGGTATTCATATTTTTTTCTGCAATTTTTGTCAACTAAGATTAATATTGGTAAATTGTGTAAAAAAAAAATTAAAAAATTTAAAATGTTTAAAAAAAATTAAAATCTTTATTGATTAAAATTAATGGTTTTGTAAATATTCAAGTTGTTACATTAATTAATATTAATATTTAATCACTGATCTAAAAAAAAAAAAAATGATAATAAGGAAAGTTTAACATTTTAAAATATTCTATTTTTCTAAGGACCCACATGGTAGACATGTAAAAACATACCAAATTGGTCTTCAAGAAAAAGAATTTCAGAAAGGTCCTTGGAAACAAGACAATGTGGAAACTGAAGCTTGTATAGTGATTGCTGGTCAGTATTTCAGTTTTGTCTCTTTAATTATAAATCTTTTCATAAGTTATGTACATTATTTCACAAATATAATCATTGTTTTTTTTTTAATAATCATTATTCTTTATGAATAGCATGTAATGACTGTCTTTTTGACAAATTGTAGGACTCGTTTGTTCAAAACATGTTAATAGTTTGATTTAATATGTGCCGTTTATCTTTTTGTTCCCTTATATCCCAGTACCGGAACCATTTTGTGGAGCACTCATCATTGGTCAAGAGTCTATCACATATCATAAAGGAGATAATTTCATCTCTATTGCCCCCCCTGCTATCAAGGTTGGTTTTCATATTTCTCTTAGATTTTTGCTTGAAATGTCACTACATCTTTTTGGTTAAATATTGCCATCATTTATACTCGCATTTAGTTGGCATATTCTAAATGTTGATTCCAAATATTATTCTGACATTTGAATCTTTTGATATTTACATCAAGAATATGAAGATATTTTATTGTCTGAATAATATTTTGATATGTTGTTGACACTTGTCAAAATGACAATTGATTTGAATTGTTCAAATTGTTGGAGGCTGGTGTGTTTGTGAATTTACAATTGTTTTCATGGAGAAGGATCAATGAAACTTTCTTGTTAATTTGGATATCACTTACAAGCTAATTGTTTTCAGTGAGAATGTTTTTTAACATACTTCAAAAATATGTTATCAACCATTGTTAGATTGTATAATAACTGATCTCCCTTTTTTCAGCAAAGTCCCTTGACCTGCTATGGCAAAGTTGATGGTTCACGGTATCTTCTTGGTGATATGGCAGGCCGACTCTTCATGTTGCTTTTAGAAAAAGAAGAAAAAATGGATGGTACTGTTGTGGTTAAGGACTTGAAAGTTGAACTTCTTGGTGAGGTAAGGCCACTATTTGAAGTTTTCCTTTAAAATTTTAAATTATTTTTTTTTATTTTAATTTTTTATTTTTATTTAAAAAATTTGAGTAGTCCTTTCAATTTTATTATTAGAGTTCTAATTCTTTACCAGTTCAATCTGGAAATTCCTGGATTATTTAGGAACAACCACTAAGAATTAAAGAACAATAATTTTCATTCTTTATCAATTTTATATTATATTATTTCTGATGAATACTTGCTTCAAAGTTTTTATTTTCATGTTTCATATATTTGTAGGAGATTGATATTTATAAATATTCATTATTTATTTTTACATATTATTATATCTTGTCTAATCCAATAAATTATGGGCAAATCTTCCATAATTAAATTATTTTTGTTTTTATAGACCACCATTGCTGAATGTATTACGTATTTGGATAATGGTGTTGTATATATCGGCTCCAGATTGGGTGACTCCCAACTCATTAAGGTTAGTATAGAAAACCGTATTTCTTTTCTTTTTCTTTTTTAACTTTATATTCATTTTGAATACTTAAAATGTTACTTATACTATGAGTAAAAAAAATAACTAAAATTCATTCATAAAAATCAGCAGCGATTCATAATTTTCTTTGCTTATAAATAATTTAAATTTATTAAATTTAAGTTATTTATAGGGAAATTTCTAAGAATTTTATTTCTAAAATTTTATATTATAAAATGTTAGAAATAGATTTCTTAGAAATTTCCCTAAACTTATTCTGACAGAAAGTTTAAAGAAATTCAAATTATGAGTTACTGTTGATTTTTATGAATGAAATTCGACATATTTTTACTCATAGTATAAATGATTTTTATTGTGCATTCATTTACAGAACTTGTAAATGAGAAAATAAATTAGTTTTTGATGCCTTCAAAAAAAAAAAAAAAAAAATTCATTTATTTGTATGAAAGATTTACTTTTTGAAAATGGTTTTATTCCTTTTAATACTAAATATTATTGCTCAATTTCAGTTGAATGTTAATCCAAATGATAATGGTTCTTACGTTCAAATCATGGAAACTTTCACCAACCTTGGCCCGATTGTAGACATGTGTGTTGTGGACTTGGAGAGACAAGGACAAGGCCAGGTAAATGATTTTCCCTTTACTCAAATTACTATGATATTAATTGATTTTGCAATTTATAAAATATTACTGACTTTATTTTGCTTCTAATTTTCTTATTTTCAATACATTGTTAAATGATGAAACTAAATATAAAAATGAAAGTTACATCCTTTCAGTATTGAGTCCTATTTAATTCGGAAATTTATATTTTAAAGTATTAGTCTGAGCACTCATGGTATGAACCAAATATTACATAATGAACATTATGATGCGGCATATCAGGTGACATTGAGCACACAATTGCCCAAATGTCCCACATTTCTTCATTATGCATACATTTTTTTGTTCACAAAAATCAATTTAAAAAAATCCATATTTGTAAAAATATAATGTTCCCATATGGAAACATGTCTGGTAAAAGGTTAACAAAATAACAAAAAAACTCTTAAAGCTTTTGTGTTTTATAATTGATAAAAAATTTTTATGTTTCTAGTTGGTCACTTGTTCAGGTGCTTACAAAGAAGGATCACTTCGCATTATTAGGAATGGAATTGGAATCCACGAACATGCCAGCATTGATCTACCTGGAATTAAAGGTTGGCATACGAGAATCTAGTCTGTGTATAAAAGGAATTCGTTTTCATAATTGTACAAATAGTTCCTTGTAATTGGGATTATAATTGATAAAGCATGTGTACAATTATTTTTCTCGTTTTGGCATAGATTTCTCTTTAAAATTCTATGGTATGATTTGTGATAATAATGAATATATCAATTTTTCTTTACAGGAATCTGGCCATTGAAAGTGAACTCAGAAGTTCATGATAATATGTTGGTTATTTCTTTTGTTTGTCAATCCCGGTGAGTTTTTTTCTTTAAGTAATTTATGGCATCATTATTTATTTATTTTTTTTTTTTAACATAGTTCATCCCAAACAAGGCAAGTTGCCACTGTAGATGTAAGGGGCTACTGAGAATTAGGGTCAAAGTTTTGAGGGTCATCCTAAATTGGGAGCTGTGCAGCAAGATGTTTGTTCACATTAGTTTTAAATCTCTGCATGTTGGTACAGTCGGGGAAAAATGGAGCACCTAGGGGGTTCCAAAGGCCAGCAGTTCGATGAAAAGAAGCTATTGGAGTAGAAGGCTCTCCGGCATCTGGTGACCTCCACAGTGAATGGATAGGATTTAGCTGATTGTCGGGTTGGTCGAGTGTATTTACGTCGAGGGGGCACCAGAGCAGCAAGTTCATTGGACACAATCCATTGAAGTACTTGTAAAACAAGCACAAGGATGCAGCGATGGGGCTGAAGCTTGGTGGATAGTGAGGGACCTTATCTAAGAGGGAGAGACTAGTGAATGGTGCACCAGCATAGATGTGACTACCATACTCCATACATGGGCGGATGGTGGCTTTGTAGAGATATAGGATAATGTCAGGTGTGAGAAGTTTTCTAGCTCGGTAGAGGGAGCCCACTTTCCTTGCAGCAGCCATGACAATGTCTTAATGTGTTTGTTTCAATTCATGTTACCTGTGAATGTTAAGCCGGGGAGTTTGAACATTGGACTCTCAGGTAGGGTGTTATTTGCCATGGCAATGGGTGGTTGAAGAGGTTTCTTGTAGTTATTGAAGGAAAGTAGCTTTGTCTTTGCAGCATTAAAAGTTACTATTCATTTATAACCCAATTCCATTACAGACTGGAGGTCACTTTCTAAGGATTCAGCCATTGCCTCAGATGTGTGCGCATCCGTTTTACCCACATGACGAGAGTAGAGCAAATATACCCATCTCAGACACAATGTAATCAGGGAGGTCATTTATGAAAATCAGGAACAATAAAGGTCCAAAGATCGATCCCTGGGGTACACCAGCATTTATGTCATGCTGCTTAGATGAACGGCCATCGAGGACAACCTGGATCTTTCTTTTGGTTAGGAAGGATCTAATTATATTAAATATTCGTCCCGTAATACCAGATGAACAAATTTTTATGAGAAGCTCTTTATGCCAGACCTTGTCAAAGGTTTTGAATATATCAAGTGCTACCACCCTAGCTTCACCTGCCTTGTCCAGTGTATGATATATGCGTTCAGAGATGACCTTTAGGATATCTGCAGTAAATTGTGCTTGCCTAAATCCATACTGACTGTCAGAAAGAAGTTTAGCATTAACAATGTGTCAGACTATCGCTAGATTGATTAAGGATTAAAAGATTTTAGCGAAAATCGGGAGTAGATTGATGGGGCGATAATTCTGAGGATCAGTTTTATCTCCAGAGTTCTTGAAGATTGATACCATAGAGGCAATTTTCCAGCTATCAGAGAAGCAAGATTAGCAAGGCATTTGTTGGAGAAGACAGGGGCCAGTTCAGCAGAGCATTTCTTTATTACTATTGCTGGTATAAGATCAGGCTCACATGCTTTGGATGTGTCAAGGTTTTTTTATGACCCGGATGGGGTGATGGCCAGGTCATCAAGTATGGCTTCAGTCCACAATGAGAAATTTGGAAAGGAGTAGTTTACTGAGTCCGAAGTGGAGTTTAAGTGGTTCAGTAGTTCAGCCTTTATCAGTTGCTGTGCAAACAAGATCATTATGGTTTGATAGCGGGGGTACATAGTTTCTGCGACTGAATGCTTTTTCTAGTCATCTCTGTACCTTCTCTTTGCTTTACTTATCACTGCCTAACATTATTTCTGTACTCTATAAATTTCTGTCTATTCGCAGTTGACTTATGTTGGAATGCTTACTGCCTCTGCAATAGCAGCTGCAGATTCTGAAGTGGGATTTGCTGTAGAATTTTCGCATGGGGACATATGCTTCAATGTCTGCTGTGACCCATTCGGTTAACTCATTTGCGCACTGATCAGTAGGATTGAAAAGGTTTCACTCAATGGGGCGTCACTGATGTGATCTCTGATAGAAACAAAATCAGCCTGCTCGTATCTTGTCGTTTTGAGCAACGGCTCATCAGCTTTGGGATAAAATATTAGGGTGATATCAATCATTACTACAAAGTGATCAGTATTCCCGAGCGAGCTATGGAAATTCGTGACACAAATCTTGGGCAGTAAGGTCAAGGACAGGTCGAGAAGTGATCGGGGAAAATGACAGTCTGAGAGGGATTGCACTAAGGAGAAATTATACGTGGAGTTACCAGCTGCGTCTGTATAGCTGGAAAATCCCAGCCAGTCACGATGGTGTGCATTAAAATCCTCAAATACATGTATTTGGGCACTCGAGTCAAGTGAGAGTGCTGTATCTATGCTTTCAGAGACAGTTAAGCCGGGTACAGTCTTGGGTCTAAGGAGAATGGTATAAGAAGTATCAGAACTAACGCTATGCTGTAAGGTTAATATAAAGCACATGTAGGCTTGGTCATCTGATTCTAGCCTATGTCTCTAGTCAAGAGGAGGGTGTTCCGAACATAAACTCCTGGCTCGAGATACTTTATGTAATAATTTATGAGATGTTTTTATTGTTTTTTATATTAATATAATTTCCAAAGATATTTATCATGAATATCATTGATATCTATTTTTTGATATCAGACAATTACTTGCTTTAATATGCTACTATATATCAAATTGAATTTTGATGAGGAAACACCTCTAGTAAGTAAATCCGCTGGATTCTCATTAGTCGGAACATACTTGAACTGGACGGAGATTCCAAGTTCACCATTTATCTCCTCCACCATCCTTTTAACGTCCTTAATACGGTTCTCAACAAATATATTCCCTTTGGCTGCCTTCCCGTTGAGAACCCAAGACAAAACCACTTGAGCATCCGAAACGAGATATAGGGACCAGATAACTACCGGGCTCAATGCCTTCAAAATGTTGGGAATAACTCTAACGGCAAGATATATAGCCATAAGTTCCAGAGTTGGTAGAGATTTCCCTTTAAGGGGGGCTACCTTGGCCTTTGCAAATATCAATATGCATTCGTTCCCTTGCTTAGCATACAGAGCAAAGCCGTAAGCAGCTTTAGAAGCATCACAAAAACACAGGAATTCAGTAGGAACGTGTTCCCTCAACGCCCTTCTAGGAAACTCCAACTCGCTCAACGAATTCAAATCATTGGCCAATGAACGCCAATTTTCTTTAGATTCTTCTGGGATTTTCTGATCCCAGGATAAATTGTTTTTCCAGAGTTTGCTAATCAAAACCTTACCCTGAATAGTAACTGGGAGGCACAAGGATAGCGGATCGTAAACCCTTGAACACTGGGCCAATATACTGCGCTTAGTGCAGGCCTCAGGATCAATCACTGTAGGTGCAAGGCTCACAGAATCCTTTTGTGGGAAAACCCGGGATCCCAACACTTTCTCCGATACAGGAAGAGGGAAGGATGCACTCCCATCCTCTATCATTTCCTCCTGCAAGCTCTGATTATTCGAGTTGCAAGATTGTAAGTCAAACACAGCTTCCTGAATTGTGTCCGAAAATCTGTTGGATTCCTCACAGACCAAACTCCACTCGTCCTTGGACTCGCACCTCGTTAAGAGCTGATCAACGATATCATCACAGTCCACCTTTTAATATTTTCCAAGTGGGAATTTTTTACAGGCTGTGACATTGAACCATTCTCTACCCATTCAAGAGTTGAGGAAATTCGAAATTTTTTCCCTTCCAACCTACTCTCAAGCTCCTTCTTGGAGGGAGACATAACTAGGCAGAAATATTTTTCTTTTTTAAACTTTCAATTAAAAATAAACCTTAAGTTCAATTTGACAATGTTTTTTTTTTTTGTTTTTTTTTTACTAATAATAAATATTTCCTTTGTTTAATTTAACAAGTAATATCTAATTTATTATTTATTTATTTATTTTTTTATCAAAAAATTTACTTTCTTAGGTTATACATAAATACACGTATATACGTAATGTAATTTTCCTTTTAATAAAAAACTTCACTTCTTTTTTTTTAACGAAGCTATACCAGACAGAAGAACAATAAATAGTGTCTATAAACGTAGACAAAGATAACGTTTCTGCAAAATCTTCTATGTGAGAATTTCTCCTCAAATAGAAGATGGCTAAAATCACAGTCGTAACGCCGACAACCACACTTACCTTGATTCCGGGAGAACTTCAAAAGGGGAATGGCCTGTCTTGTGTTGCAGAAACGGTACGAACTGCGTAATCAGCCTTTTAGTTGATCATCAATTAGGGATAAATTATTGACACGAGGTTACTTTAATTGCTCGGTCGTTAAGTCCTTTTAAGAGTTGGCGCGTGGTTAATTCCTCGCAAAACACAACACTAGAAACTTGTAAAATACAAGGGTCGGTACACACGAGGTTCACTGTTGCCTCGCAAAATCTCAACTGCTATCAGATTCGAAAAAGACCCACATGGGGGGAAAAGGCGCGCAAAGAGTCTTTTCGAAGGTTCACTCCAGACATAGAGGCGATGTCAAGGTCACTTTTCCTTCCTTCTGAAGGAGGGGTCGGCAAGTGCGATTGCTGGCACCGTGATTTCTAACAAGGAAGGGTCAGCAAGTGCGAATTGCCGGTACTGTGATTTCTAACAATGGATTCCATCAAGCCTTGCCAAAGACAGGAGTGGAGAGGAAGACTTAGATTTCGAGACTAGACAATCAGGCCCACCCTCATCAGAGGATTAATTGTGGCCTGATTCAACAAATAAACCGGTTGATGAGGATCATATATAGCAAATATTTCGTAAGGTGTTATTTCAAACTACCTTACCTAAATACTATTTTTGTAAAAATCCGTTAAGGATTTGTATTAAGTCTTGTTTATCTGTAACCATTAGATAATGACTACATTGTTTTATAGTGACCATTATTAATATTCTATTCATATACTGATTTGAAAAAAAAAATTAAAAGCATATTTATTTAAAGACTTAACAATTATTTTTGATTTTCTTCCATTTTAGTGTCCTTATGTTTAGTGGAGAAGAAGTAGAAGAGACTGAATTGGCTGGTTTTGATGGTAACCAGGTGACATTCTATTGTGGCAATGTTGTTCATGGACAATTAATCCAAGTGAGTTCAGTTTAATCTCGAATATAAATTTTTGGACTTGCCTGTAACAAACTGACTTTTATTGTATTTAATCGCTGAAATATTGGTTTAAATTACATATTTAACTTTTTATCATGAACCTATAAATATGCTATATAGAATAAAATGTCTAAGTTTGTTTCACTTGGTTAGGTGCAAAAATTTTGTTCAAACATAAATGAACAGACAAAAGCCAGATTTGTTATTAATGTTTGTATTTTAACATTAAAGTGCAATAACTAACAGTTTTATCGTTTCTATTTTCAGGTTACTCCTGCCTGTGTACGTTTGATCAATTCTGATGGACTTATCCAACAGTGGAAGCATGCTGAGGGTCGTAATATCAGTGTATGTAGTTGTAATCAGAACCAATGTGTACTTGCCGTCGGTAGTGAAATATTCTATCTTGAAGTGCTACAAGGGGAACTTAAGCAAGTTAGGTGAGTAAATTGTGCACTTCTATTTTATTAACAACATAAAACGTTTCATATTTTAAACACAGTTTAAAGACTACAGATCTACATGTTTGTAGTGTCAGTGTTTTATTACAGTTTGTCAAACATTTTTGAGAATCTTCACAAAAAAAAAATCAGAAAATCTAGTGATGTCTTTGAAACTTACTTGTTTATAGTTCCAACAATAAATCAAGCAGCAAATAGCATTTGTGACAAAAATTAAACTTTCATTTAATGACAATAAGTTAAGTTTTGGCTTATTGTTTATTTGTATTGTTATTGAAATGTAAAAAGATGAACTATTTAATAAAAACAAGGTTAATGTTTAAATGATTTTTTTTTTTTAATTTGATGTGCACTCTCCCTGTCCGGCATTGCCTGGGATTTTTTTTTTATCTCGGTTTAAAAGGATTTCTCCTTCCCTGCTGGTTCTGTGTATGACCTTAAAAGGCCTCCATTTGGGAGCTGTGGGGAATGTGCAGTTGCCTCTTAGTTGCCATTGCTCCCAGGTCCACTCTGACCCGGGGTGGTAGTACCTGTAAGGGCCCCATCTATGGGTCAAATAGAACCTACTGGTGCTACCAAATCAGGCCGTCTGAAGTTATTGACTTTCTGACTCAAAATGCACCAAACATTGCTGTTTTATTGTTTTTTTTCCGTCGCAAAACTTAATCATGTTCTGCAAAATCCAAAACAAAAACAAATTTCTTTCCCTCCCCTCCTCCCTCTCTCCTCTTCCCCCTCCCCCATTTTACTCAACCAAGCACCATGAATGGATGCTTGAACATATAAAGAACTTGAAGCGTGGAAACCTTCGCCAAAATGACCGGATTCAGCATTGAATTACCTGAAATGGGTTGATATGCCGTGAAACAAAAACAACCAAACCAAAAACCATGATTAAACATTTGTTATCAGGAATGCGAATGGGTATCGTTTAGCTTTGAATGAAATTTGCTGAATTTTTTTAATTTTAATAAGTTATGAATAAAAATCACTCAAATTTGAAATGGTGATAATGGAAAAAAGAGATAATGTTAAATTTTTTTTTTTTTTGTGCAAAATCAAGAAACTTACTTAGGTATGAAAGAATAACGTAGATATTGTTATTTGAAAGTGATCATGTGTTCTTTATTAAATATGGCCTGCGACGATGTGCTCATTAAAACGTAATCTAGTTACCCAAAACATAAGTTTCAAGCAGCTGGAATAGCCGAATTATATTCCCTGAATCTGGAAGTTAGTGGTGCGTTAACAAAGTATCACTTCTGTAAACAAAGAAGTTGCAGGGAGAAAATCGACATCATTTTATTTACATGAACGAAATAGGATTTTTTTTTTACTTGCAAAAAAAAAAAAAAACTTGGATTATAAATGTGAAAAAGATTTGGGTCCTTTTTAAAAATAAATAAAAGGTTAACCATTAATCCCCCCACCTCCACACGCACACACCGTCAAAGTAAAATGTCGACCACAATTTAAAGATAAGAATAAATGTAAAAAGAAAGTATTTTCCATCCTCAGACAGGAATTGAACTCGGAATCTTATCTTAGCAGACTGGTGTCTTATCAACTTGGCCACCACACTAGTGTTATTAGTACACAGATTATAAAGCCTGCTATGGAAACGTGTCAATAGGTCAAATAACATTCAATACTGTGAAATTAGAAAAATTTACTCTAATTAGATTTCTCCCAGATTTCTGTGGGAGAGTTAGCTCCCCTGATTCATCTAATCAAAACAAAAATTTTAAAAATTAAATATGAAATCGTTTGGAAATGAAGTTTTAAATACACTCCTGATCAAAAATTTAAGACCACTTGAAAATCTTTCAAAAGAAATCTTTTTTTTTTTTTAAGGATAGATTTTAAACTCCTCCCGCTTAAGGTTACCAATACTACAATCTAAAAGGTTATGGAAACAAAAAGCTACATTCCAAACATTTTATTCGGAAATTTACATTTTTATAAAACTATAAGACCAGGGGTATAAATTGTTAGATCTATGGTAATTATAATGCCTAAAGCAAGCAAACTTACCGAAGTTGAGCGTGCTCGAATTCTAGATTTCCATAAGCAAAGTTTGTCATAGCGGGCGATCGCAGCTACGGTAAATCGCAGTAAAACTGTGATTTGCAACTTTCTAAAGAACAGTGAGAATTATGGAAAAGCAAAATCCACTGGTAGGTCCCCAAAAATTTCTCCTGCATTGAGTAGGAGAATAAGACAGGTTGTTGTGAAAGACGGTGGACTTTCTTCTACTCAAATTAAGGCAGTCACAGATGCTGATTGCAGTCCAGTAACCATCAGACGACACTTACAACAAAAAGGCATGGTAAATAAAGAGCGTACACAAGGTTGACCGCTTAAGGTTTGGTTGTAAATACCAAACATGAGACGTTGAAGTGGAAGAAAGCCCTGTTTTCTGATGAGAAAAAATTCAATCTAAATGGTCCTGATGGCTTCCAACGATATTGGCATAACAAAAACATGCCTCCTGAAATTTTCTCTACGCGTCATAGTGGTGAAGGGTCCCTAATGGTATGGGGTGCCTTTTCTTACAGAGGGACGATGGAGCCCAGATGGTGCAGGGTCGTCAGACAGCGGCTGGTTATGTTAGCATGCTACAAAAAGCATCGTTCATGACGGAGGGCCATCGTTTGTGTGGGGATTGATGGTTATTCCAACAGGATAATGCCGCAATCTATGCTGCACAACGGACCTTGACCTTTCTACAAGAAAATGAAGTCCATCTCTTGGGACACCCTGCATGCTCACCGGACTTGAACCCAATTGAAAATGTTTGGGGATGGATGACAAGAGATGTTAATCGAAATGGCAAACAATATTCAACAAAAAATGAACTTCTTGAAGCCATCTTCAGAAGCTGAAGCAACATCCCTCGCACCTTAATGAAAACGCTTATTTCTAGCATGCCCCAAATCATTTTTGAAGTCATCAAAACCAGTGGAGATAGAACTCATTATTAAATTTGGTTGTTGAATGTTTTCGTACAATTTTGTAGAATTTTTGTCTCTGGTCTTATAATTTTGATCAAGTGTAAAATGCCTCATTTTATAAAAATGTAAATTTCTGAATAAAATGTTTGGAATGTAGCTTTTGCTTCCATAACCTTTTAGATTGTAGTATTGGTAACCTTAAGTGGGTGGAGTTTAAAATCTATCCTTAAAAAAAAACGTTTTCTTTTAAAAGATTTTCAAGTGGTCTTAAATTTTTGATCAGGGGGTGTATCTACCTTTTGTTAAAAAAAGCTATCGCTGGCTCTATTTTATATGTAAGTTTTTTCTATCAAATTGGCAGAAGAATCTGAAAAATGGAACTTTCTTTTCTTTTTTTCAAATTTTCAGCAAAGCTGTGATGGAACATGAAGTTGCTTGTTTAGACATCAGTCCATTGAAAGATGGCACAACTCATTCTGACTTGTGTGCCGTTGGATTGTGGACGGATATATCTGCACGGTTATTGCGTCTCTCCAACTTTGAAGTGTTACATGTGGAAATGCTTGGCGGAGGTGAGCAACTTGTTTTCTTTCTCTTTCATTTAGCCTTGCGAATCTGGCTTAATATTTGTGATACAGTTTCTAATTTTGTTTTTGCAGATTGGGTAAACCACTTTCCCTGAGAATCAAATATTTACAAAATTATTTGCCTTCATAATATAGTTTTGTATTTTTGAAAAGGATAGTTTTGGAACGTGGTTTAGCCTAGTAGTTTGCTCTTCCATATAAAATAGTTTCATGGAATCTTTCAAGACAAAGAAAAGGACCCTTTCTCCTATGAAGTCAGTTTAATTTAATACTTATAAAATCTTAATGTTCTTTAAAAGTTATTTTACTGAAACCCCTTATATTCAAAGAGATATAAGTACAACTTATAACTTCCTGACATAAGTGAACAACTGATAAAGTGTTTATATACATTGTTTCTATTTTGCAAGTTGGAGCAACCACCCTCTCCTGACATATAAAGAGCACAAATACTATACCGGATTTTACAAGTATTCTCTTAATTTTATAAAATGATTTTATGGTAGATGGATAAGCATATGGATTGTGCTCCGATGAACTTGCTGCCCTGGTGACGTAAATACACTAGACTAACCCGACAATCAGCTAAGTACCATCCATTCATTGTGGAAGTCCCCAGATGCCAGAGAGTTTTCTACTCCAATAGCTTCTTTTCTCGGAACTCCCTCCCGACTCCCTGTTTCCCCGACTCTACTGCCATGCAGAAATTTAAAACTAATGTAAACAGACATTTCGCTGCACAGCTCACAACTTAGGATGGCCCCCAAAACTTGCACCCTAATTTTCAGTAGCCCCTTTATGTCTACAGTGGTGTCCTGCCTTGTTTGAGGTGAACTATGATATTCCTAATTGAGGATGAAATGTCAATTACTCTTGTGCTAAATATGCTTTATCAGTTGATTATCCTTTTATATCTGCTCAAAATAAATCAAAAGTTAAGTTTGTTTCCTTTTTTTTTATTACTTTATGTCTATATGTTTCAAATGTACTAATATTTTTTTCTTTTTCATTTAACTAGAAATAATTCCCAGATCAATTTTGATTGCAACATTTGAAGGCAACCATTACTTACTGTGTGCTCTTGGTGATGGATCATTATTTTATTTTAATCTCAACATAGAAACTGGTATGTACAATTTATATAAAATTTACTAACCCCCGAGACTTAATACCGTTTATTAGAACTGAATAATCTTGTCAATTTATGACTAATACATTTGATCCTTTGGAAAAAGGTTTTGTTGTTTGAAGAATTAAAATAATCAATTATCTATTTTATAATTTTTCAAAAATCCTTTTTGAATCAAAAAAAATTAAAGTTAAAAATTTTAATTTTTCAGAATTTTAAAGCTTTTATTGAATTTATGAATTATATTCAGATTTTGTAATGTTATTCCAGATTTCCTAAAAACTGATTTCAATATTCTAAAATAGTTGTCCATAAACAACAAATAACACCTATTTTAAAATATCAAATATCTTACAATATTGGACAAATCTTTTTCGATCTGTCATATTAATTATCATTTAAATTGTTTTTCCTCGTTCTATCTATACAGGTTACTTAAGTGATAAAAAGAAAGTTACACTTGGCACACAGCCGACTGGTTTGCGAACATTCAAAAGTTTATCCACTGTCAATGTGTTTGCTTGTTCAGATCGTCCAACAGTTATTTACTCTAGCAATCACAAATTAGTGTTTTCTAATGTCAACTTACGAGAAGTGAATCACATGTGCCCTCTCAACTCTGAAGGTTATCCTGACAGGTTTGTTTTTATGTTTTTTACTGTACTTTTCAACTTCAAATTTTTTTATTATTAAATATTTGTTACAAGTAATATATAACTAAAACTAAATATAAAAAAAAAATGAATTAAAAAATTTGTCTCCAACTTGTAAAATACTGTTTTAGTTTTTATAGTGGATCTGTTAAAAATGTTTTAGAACTACCAATAGAATATTTTTACTGCTATGCCATTCCTATCATTTTGCAGGCTGTCTGAAGATATAGGCTTCCTGGCAAAAAAATACACCTAACATTGAAGCTTTTTGTTTTTCTCCCTTCTCTTGGCAAAACTCAATCATGTTCTGCAAAGCAAAAAAAAAACAATTAACCTCCTTTCTCTCTCACTCTCTCTTTTTTTTTATACACCCCCTAACGGGGCCACCAGTTTGCCGTAGGTGGCAACCTATGATGCTCAAGGGTGGTATCTTGGTGGCTGAGCAGTCCATAACCCGGGAAAGTAGTGGATATGTACACTGCAACACACCACTTTGACCGTTACCTTGGCTAGACGGGCAGTTGGAGAGGCCCGATCCAATCAATCCGCTGGTCACGTCAAGCCCCACCATATAAAACCCACACCAATCAACATTCTTATTCTAACCCTCACTAACAACCACTAATAAATACCCCCAAAATATGGTGGAGGGTCAATTGGTTATGGTGAATAAAGCATTGACATGGCTGCGACATCCCTGATATTTTTCTTAAAAACCCCAAAAGCGAAATCAAAGGAAGACAGGTGCTCATTGTTTCACCAAAATCAAGTATATCATCCCTGTATCTCTGTGGTGCCAGGGCGAATGGGTTCTCCCCCTGGCACTTCCCACAAAGGACTCCGAGCAGATGAAGAGCAAGGGTGATGAAAAAAACAAAAAAAACATGGATCATTTTCTCCCAAAAACCCTTAAAAAATACCACTCTAATGTCTCATAAACCTCAAGCTCAGAGGACGAAAAGATATACAACACACCCAAAAAAACAACCTATTTTCCAAGATTACTAGTTATAGAACTACTAGAAAGCAAAAAAAATGAGTGAATTATCACCATTTTTAATCGAAAAAATACTTACCAGCAAGAGCAATCCAAAGTCAATTAAAAAAAACTAAGAAACGGAAATCTTCTTGTAGAAGTAAACAACAATAAAGATGCCCAAAACCTATTAAAAATGGGAAATTTCTACAACCATAAATGTAAAGTTTTTCCACATGAAAAGCTAAATACTTCTAAAGAAGTCATAAGGAACCAAGAATTGTCCTTGGCAACTACGGAAGAAATAAGAACGGCATTAAAAAACAAGGCGTAATTGTTCTCATACGCATAACTATGAAAAGAAATGGTCAGACAATACCAACTAATACCTATATACTGACCTTTTACACACCTACAATTCCCAAAAAAGTAAAAATTGGCTACCTAATTGAAAAAGTAGAACAATATATCCCTACACCCCTAAGATGTCACAAATGCTAAAAATATGGGCATCATAGAGAAATATGTAGAAGAATTAAAATATGTTTGAAATGTGGTGAAAAAGACCCCAACCACACAGAAGATGAATGCCATAACATCGAAAAATGTTCAAATTGTAATGAAGGCCATCCAGCCTACTTTAAAAACTGCAAAATCTACCAAAGAGAAATAACCGAAATTAAGCATAGGAAAAATTTATCTTATCCAGAAGCACGAAAGATTGAAAAAACAGCACCTATGCAGAAGCAAACCCAAAGATCAAGCCCATTAACCCTACATCTACCTACCGGATCTAGTGAAAGAACTAAGATCTCTACTAGAGATATTAAAAGAAAACTTAGTTACCCTGACAACTAGATCTAACATGGAATCGGATCAAAAGAAAAATCCCCAATCCCAGATTGACGAGACCAAAGATGCTATAAGCCAAAAAAACCCAAACAGCTTACAAAAGCGAAACCTCCTTTGAAGAAACAATACAACAAACAGAAAGCAGAAATGTTGCTGATTGAGAGTGAAACCAAATTTGAACTGGTGGAAATTGAAAACCAGGAAAGAAGTTCAAGACAGAAAAACTCAAAAAGCCCTAACAAAATCAAATCAAAAAGCCTAGAATCCGAAAAATCACGACAACGATCCCAATCTAGGCACAAACTAGAAATAAAAACCCCAGGAACAAGCAAAAAAAAAAATCCAGAGAAAATGGAACTAGATGAACACGCCGAAACCTCTTCAAACCAATCATACCCCCCCCCCCCCTCCATGACTCATAAGATCTTACAGTGGAACATACGGGGTATAAAACCAAATTATGAAGAATTGCTTATACTCATGAAAAACTTAACTCAAGTAGTTGTCTGCCTTAAGGAAAATCACCATGGAAAATTGCAAAATAAATATTAAAAATCATACCTCATATAATTATATCCACAATAGTAATGTCAGAGCCTCAGGAAGCACCTCCATCATTATAAATAACAAAATATTATAAAAGCAAATCCCTTTAAAATCAAACTTGCAGGCAGTTGCCATATCAGTATCTCTGCATAAAAGGATAACAATCTGTTCCCTATACTTACTGCCAAAAGAGAAGATTAATGAAACTGAGCTGGATAACTTAATTATACAACTTCCCAAACCTTACATCCTAGCTGGTGACTTCAATAGTCATAATCAAATTTGGGGAAGTAAAGAAACCAATATAAAAGGTAAAATTATAGAAAACATAATTAATAAAAGGAATCTGTGTCTTTTCAATAAAAAAAAACATATACCTATCTCCACCCAGCAACAGGCTCATATTTTGCATTAGACCTTACACTATGTGACCCCACTATTTTCCTATATTTCAATTGGAAAGTACTCGACGATACCTGTGGCAGTGACCATTTCCCAATAATTTTAGAAAATCCCAATTCCAAAACAGGAGAAAAAATCTCATACTGGAACCGTAACAGAGCAAACTGGGATAAATATAAAATTCTATGCCAAAATAAACTGACTCCCAAATCAAATAATGACAAAGACCACATAACATTTCTCCAAAACACTCCTAGAAATTGCTGAAGAAAGCAATACTAAAACTTCAATTCCAACAAAAATTAAAAAACCCTGGTTCAATCATGAATGCCAAACTGCCATACGCACATGTCGTACTGCTCTGAAAAAATTTTAATTAAACCCAACCAAAGAAAACCTTAACAGTTTTAAAAACTGTCAGGCCAAAGCACGAAAAACTATTAGAGAATAAAAAAACTTCCTGACAGAATTTTGTATCCAAACTCAACAAGACTAAAATTAAAACAATCTGAAAAATGATACGAAAAATCTCAGGCAAATATGCTAACACCTCATTAAATCAATTGCACCAAAACAATATAGAAGCCACTACCAAGGAGGAAATTGCAAATATCCTTGCAGATAACTTTGCTAGAAACTCTTCCCACCAAAAGGGAAATCCTAACTTCCAAAAAATCAGACAAAATAAAGAAAAAAAAAAAATCAACTTCAATAATAATAAAATAACCTACAACAAAAACTTTGCCATAACAGAACTTCAGGAAGTTTTGAATGAAACTCATAACTCATCTGTTGGTCAAGACGAGATTCATTATGAATTCTTGAAAAAATTATGCTTAATATCTCTAAATTACCTCCTAAAAATATACAATGACATATGGAACAAAGGTGAAATCCCCTCAGTGGAAACAGCTATAGTAATCCTCATTCAAAAAGCAATGAAAGCAGACCCAGACAAACAAAAAGGAAAAATTCCTAAAGACAACACCAAAAACTACAGGCCTATAGCCCTAACTAGTTGCTTATGCAAAACACTTGATAGAATGATTAATAAAAGGCTTGTATGGTACCTAGAAAAAAACAACCTACTATCCAAATTTCGATCTTGTTTTAGGAAAAACAGAAGCACCATAGATAACCTAGTGCATCTTTAAATCTACATAAGAGAGGCTTTTATCCAACCGCAACATGTAACTGCAATATTTTTTGATATTGAAAAAGTCTGATATAGCACATGGCAATATGGTATTATGAATGACCTAAAAGAATTAGGCCTAAAAGGCAAACTTCCCATATTCATAGGAAATTTCATAAACAATAGAACCTTCCAAGTTAAAGTGGGAAATACACTCTCAGATAAAAAAGAGCAAGAGATTGGTGTCTGTAACCCTGTTTAGTATTAAAGTTAATAATATCCTCAAAGACATCACAACAGAAACATCAGGAATTGAAGGTGCCTTATATGTAGATGACCTCATGATCTGCTATAGATCTAAATATATAAACATGATTGAACAACTTCAATTTAACATGAACAAAATAACAAAATGGGCAACAGAAAACGGTTTCAATTTCTCTAAAATGAAAACAAAATGGTTGCACTTTTGCTCCTAGACAAAGTTACATACTGACCCCATAGTTTAGATCTAAGGAGAACACTACTAATAGAAAGAAATTTATGGAGTTAAGAAATAATTGTAAGACCATGATAGGTGAAGCAAAGAGAAGGTATACTGAGTTAACAAAAAACGCATTCAGTCACAGAAACTAGGTACTCACGATTTCTGGAAAATCTAAAATAGTGTGGTGAACAATGGTGAATAAACGATTCCCCCACTATCAAACCACAATGATGTAATTTGCACGGCAACTGATAAGGCTGAACTACTTGCCAAGCGTTTCGCCTCAAACTCCACTTTGGACTCAGAAAACCACCCCCTTCGTCAGTTCCTATTACAGACCGAGGCCACACTTGATGGCCTGGTCATCACCCCATCCCAGGTCAGAGACATCATAAAAATCCTTGATACCACCAAAGCTTGTGGGCCTGATCTTATAACTGTAATAGTAATAAAAAAAATGCTCTGCTGAACTGGCCCCTGTCCTCTCCAAACTCTACAACAAATGCCTAGCTGAATCTTGCTTCCCCGATAGTTTGAAAAATTGCCTCTATGGTACCAGTCTACAAGAATTCTGAGAATAGAACCAATCCTCAGAACTACCGCCCAATCAGTCTACTCCCGATCTTTGCTAAAATCTTTGAATCCGCCAGTATGGATTTAGACAAGCACGATCTACTGCAGACATCTTTACAGTCATCTGTGAACACATGTATCATACACTCGACAAGGCAGGTGAAGCTAGGATAGTAGCGCTTGATATATCCAATGCCTTTGATAAGGCATGGCATAAAGGGCTTCTCCTGAAAATATGCTTATACGGTATTACTGGGCAATTACTTAATATAATTAGATCCTTCTTAACCAAAAGAAAGATCCAGGTTGTCCTCGATGGCCATTCATCTAAGCAACATGACATAAATGCTGGTGTACCCCAGGGATCTATCCTTAGACCTTTATTGTTCCTGATTTTCGTAAACAATCTCCCTGATGACAGAGTATGAGATTAATTTATTTGCTGACAACACCACGCTTTACTCTCATCATGTGGGCAAAATGGACGCGACCATATCCGAGGCAATGGCTGAATCCTTTGAAAATGACCTCCAGGCTGTAGTGGATTGGGGTCATAAATGGTTGGTAACTATTAATGCCGCAAAGACAAAGCTCCTTTCCTTCAATAACTACAAGAAACCTCTCCAACCACCGATTGTCATGGTAAATAACACCCTACCTGAGAGTTCAACATTCAAACTCCTCGGCTGGTGCTACCAGATCAGGCTGTCTGAATATTGGCTTCCTGACCCTAAATGCACCTGCATCGATGTTTTTATGTTTCTTTTACTCTTTGCAAAACTCAATCATGTTCTGCAAAACAAAAAACAAAAACTACATACTCCCTCCCCAAATTGGAGCTACCTGTTAGCCGTGGGTAGCGACCCGTGTCGTCTTAGGACGGGATCCTGGTAGCTGAGCAAGCCGTAATCTGGTAACACAAATGGTTACGTACCTTGCAACACTCTACTTTGGCCCTTACTTCGGCTAGATGGGAGGTCGGAGAGGCCCGATCCGATCAATCGGCCAGTCATGTCAAGCCCTAACTCTTACACCCGCAAATGTCTTCCACACCACCAAAGAACAAGACGTAAAAATATTATACTACATCACCTTTACTTTTAAACACAGGAAAGTTACGTAAGAATTAGAAAGCGATGGCAAGGGTCACTCAAGTTTTTTAGACAATATCACATTTATATTCCTCATCGAATTTTTTGGAAAAACTGGGAAATCAAAACAAAGGAAAATTATAAATGATGGTAAAACCTAAAAAAAATTGAGTATATCTCTGTTGTATCCTTGGGATGAAAGGGCGAATGGGTTTCCCCCCTAACATCTCCCACTTTTGGGCTCTGAGGAGGGTGAGGACCAAGAGAGATTAAAAAAAGCACATTTTTATGGAAAACCTAAATAAATAAAAAACCAGAGGCAATACCAAAAGAACTCACTAAGAAGTATCTGACAATTCCAACTCAGACAGCGAGCAGGAAGCTAAAACAGAGAAAAACAATAGAATCGAACAAACCAATAGAAAAAACTTTCCAAAATTTCTAGTCATAGAAACCCTGGAAGGAAAAAGAATCAGTGAACTATCTCCCTTTCTAATTGAAAAAACTCTATCGCCAAATAATATATAACTGGACAAAATTCAAACTTTTATGCCAATCAAAACTCACCCCCAGTTCAAACATCGAAAATGCAAACCATGTAATTTTCTTCTTGGAAACAATCATATCAATAACTAAAGAATGTATCCCCAAATCCTACAAATCCACAAAACACAATAAACCTTGGTTTAATAGTGAATGCAGGAAAGCGATCCGATCACGCGATCCGCCCTCCGTAAATTTACCCTACATCCCACTACGGAAAATCTAGATTCCTTTAAAAAGCAGAGCACTAGCACGGTGTACAATCAAAGAAGCAAAACGCTCCTTTTGGAAGGACTTTGTATCTAAAATAAACATCAACATTAAAGTGGGAATTCAGAAGTCTATGACTAGACTCCAAACGTTAACCAAAAAAACCCCCTCTGTAACTTTGAGCTCCAATGAACGAAAAATAATTCGGCTCACTTCGCCTTTTATTATTAATAATAATTATTATGATTAATAATCTTCTCTTTTTATTAGCAGATTTTCCTTCAGTTGATTCCACTTAACCAATAAGAAAAAAACATAATCCGCTGGCTGACTATTTGTCGTCAAGGCGAATCCACGTATTATTGTGCAGCAACCAGTAGATTTGTTACTTCGAGGTTGCGAGTTCAATCCTCACTAGAAAACTAGTAAGCCAAAACTTATTGCCCTTTCCATCTGCAAGCCAGGCAAAGGCGGACCCTCTTACTGCGGGGATGAAGTAAGCCCGGGCCATCTCCACTGCTCGATTCTGGCTCAAGATCATCAATTCCGCCACACAACACAAATACAAAAATGGTCTGGAACATTATTAGAAAAATTAACGGTAAAAACAAGAACATCTCGATCAAACATCTTTCTAATAACATAATAATCACTGACCCCTTTGAAATCGCAAACACATTGGCTCAAAGTTTTCCCAGAACTCCTCTCATACTAACTATAGCAGAACATTCCAAAACATTAAAAAAATTGAAGAAAATAAAAAACTACATTTCAAATCGAACAACTCTGAAAACTATAACCAACTATTCACCCTATCAGAATTATACAACTCTCTAAAAAAATCTCAAAATACTGCAACAGGTCCAGATAACATACATTATGAATTCCTCGATCAGTTACCGGATATCTCCCTAACATACCTCCTCGACATCCTTAATGATATCTGGAAAAATAACAACATACCTAATTTATGGAAACAAACCATAGTTATCCCAATACTTAAAACCGAAAAAGATCCATCAAATCCCCCCAATTATAGACCAATCTCTTTAACCAGCTGCCTATGTAAAACCTTTGAGAGAATGATCAACACTAGATTAACTTGGTTCCTCGAAACAAACAATATAATTACAAATATACAACCGGAAAAATCGTGGATGCATTGATCTTTTAACAAATCTAGAAACCTACATTAGAGAAGCTGTTATAAAAGGTCAACATGAAATAACATGGAGACATGGAATTCTAAGAGATCTACACAATATTGGACTGAAAGGTAGACTACCTTTTTTCATTTCTAACTTTTTATCCAACAGAAATTTTAGAGTACGAATGGGATCAACATTATCACAAACAAAACAACAAGAAGGTGTACCACAAGGCAGCATCCTATCAGCAACCTTATTTAACATAAAAATAAATGGCATGGCTAAGGAAATCACCCCCAACATAAGTGGATCCTTATACGTCGATGACCTAACCATAAACTATCGATCCACATATATCCACTTGATAGAAAGAAAACTGCAAAACAACATAAACAAAATCTATAACTGGGCAACCAAATACGGTTTTAAAATTTCAAAAACGAAATGCATCCATTTTTGCAACAAACACAAACTACATAATGATCCCAACCTACAACTTGAAGGGGAAAACATCCCACTCGTAACTGAATACAAATTCCTAGGAATAATCTTTGACAAAAAACTGAACTTCATCCCACACATCAACTACATCAAAGAGAAAGGCTATAAAGCACTACAGCTACTACGAATCATAGCCCACAACGATTAGGGGAGCTGATAAAGACACCCTTATGAAACTCTACAGATCCCTAGTCAGATCAAAACTAGAAAATGGATGCTTTTATCAATCCACCCGCAAATCCTATCAAAAAATGTTAAACCCCATCTATCATACTGGCCTAAGACTAGCCCTGGGAGCCTACAAAACAACTCCAGTGGAAAGCCTATATTCAGAAGCCTTCGAACCCCCTCCTAAACTCAGAAACAACAACTTAGCTCTTAAGTACTACATTAAAATAATAGCAAATCCCAACAACCCCACATACAGCAGTATCACTGATCCCAAACACAAAGCCTCCTTTGAACAGAAAGAAAACGCAATCAAGCCCTTCGGTCTTAGAATGATCCCCATAGTCAACAATGCAGTTATACCTATAACCAAAGTACTCCAACCCAAAATCCCACCACGGGAAATCATAACGCCCAAAATTTACTTAAGCTTGAGTAAATACGGAAAAAAACCCATCCAATAATATTGCAAGATAACCTCAACAAAATCAAGGAAATATATCCAAACCATATACATATATATACAGATGGTTCCAAAAAAAATAATGCAACAGCCAGTGCAGCAATACTCAACAAATCCATAAAAACCAAGCAAACCTCCCAAAAGAAACTTCAATCTGTAGTGCAGAAATATATGCACTAACCTTAGCACTCAATCT
This sequence comes from Sepiola atlantica, assembly GCA_963556195.1. Classification (NCBI taxonomy): domain Eukaryota; kingdom Metazoa; phylum Mollusca; class Cephalopoda; order Sepiida; family Sepiolidae; genus Sepiola; species Sepiola atlantica. The sequence continues at coordinate 144,691,406 of OY744518.1, read as the reverse complement.
CGTCTCCAACAATGAAAATTCCAAGTATATAATCTTTTCGAACTCTCTATCAGCTCTAATATCTATTAAAAATAAAAAGACAGACAATCCTCTAATTGTAATTTTGCTCAACAAGTTAACACAACTAAACAGCCAAAAAGAAATTATTTTCTGCTGGATACTAAGCCACACAGGTATCAGAGGAAACGAATTAATGGATTTAGCAGGAAAAACGGCACTAAATCGCCCAACTGATCTAAACTTTAAGATCCCCTACAGACAGATCAATACATACACCATGGAAAAATGGCAAACCTACTGGAATAATTTTCCAAACAACAAATTACACGCAATAATGCCAAATCTAAAAAGGCAAAAACAAAACACCAAACTTAACAGAAAAGAGGTCACTTTAACAAGAATAAAAATGGGGCATACACTTTTAACCCAATCATATCTCTTGAGGAAGGAAAACCAACCCTTCTGCATACCATGCCAAACCCCACTCACAATCAAACACATTTTAATCGACCGCATCGATTTTACAACAATAAGAAATAACTACTATAAAGAAAAAAATATTTAAGATCTTTTTGAAAAACACAATCCCCACATCTTACTTTCATACTTCAAAAAAATCGGACTCTATCAAAGAATTTTAAAAAAACAAAACATTACATATATATAAATTAAAATAAAAAGGGGAAACCCCCCCCAATTTCCATAAATATTCGGCATAAAATAACCCTAAGTTTTGACACGCTGTTAAAACTATAAAAATATAAATGAATTAAAGTAAACAAAGCTTTTTAGAGCATATTACCAATTAAAAAATAAAATCGTCCTACCCATAAAATACCATTCAACAACTTGATTTGGCATTAAATGACCCAAAGATGGTTGATATGCCATAAAACAAACCAAAAAAAACAAAAACTCCTCGGCCTGACCTTCACAGGTAACATGAATTGGAACAAATACAATGAAGACATTGCCATGGCTGCAACAAAGAAGGTGGGATCTCTCTACCATGCGAGTAAACTCCTCACCTGACATTACACTGTATCTCTACAAAGCCACCATCCGCCCATGCATGGAGTATTGTTGCCACATCTGGACTGGTGCATCATCCACTAGTCTCTCCCTCCTAGACAAGGTCGAAAAAAGAGTTGCCAACCTAATAGGTCCCTTACTGTCAACCAAGCTCCAGCCCCTGTCCCATTGCTGCAATGTTGCATCCTTGTGCTTATTTTACAAATACTTTATGGATTGTGCTCTGATGAACTGACTACTCTGGTACTCCCTCGACGTAAATTCAATAGACCAACTCGACAATCAGCTAAATCCCATCCATTCACTGTGGAGGTCCCCAGATGCCGGAGAGCCTTCTACTCCAATAGCTTCTTTCCTCGTGCTGCTGGCCTCTGGAACTCCCTCCCTGCCCCCTGTTTCCCCGACTGTACCGACATGCAGAAATTTAAAACTAATGTAAGCAGACATCTCGCTACACTGCTCCCAACTTGGGGTGACACCCAAAACCCACACCCAAATTCTCAGTAACCCTTTACGTCTACAGTGGCAGCCTGCTTTGTTTGGGGTAAAATATGTTTAAAATAAAAATTTAAAAAAACAGGTCCCAGTCATCAACGAGTATGAATTTCTGAGTATGATATTTGATAAAAAACTTAATTTTATTCCCCATATAAAATATCTGAAAAACAAATGTACTGAAGCTACACAACTCTTACGCACAGACTGGGGCGCTGATAGACAAACACTCTTACATATCTACTGCACTAAAATTTGCCCGATAGTGGACTATGGCAGCCTTATCTATAGGTCATCCAAAAACTATCTAAAAGAACTTGATACCATCTACCATGAAAGCTTGTGACTGGTATTAGGTGTATACAGAACCTCCCCAGTTGAGAGCCTACGAAGCACCCATCAGATTAGGAGTGAAAAATTAAAATCATATCCAAACAACCCAGCATTCGACTGTATATTTAACCCAAAACTCAAAACCTTTTTTGAACAAAAAAGAAAAATGATAAAACCTTTAGTCCTTAGAATGGAACCCATTATAAAAGAATCTAAAATCCAACTTTCCTACATTGACATTTCCACTTTATCTGAAACTGAACCTTGGATCATCAGACCTCCAGAAATGATCCTAGCACTGAACAACTTAGACAAAAAAAATACTCATCCATATATTTTCCAAGAAAAACTTCAAGTGATCTTGGAAAACCAACCTGAATACAAATACATTTACACTGATGGTTCTAAAGATGTAGACAGTTGGATGCGCTGCTATCTTGGATAAGATTAAAAAGCAGTGTGGACTACCTGAAAAAGCATCAATTTTTAGTGTAGAAGCTACAGCCTTATACCTGGCTCTAAAAATAATAGAAAGTAGTCGAACAGATAAATTCATAATCTTCTCCGATCAGTACTCACAACACTGAAAAACAAAAAAATGGATAACCTTCTAATCACAAATTTAAAAAAATAAGATCACCAGTATCTATAACGAGAAACAGTGTAACATTAAATTATGCTGGATACCAAGTCATATCGGCATTCGTGGAAACGAAAAAGCGTATGGTGCAGCAAAAGAATCACTGAACATGATACCTACCAATGCTAGGATTCTATGCACTGATCTTCGACCTATAAACAGGTTAATCAAAGAAAAATGGCAAGAATCTTGGGATGAATGCAAAAATAATAAATTATGCAAGATTTGACCAACTATTACTGGGCGGCCCTTAGACTACAGAAAGACAAGAAGAGAAGAGGTTATAGTAGCCAGACTTCGTATAGGACATACATATATTACCCACAAACATTTATTGACTAGTGAAGAGTTCCCAATGTATATATCATGTCAAGAACCTTTTACAGTCAAACATATATTAATAGACTGTCAAGATCTACAGCAAAGCCGAAGGAAATACTATAACTCGAAAAATCTAAAGGACCTGTTTAAAGACACAAATATGACCAAAATTTTAGACTTCATTAAAGAAGTTGGACTATTCAAAAAAATTTAATCAATTTTTTTTTTTTTTTTTTTTTTCAAAAAACAATATGAAATAAATTGACCTATCTTGGGACTTCATTTGACAACATTAGTCGGCATTAAATAACCCCTAGATGGCTTATGCCATAAACCAAATCAAACATTGATGTTATTTTTATTTTTTATTTATTTTTCCCCTCTTTTACAAAACTCAATCATGTTCTGCAAAGACAAAAAACAGAATTTTCCTTTACAAAACAATCAAACCAAACAAACACCTTGAATACATATTTGATGATATAAAGCACTTGAAACATAAAAACTTCTACCAAAATAACCGGATTTGGCATTAAATAACCTGAAAAGGGTTGATATGCCGTAAAACAACCAACTAACCTATCATTTTGCATAACTTTGAATTGTTTGATGTGATAGAAAATGTGTGCACTTGAATTTGATATTAAAAAAACAAGTATATTTACAGCTCTTTAAATCTGAGATAAATTTGTGTTTTTTTTTTTTAATTTATTTACTTTTTTTTTTATTATTTCTCATATTACCAGCCATACTGAATAATGTTTCCTTTTTGGTTTTTAGTCTTGCCCTTGCAAATGATAGCACATTAACAATTGGTACAATTGATGAAATTCAAAAGCTTCACATTCGAACAATTGCATTGGGCGAATCACCTCGGTAAGTTTAAGTTAATTTTATAAAGAAATGGTTTGCCATGATTGTTATATTTAGCATTTGTGTAAGATAAAACTTGATATTATTATCAGATTTATTATATCTGCTAACATAATCAAAACTGATGTTTCTCCATATTATCAATGAATTTCAATGACATTTTTTTATTTAGGCAATAGTTTAAAATATTTAGAAAAGTTATTTAAACTTATTACTTATTACTATATTTGTATCTTCATTAGTGCATTTTGATTCAGCTTTTAGCTATGATGGTGTTTAGAGCTATGGACTCCTTCCAATGCTTTTTATTTTGAATTCAAAATCTAATGGAATCATTATGGTTCATATCATTTGCCTCATTAAGCCATAAACTAGACATTAAACAAATGGAAGTTGAATTGAATCCGATTTTTATTTTTCATTTTTTTTACTGGATTCCAATGATCTTACTTGATGTATACAACTGCTGCTTCAAAGTTTAACTGAAAATGAATACAAAATCATAAGATATTTCCAAATTTTGTGGGAATTTTTTCTTGAGAAAGAATGACAATCACACTGAGCAAAAAGACAGATGCTTTTTGATTGAGTTGACAATGAAGTTGCAGTTCGATTTCTGCATTTACACTGGTTTCGAAGAGTCAAACTAGTGATGCTATTATTGTGAATTAAGACAGAAAATGAAAAGAAATGGACACAATGAGAATGATAGAAATATGAAAACGTTTTTCTGACAGACCTAAAAAAGATGCTTACATTTTGACAATAACTAATCTAAATCTATAACTTTTCTCTTTTGTCATTAATGAACTAGATAAAAATGATACATTACAACCATGTTGTTATTGCATATTTTACAACGGAAATTCTGGCCTTCAACAGAATTTTAGATAAAAAAAGAAGTTTGACATGCAGCAGCATAGTTGAAAGCATGGGGTTGGAAAAAATTAATTAGTTAAAAATTTATTACAATTAATTGGATCAATTAATTGATTAGAGATCCTCTTCCAATTAAAATAGTGTTTCAGAAAAAGTAATTGCCAGATGGTTTTATTAAGAGAAGTAAATTTTTGTTATTTATCCTGTTAAGTTATATATAAACCAATGTTAAACTTTTAATTATACTCTTCTTTCGATCTTTATATCATCTGATTACTAATTTTCCGGCGTTATTCTGATTATATTCTTGGCGTGCATTTTCTAAAATTACTGTAGTTTAAAGTCCTTTTCGTAGCCAGAATGTGAGACTTCATGTACCTAAAATAATTTGTTCACCACTGTCGATCCACTACCTTTGCATTCAATCTCCCTGATGACTCATTAAGAAAATTCCCAAACAGCAACTTCCTTTTTTCCTTATATATCACGATTATTAATCTCTGTTTAAGTACTGAAAAATATTTGTATAAATTATATAAATGATTATGTCTTCAAGTGAATGAATCGTAAAAAGGTATTTCAATAAAATAGATGACATTTTTGAAAATAGTAAAGCCAAAAGATTGGAGTTATTTGATGAATCTTGTCAAAAGCAGAAAACTCAAATTTGCAGGAAAAAAAAAAAAACATTATCGAAATTCGTCACATAAAATTCTTCTAAAAATAATACAATGAGTAATTTTACATTAATTTAAAACGATTTCTTTTGTTGAAAATCCATTAACTCAAAAGGATACTAATTTGCCTCTGTGACCGTGATTGAAGAAATATGAATAAACTGCCTTTTGAAGTAGAAAACATATCGTTAAAAACTTAGAAATGCTCTGTGCTAAAAATACCCTCTTTACACAGATTGGAATTCACTGAAATATTGAAAAATTCATTCTTTAGTGAGACGATGATTTCACTTCAATTTATTTGAAGTGCATATTAAATGCAAATTTATCTAAGAAATTTCCAGATTGCAGATTTATTCTATTAACATCAAATTTAATGAGATATGCTTTTAATGATTTTCACCAAAGCTTATCACATTTGAATTTCGAAGTGCAATTGTTTCTAATGACCAATCACTATTACTGGGATAAAGAATTGGTGTCTACAATTTTAATCAGTTATAAATTATTTGAGTAAATAATAAGACTAACACAGCAGCCAGAACTGCCCAAAAAGAGCTCAACATTTAAAAAAAATTTTTTTTTTTAACATAGTTCACCCCAAACAAGGCAGGCCACCACTGTAGACATAAGGGGCTACTGAGAATTAGGGAGAAGGTGTGAGGGGGAGGGGTCAACCTAAATTGGGAGCTGTGCAGCGAGATGTCTGTTTACATTAGTTTTAAATTTCTGCATGTCGGTACAGTCGGGGAAACAGGGGGCAGGGAGGGAGTTCCAGAGGCCAGCAGCACGAGGAAAGAAGCTATTGGAGTAAAAGGCTCTCCGGCATCTGGGGACCTCCACAGTGAATGGATAGGATTTAGCTGATTGTAAAGTTGGTCTAGTGAATTTACATCAAGGGAGCACCAGAGCAGCCAGTTCATCGGAGCATGATCCATTGAAGTATTTGTAAAATAAGCACAAGGATGCTACATTGCGGCGATGGGACAGGGGCTGGAGCTTGGTTGACAGTGAGGGACCTATTAGGTTGGCAACTCTTTTTTCGACCTTAATTTTTTCGACCAATAATTTTGCAGTCTCTATCCTTATGAATTTGCTATCAGCATCTAGTTCCGTGAATCTGTTGATGATGTCACTATAATCGATCACCATTTAGTTTTTTCTGCTTTTCATTTGATTTTACTAGAACCTGTGCTCGCCTATGTGAAATTGAGGTTTCTATTTTATTTTCCTCAAACAATTTTGTGGTATCTATTCTTATGAATTTGCTATCAACGATTGTGTGATAGCATGACTTGGTGCTGATTGGGGTTGGGTTCATAGAGAGATGAAAAAATAATGGGGGAGGAGAAACGTTTATGGATAGAAAACAATTATTCTTAATGACTGCTTCGATAATAAGTCTGTCCTCCGGTCCATCAAATTTGAAGGTTACCTTGTATTTGCATAGAACGTCTTTCCCGATGATGATGATGATGATGACAAATAAATTCTTAATTACCTCCACTTTCATGTGAGTGTGTATTATTGTTTAGGGAGATATCGACTTTAGTTTCTCCAACCATTTTCGTATACATGTTAGGGTCGGTTAATGATATTGCTTTTTGTTTGAAGATAATTTTTTATGGTTCACTTTTTTTTTTTTTTCTTTCTTTCAGTATTGTCATTAATAAAAGTCTCTGTGCTACCAGAATCTACTATTGCATTGACAGTGCAACTATTTATTTTACGCTTAGTCAATATAATGTCTTTATCTCTTCCTAGTAACGCGAGACTAGGGAATTCAGGGTCTTCATTTCACACTACCGATACGGAAGATCTGCAGACTTTAGCTCAGTATCCTTTTTTCAAATACTTTTTGCAGTTTGAGTCACAGGCCGGACAAAGGCGATGCGGATGACTGGAATTCCTGCAAAAAAAAAAAATTCATTCAGCCTCGTATATTTTTGTATTGCTGCCAGACTTGTATTTTTTCCTAAAGAGATTATTGGGGCGGAAATCATACTCTCCTGATTGTAGCATGCAGTGTTTTTCGGCTTGTTCAAGAGATCTTGCTATCTCGTATGCTTCCCGAAAAGTTAGTGAGGATTTCTCGGAGTCGTTGTCGAATTGAGGAAGAGGAAATACTGCTAATAAAAGTCTCCCACATATACTGGTTTTTATTTATTTTGGCACTCACGGCCTGGAAATTACATATTTTAGAAAGGTTTTTCAACTGTAACACGACAGAAGACATCTTTTGTGCTGGTTGCTGTTTCATGGGTATAAGTTGATGTTGGTTGTAGACTGTTAGTGGTCTTAATGTAGGTCACATTTAGAGTTTTTATGGCAGATGTATAGTCATTTGTGTCACTAATGATTTCAAATACTTTTTCTGATATGCTATTTATTAATGCATAGAAGTTGGCTTGGGTGCTCCCAGTTTCTTCAGTTCCGTATAACTGTACGCAGGTAATTCATAAAAGTAAGCTTCCAATGTTTGTATTTTTTTTCTGCATTAAAAGCTGTAGACTCTTTGTCGAATCGTTCGGGATGAAGTACTCTGTCCATTTCGTTTTGTAATTAAAATTGTAGTAAGGAGAATAATAAAGACCAGAACACCTTTGGTAAAGGTTTTAATTACAAAAGAAAGCTACAACAAATAATACAGTGAAGAAGCATTTAAATAGTCTTGGGCTTAACGAAAGAAAGTCTGACAGATGAGTTCGTTCAGGGAGAGGAGTTAAAAATATAATTTACAGTCTAATATCTATAAGTCCAATAAATGAAACTGCTCTATGGAGAAAAAAAAATTAATCAATTGTGAACTGTTTATTCATGAAATATACACATATAAAATAAATTGATCTGCAAATTTATCTATATACAAGATTGAATCTGTTAAATGGTTAAAAATATGATGAACCCCAAGCATGAAATCCTTTTACCAAAATAGTCGGCATTAAATAACCCAAAAAGGTTGCTATGCAATTTATGATTGTTTGTTTTAACAAACAATCATAAATTGCTTTCTATTTACAAATATAAACTATTTGTAAATAAAAAGCAGTTTATATTTTGCTAATTTCTCTCTCAAAATTAAAAACCAAATAACATTTTTGAATTAAGAAAATTAATGCAATTTATATTTCTCAAATCATTGAGCATTTTTTATTTGTATGTTTCAACACGCTAGTGTATGATGAAAACAGTCCAATTTTTCAAATCTTCAAAATGTGATGGAATTATGCTTAATAGTCGTATGTTTATAGATAATTTTTTATTGCAGATCTCTTGATAAAACATTTTAAATTTAGATTTTTTTTTCTCCATATTTATCATAGAAATCCAAAGAAATTACCGGAAAAAGAGTTTGTTGCTGCAATAGCAATTTATTGTAATAATTGATTTGTTACACTGACAAAATCCAATCAATTGAAGGAGTCTTTTGATTGCTGAAATGAAAGTATTTACCTAAAAAATTTAATGGTTGACTTATATGCAAGGTCAGTTTATGCACAAATATATAAAATAGATAAATAATCTTATTTCATCTGGCATTTCAAGATCAAAATTCAAGGTGAAGTTTTTTATTTTTTTTCTACTTTTACTCCAAATAACTTCTTTTTTTTATTTAATCATGTAGACGCATTGCCTATCAAGAAGCCTCCCAGACCTTTGGTGTCATTTCTATGAGAATGGACATCCAAGATGCCAATGGTACTCGACCGTCACGGATAAGTGCCAGCGTCCATGCTGCCAGCACTTCTTGCAGTACCAACACCAAACAAATGACTGGCAGCACAAGTTCTGTGAGTGATTATATGTATGGAGACCAACTGGAAGTGCATTCCTTACTTGTTATTGATCAACATACTTTTGAAGGTAAATTTACTTCCAATCTCTTTTGTCAATCAAATTGACTTCTTTCAACATCGTTTCTTTACAGGGGTGTGAGACGTCTCCTTTTTCTTTGAATTCAGAAAAGGCATTTCTTTTTGTTTTGTTTTTAAGGAAAGTCTGATTTCTGCCAAATCATTAGAGCTTTATGTCCTTTTTTGGGGGGGTAATCTCTCTTGCTTTATCTTTTTTTCTCTCTTCCTCTTAGCTTGATTTGTTTTGTTTGCTTCATACTTCAAAACGATTCACGATATGGGTAGGGAGAAACTTTGTTTCATCAAAGAATGACTGGCCGCCCGCACATACGCACTCTTTCCCTTATGCTAATGGCTGTGTTTTGTGAAAAAAATGGAAATCCCTGAAAAGTGGACAATTGAGTAGACAAGTTTCATAGTGCAAGTTATAAGTAACACCCCTCTTGTATTTTTTCTACTTTCTTCATCTGAGTGTAGAACAAGGCAAATTCGGGTAAGTTGTAGCAATTTACTAAAGGTTAAGAACACCAAATTTAAAAAGGGAAATATACTTCTAGATACAAGTAATTGTAATAATATGTAGATATTACAAGTTAATCTGAAGAATTAAAATCTTAAGAATTATTTTAAGAAAGTTCTCATGTGTAGAGGGAATTGAGTTTTATGTTATCAGATGTGGCAGTTCCATTTCATATATATAATTTTTTTTTTTTTTTTTTTTTTTTTTTTTTTGTGCACATTTAGTGCATCATGCTCACCAGCTGATGGCAAATGAATTTGCTTCAAGTTTGATCTCAGCTAAGCTTGGAGATGATCCCAATACCTATTACATTGTTGGTACGGCTATGGTGAATGCAGAAGAAGCGGAACCTAAACAGGGACGAATCATTCTATTCCATTACTTAGATGGTAAGTGATTATTCTCAACATTATACGAATTATAGAAGCAAAAATAAAAACATCTGTATCAACATAAAAATAAAAATGGGTATGTAAAATACAAATAATATATGAAAATAAAATGTTATAGTCGACCAAATAAACTGAACTCTTATTAACATTGAAGACCTGCACAATGCTACATGTTTAGTGTGGTGCATAGATGCATGCTGCAGACAACAAGCTGGTGATAGTGAAAATATCTGGCTCGAGTTAGACCATCAAAGAAATTGGATGGTTCTTTGAAATAATGTCTTCCATGCTGTGATTGTGAGCCACTTGAGACTTTGCAAAAGTTATGTTCATACCAGATGGTGGATCCCATGGACAGTCAGTTTTTTTATCCATAGATTAACCGCTGATAAATCTTGAGTTGTCTCCCGGTGTAGTCCAATTGATATTTATATATACACTAGCAGGATGAGGGGCAGTTGGGCTTCTGTGGGGGCCGTAAGCTGGTGGATTGTGTTTGGTTGGAAGATAGCTTTTTTTCCTAATTTGCAAGTCTATCATTCGGTGGAGAAGCTGGGTGTCATAAAACACTAAAGAAAATACTTTTGTTACAGCAACAACATGATTGACGGTGTTAAAACCAAATTGTACTTGCTATAACATTTAGTATTTCATTTTGTAGATTTGAAGACGTTGTCCAAATCAATTGAGGAGTCAGATCAATATTTAACCCAGATGTTATGGCAGAACAATTTATTTCTGTCATGTAGAAAAGGGATCTGACAGTGTTAACATTTTTAGTTAGGACTTCTTATTTAGCACATTGAAGTAACATCTATTAGAAAGATATAGACTACATATTCTCTCTTGTCTGTAACATTTCTTCTATTAATTTAAAGACCCTTGTTCAGGGGTCAGGCACTTTCTGATATTACGCAAGCTCTCTCTCCAGTTACCACAGTTCAGCGGGTCAACTGTCTCCAGATTCAACTCTGTGCAGTCTTGTCTAATCACTTGCTTCAAAGTTTTCCTTTGCTAAATAATCTTCCTGTGATTTTAAGGCACCCATGTTTCTACAGTAGTTTATCCAGCAGGATGAATACTCCACATGACCATACCAGTGTAACCGATTTGTCCATAAAATAACCTCTATACTGGGCAAATAGTGTTTTCAGCAAATCTTCTAACCTGATGTGTTGAAATTTCACATTGACAGATCTATGATTAGATAGATCTACAATGTGCTGCATTCGGGCGAAGAGGGCTGACATTCACTGCCATATAACATAATTCTCTTTATAATATAATGCTCCTAACACAGCTGCTATACAACAATAGTTAAAACATTTTCACTCAGTTCATTTGCGGCTGCTCATCATGGGGACCACGAATCAAATCACAACTTGATTCTCTCCTTTATGTTTGAACAAGTTTTACATGAAACCATTTAATCATGTCCTAATTTAGCTGCTTCTTTAGAACATAACTTTTTTTTATAAAAGTTATGTTCATATTTACTAAGCATTCAGACGACAACTAAAGCCCACAGTGTAACTCTTATCTATCGCTGCTTTGCCACTGTGACAACTGATATCTTCCTACTGCTATACATATCTCTGGTGCGACCCATTCTGGAATATGACATCCAGGCTTCATCCCCCTATTTTATTCGGGATAGACAGGTCATTGTCTCCATGGAACCCAGCGGAGGATGTACCATTTTTGTCTCATTGGAGAAGGGGCAGCATTCTCTGTCTGTGTTCATGCTTCATGAGGCAGCCTACTAAGGTGGTAATGATGTCTATTGTATTCAGGATTGAGGTCGCCTTGGACAAAATATTTAGACACTGTTTAGATGTATATATCTAACTATCCATTTACATGGCTTGTTGCACTTTGCTATTTTTTCCAATAGATTTGATTGATTGATTTGACTATTAAAATATCCATTAATTGAAATTAGCAAATTATTTTAATTATATTTTTACAAAATTTATTTTATTTATCATTATGGGGAAAAAAGATCTTGATTTTAAAGTTTGTAATTGAAACTTTGTGTTAGTTACATTTTTTTTTCAACTTCTGTTTTTTTTGTTGATTTAAAATGCATTTAAAATAATATATAATTTTAGTAATTATAAATTAGTATTATGATTTCATAAAAAAAAACAAATGTATATAGTACAATTCATTTTTTTTTAATAACTTTCATAATTAACCATAACACTTGTGATCTGTTGGGTCAGTATTTGTTATTATTAAATATATAATTTTTCAACTTTGACAGAAATGGTCAGACCATACCAACTAATACTTATATACTGACCTTTGACACTCCTACAATTCAAAAAGAAGTAAGAATTGGCTACTTAATTGAAAAAGGTAAAACGATATATCCCTACACCCCCAAGATGCCACAAATGCTAAAAATATGGGCATCAGAGGAAATATGTAGAGGAATTAAAATATGTGGGAAATGTGGTAAAAAAAAGACCCCAGCTACACAGAAGATAAATGCCATAACAGCGAAAAATGTCCAAATTGTAATGAAGGCCACCCAGCCTACTCTAAAAATTGCAAAATTTACCTAAAAGAAAGAAAAATCACTAAAGTTAAGCATAAGATAAATCTATCCTACCCAGAAGCACTGAAGATTGTTGAAGCATATGCAGAAGCAACCCAAAGATCAAGCCCATTAACCCAGCAAAATGAAAACAACCTATGCAATCAAGTGAAAGAAATAAAATCATTACTAGAGATATTAAAGGAAAATTTGGTCAGCCTGACAACTAGATCCAATACAGAATCGAATCAAAAGAAAAATCTCGATCGACGAGACCAAAGATGTTACAAACTAAAGAAAATCTCAACCCAAACAACCTCCAAAAACGAAATCTCCTTTGAAGAAACAATATAACAAACAGAAATGGTACTAATTGAAAATTAAACCAAATTTGAACTGATGGAAATTGAAAACCAGGAAAGAAGTTCAAGACAGAGAAACTCAAAAAGCCCTAGCAAAAACAAATCAAAAAGCCTAGAATCTGATAAATCACGATAACGATCCCAATCTAGGCACAAACTAAAAATAAAAACCTCAAATGAAGAAACAAAAATAAACCAAAAAAAAAAAAACAGGGAAAATAAAACTGGATCCCCCCCCCCCTCAATTTTCTACAAAGAAATCATAACCACCCACCCCACCCCGAAAACACAAAGTATAAATACTAAAACTAAACCACAACTCAAATTATAATGGAACTTAAATTACTACAACAAAATTTAATACAATGGAACTTCAGAGGTGTTAAGCCAAATCATGAAGAGAGATGGAAATTGATGAAAGATAAAGAGAAAGCCCACAGGATAATGTTAAAAATAAGGATCCAACAGAACAACGGTTACAAACTAAGCTAAATATAGAAAAGCAAAATAGTTAGCCCATTATAGAAATAACCCACACCAATAGACTGAGTGATATAACACCAGCCTCGCCTATTAAAAAGAATTTAAAAAAAACATAACTTTAGACCAACAAAAGCCAGATCTCAATCAACCTCAAGAGAAAAAAATAAATCAGAAGCACTGGAGGGTATGAAAACGAAGGACCAGATCCCCATAGACAAATAGGAAGTTTCTCATCCATGATTCATAAGATCTTACAGTGGAACATACGTGATATAAAATCAAATTATGAAGAATTGCTTATACTCATGAAAAACTTATCTCCAGCAGTTGTCTGCCTTCAGGAAACTCACCTCAAAGAAAATGGCGAAATAAATATTAAAAATCATACCTCATATAATTATATGCACAATAGTAATGACAGTCTCAGGAAGCACCTCCATAATTGTAAGTAACAAGATGCCACAAAAGCAAATGCTTTTAAAATCAAACTTGCAGGCAGTTGCCGTATTTAAACTTAAATTAAAAACAAAATAGCAATAACAATTTGCTTAAAAAAACATAAATATAAAAATATTTCTACATTTTATTTATTTACAAAATAAAACAAAAACTTTGTACTTCTACAGCATTTGAACCGAACATGTTTTTCTTTTTGGGGAGAGGGGGGACACTGAAATACTCCTAAACTAATCCTAATCAATGTTTTAAGTTTAGTTCGGCAAAAGTCTGTTTGGTTAGGTCAGTTTAAATTCTGTGGAAACGGTCATTGAAAGAGATATCCTTCTACACTGCCGATTTTTGTTACACTCCAAGGTAAACGTTTTCTTGGGTACATGGATTTACCACAATTCAAAAGCGACATTTGTTTCTTTACATTAAAACATTCCGTTGTGACCTATTTGCGTTCAGTCGGCAGTTTACACATTTCATTCTTTTACATTTACTTCAGGCGACGGGTACCCGCTAATAATCAATAAAAAGAATCTGGTTTTTCAATCAAAAAACGTACATACAATAGGCTCATATTCTGCATTGGACCTCACACTATGTGATCTCACTATTTTCCTAGATTTCAATTGGAAAATACTCAACAATACATGTGGCACTAACCACTTTCCAATAGTTTTAGAAAATCACAATTCCAAAACAGGAGAAGAAATCACATACTGAAAACTTAACAGAGCAAACTGGGATAAATATAAAATTCTGTCAAAATAAACTCCCTCCAAAATCAAATAATAGCAAAGACCATATAACATATTTTTCCAACTCCAACAAACAAAAAAAAACTTGGTTCAACCATGAATGCCAAGCTACCATACGCACACATACTGCTTTGAAAATTAAAAGTTTTAAAACTCTCAATCTAAAGCACAAAGAACTATTAGGAATAAAAAAGAACTTCCTGGAAGAACTTTGTATCCAAACTCAACAACAAGACTAAAATTAAAACAATTTGGAAAATGATACGTAAAATCTCAGGCTAATATTCTAACATCCCATTAAATCAATTGCACCAAAACAATAAAGAAGCCACTACCAAGGAAGACATTGCAAATATGCTTGCAGATAACTTTGCTAGAAACTCTTCTCACCAAAAGGAAAACCTTAACTTCCAAAAAATCAGACAAAATAAAGGAAAAAAATCAACTCATAAAATAACCTACAACGAAAACTTTACCATAACGGAACCTCAGGAAGCTTTGAATGAAACACATAACTCATCTGTAGGTCAAGACGAGATTCATTATGAATTCTTGAAAAATTTACCCTCTAAATTACCTCCTAAAAATATACAATGACATATGGAACAAAGGTGAAATTCCCTCAGTATAAACAACCTATAGTAATTCCCATTCCAAAAGCAATAAAAGCAGACCCAAAAAAACAAAACGGCAACATTCCTAAAGACAATACCACAAATAGCTCTGCAAATGACAGTTGTGTAAGATATCTATCTCGACCATTATTAATGGACCCGGGGTGATCTCTTCAGCATCTGATGAAGCCAAAATTTTTGCTAAGAACTTTGCAGCAAATTCCACCCAAATTCCACCCAAATTACCTCCAGAATTCCCCCCTATGACCGAAAAAGCTTAAAGCGACATTTGAATAACTGTCCGGGTTGTTGCCAAACTTATCAAGAACCTCTATACAACTGGTCCCAACAGCATTCCGCTTATATTCAAGAAACTGCGACCCAAAATAGTTCCTATCCCTACAAAGCTGTTCAATCGTTGATTAAAGAAGAAATGCTTTCCACCCCCTTGGAAGATTTTTATTGGTCTGCCCCGTATTTAAAAATTCTGGAGATTGGTCTTCTGCATCCCAATACAGACTAAGCAGTCTTCCATGCATCATTAATAAGTTGCTTGAATTTCTAATAAATCAATAAGTTGTCAACCACCTCAGCGAAAACAATCTTCTTGGTGACAAGCAATATGGATTTCGTCCTGCAAGTTCTACAGCTGACATGCTGACTGATATCGCACTGGATCAGTGAATCTATCGACAAGAGTTTCATTTCTAGGGTGATAGCTCTTGATATATAAAAGACCTTCGATAGGGTTTGGTACAAAGGTTTGCTCCACAAACTTGTTAACTATGGAATATCTGGAAATGTCCTAACAACCATCAAATCTTTTCTCTCCGATAGGTCTATAAAAGTAGTTGACGGGCAAAGGTCTGAAGCACATAGCATCAGTGCCAATGTGCCTCAAGGATCCAGCTTGAGCCCAATCCACTTCCAAATCTATTCTGAGATCATGGACTATTTATGGCAGCACTTCGAAGAGCATTGATGATTAGATCTTTCTGAGTCCTTCTCTTCCAACTTGGAGCATGTGGTACAATGGGTGAAGTGCTTGTTACTCTAAAACCAAGCTTCTCTCTTTTCATCACCAATGCTTCGATCCTCACTTCTCCCCAGTCAAAATCAAAATCAATGGCTCTTTTCTCAGGGAAGCCACTTTTGATAACCCTAACCCCTTGCTTTGATAAGCTTCTAGGACTGATTTTCACCCCAAACCTGAAATGGAAGACTTACATCAAATCTGTTGCTACGGTTGCTGGAAAGTGGTTGGACCATTCTACGGCTCCAGAAAGTATCTCACTCCTGACATAATCTTCTACCTGTATAAGAGCCAGATACATCCTGAGATGGAGTACTACTGTCATATCTCTGGAGATGCCGCTCGGAGCACTTTTCTTTTTTTTTTTTATCTTGACAGAGTACAAAATCGACTTCGCAATCTAGTGGGGCTGATCTCTTCTCATCCCTACAGAAGAGATGTTGCTAGCCTCTCTCTACTGTATCGTTATGTTCATGGTTGGTACTCAACTGAGCTCCAATCTCTGTCCCCCCCCCCCCCCTGTAAAACATTCACAACAAGAACTCGTCTAGCTACAATTACAGATAAAGAACATTCCTTTCTTTCTCTCTCTGTATCAAAAACCAAATGGAACTTTCCTAGAACATCCATCTGTGGAACCAGACTACAGCATGGTCATCTTCAAGTCTAATGTAAAAAAATATTTATTGAGCCGTCCTCTTGGATAATCAATTTTTTTTTTTTTTTTAACAAGGCAAATTCGCACTGTGGACGTAAAGAACTACTGAGTATTAGGGTGAAAGTTTTGGGGGTCATCCTAAATTAGCTGTGCAGCGAGATGCTTGTTCACAGTAGTTTAAATTTCAGCATGTCAATACAGTTAGGGGAGCAGGAAGGGAGTTCCAAAAACCGACAGCACGAGGAAAGAAGCTATCAAAATAGAAGGCTTTCCGGCAACTGGGGACCTCCACAGTGACTGGATAGGATTTAGCTGATTGTCGGATGGTCAAGTGTATTTACGTCTAGGGGTTACTAGAGCATCAAGTTCATCGGAGCACATTCTATTGAACTATTTGTAAAACAAGCACATGGTTGCAATATTGCAGCGATGGGACAGAGGCTGGAGTTTGGTGGATAGTGAGGGACCTATTAGAGTAGAGACTCTTTTTTGAACCTTGTCTAAGAGGGAGAGACTAGTGGATGGTGCACCGACCCAGATGTGACAACAATACTCCATGCATGGACAGATGGTGGCTTTGTAGAGATATAGGATACTCTCAGGTGTGAGAAGTTTTCTAGCACGGTAGAGGGATCCCACTTCCTTTGCAGCAGTCTCGGCAATGTTTTCTATGTATTTGTTCCAATTCATGTTACCTGTGAATGTTAGGCCGAGGAGTTTGAACATTGGACTCTCGGGTAAGGTGTTATTTGCTATGGCTATCAGTGGTTGAAGAGGTTTCTTGTAGTTGTTGAAGGAAAGGAGCTTTGTCTTTGCATTAAATGTTACCATCCATTTATAAGCCTATTCCACTACGATTGAAAGTCACTTTCTAAGGATTCAGCCATTGCCTCTGACATGTGTGCATCAGTTTTACCCACATGACGAGAGTAGAGTCGTCAGGAAATATACCCATCTCAGACACAATGTCATTAGGGAGGTCATTTATGAAAATCAGGATACACCTACATTTATGTCATGTTGTTTGGATGAACGGCCATTGAGGACAACCTGGATCTTTCTTTTGTTTAGGAAGGATCTAATTATATTAAATATTTGCCCAGTAATACCATATGAATTAATTTTTATGAGAAACCCTTTATGCCACACCTTGTCAAAGGCTTTGGATATATCAAGCGCTATTGCCCTTCACCTGCTTTGTCCAGTGTATGGTATATGAATTCAGAGATGACCGTTAGGATATCCACAATAGACCGTGCTTGCCTAAATCCATACTGTCAGATAGAAGTTTAGCATTAGCAATGTGCCAGACTATCGCTAGATTGATTAAGGATTCAAAGATTTTAGCACAGATCGGGAGTAGACTGATGGGGCAATAATTCTGAGAGTCAGTTCAATCTCCAGTGTTCTTGAAGACTGATACCACAGAGGCAATTTTCCAGCTATCAGGGAAGCAAGATTCGGCCAAGTATTTGTTGTAGAGTTTGGAGAGGACAGTGGCCAGTTCAGCAGGTCATTTCTTTATTACTAGTATAAGATCAGGTCCACATGCTTTGGAGGTGTCATGGTTTTTATGATGTCTCGGACATGAGATGGGGTGATGACCAGGTCATCAAGTGTGGCTTCAGTCCACAATGGGAAATTAGGGAGGGAGTTGTTTGCGGAGTTCAAAGTGAAGTTTAAAGCGAAACGCAGGGCAAGTAGTTGGGCCTTATCAGTTGATGTGCAAACAACATCATTGTTGTTGGATGGCGGGGTAATTGTTGATTACCCATTGTTCACCACACTATTGAAGATTTTCATGAAATCACGAGTACCTAGTTTCTTCGACTGAATGCTTTTCTGGTCATCTCTGTATACCTTCTCTTTGCTTCACCTATCACAGTCTTACAATTTTTTCTTGACGCTATAAATTTCTGTCTATTTGTAGTTCACTTATGGCGGGTGAATTGTCGGAATGCTTGCTGCCTCTGAGCAATATATTCCTCTAGTATATATAAATAAACAAGAATTTTTTATATTCCAAAGACCAAGATTTTATTTATTAATCTTAGGAAATATTTTTCAAAACAAACCCTTTTGATACAATTTTACGGCTTTGTTCAATATGGGGACCAACCAACATTTGTATGTTAATATCAGATCTTTCCTCTCTGAATTCATCAGAAAAACAAAAAAAGTTCTCAATTCGAAAAATTGTACGTTGCGATGTGACAAAAATAAACGTCTGAAAATCAAAACAAACTCACAAAACCACAAAATCAACGTTTGATTTTTAGGTGTTGCCCACTCATAGCGATTCATTTAGCCGAAGAGGGCCATTCCTGTTTTTATATTTTCCGCATGGCAATACATATAGTTGGCAGTGAATTCGGAATGGAATTGCAATAATTTGTTGCATTTATAACTCAATTAACTCCAACTGATATTCTTCTGACACTTGTTCCACATCTGTTTTGATGTCCTCATCCTTGTATCAACTAATTTTAATAGATTTCTATATTGTTGGAAATCAGTAAAACAGGTAGAAAACTCACTTCTCCAATCCTTAAAAGCTCAAAAAGATTTCTTTTATCTCTCTTGTGGTTTTGGAGATTTGGAAAATCTGAAGTTGTGATTCTTACAACAGTTGAAGTTTTCTTTCGAAAGCAGTAACTTAACTAAACATCACAAATACAAGCTTATTCTTTCATTTCAGTATTCAAATTGTTCATGTGGTTTATGATGCCAACTAAAAAAGCTAAATTGGCAATGCATTGTGGATCCTGAATTATCTTGGTCTTTAATCTCTAAAGACATAGCAATCCCTATTCTCATTTCAGCACTTTTCCATGCTAAGCCATTGAATATTTGAAAAATATGTACAGTCACCATATTTTGTTTTTGTTTCAATTTGTTTAGAAAATCTTAAAACTGGCAGTGATTTAGTCCTCTTGAAAGTATAACATTACTGTTTCACAACCACACTGCGATAATGTCCTTAGAATCCAGTGAATTTGCAGAATGCATCCTGATGGATAATGCATTGAAATGTGGTTACGTTTTAATCAATATCGTTGTTCTTGGAGCAACGCAATAAAACTCCTTTTCTCTTCAACCATTGCTGGTGCCTCATTTGTGGTGGTTACTCCAATAATATCACCCACCCATCCACCCCCCACTCTCTCATATATATATATATATATATATATATATATATATATATATATAAAATTATCCAGGTAAAACATTGACAGGGCAGTAATTCAAAGAATTTCAACTGGGTTTATAAAAAGTGCTCAATATCAAATAGAGCTTTTATATATGATTTTTATTTACAGACATGTAAAAAATCTGCGACACTGGCATGTCGATGTTATCGATCAACAGCTATTATAAACTGAGATCTCATCAGGCAGTTAGAATCTGATCTTAACCTTAGATCATATTTGGAAAGAATGAAATAGAGAAAAAAGAATTTTTAAATTTTGAAAGTCACGTGGTTGGGACCGTTAAGAATCAAAATAAAAAGAAAATAAAAAGATAAAATATAAATTATAAAATAAAGTGAAAAGAGAGAGATATAATAAAAGGGTAGAGTAAAAAGATAGATAGATACAAAGATAGATAGAGATAAAATAAGGTCGTTTATGGAAGTGGGGAAAGGAGACGCATGCGATGGGACGTGTCAAAAATCATTCTAGGGTTGTTTTTTTTAACCCCAGACCGACTCTGGCAAGCAGCACAAGTTTAAATCAGCAATAGTATTAGTAGCAACATATATGTGTGTGTTGGGGGGGCCGTTAATACATTGGGCTACTGATTTTGTTTTTAGTTTTAACCGGGTTTTTTTACTTTAAACTTATCATTAATTAATAAATGAAACAAATTCACTAACAAATTAATTTAGTTTATACAATTAGTGGTAATAATAATGATAATAATAAAAATTGAAATGATAATAATATCGGTAATAATGTAGAAATGCCAAGTAATGCTATTGGTAAATATTAATAATAATAATAACAATAATAGTAATCAATAATAAGTAATAGTTGGGTAAAAATAAAATAATCAGGAAATATTAGAAGATAATATTAATAATAAAACTACTAATAATAATATAGAAGATAGCAATAATATTAATCATAGTGGTTGTAAATATGATAATAGGAATAATTTTATTAATAATAGTAAAATTAGTGGTTGCAATAATACTAATAATATTAATAATGGTAATAATAATAATAGCTATAATAATAATAATAACAATGGTAACCATAATAATCCTAACAATAATAAAAATGATAATAAAAATAATGACAATATCACTAATGGTAATACCACCATTGCTACCAAAACTAATAACAATAGTAGTAAAAGCTAGATGACGATAACTATGGTTATAGCAATAGTGTTGGCAATAATAATAAAAGTGGTTGTATTGTCATTGCTACCACTACAAACAACAATAATAATTATGATAATAATAGTAAAAACATTAATATTAATAATAATAATCGCGATAATAGTACAGAAATGGCAAGTAATGATATTTATAAATATTGATAATAATAATAATAATAAGCAATAGTTGGATAAAAGATTATAAGGAAATATTAGAAGATAATAATAACAAGCCGCGCATGCGTGGCCCCCCTCTGACTCGATGTGGCGAGTGTAAAATGCAATAAATTTGGGCAATTTGGGGCATTTTTGACCCCCATTGTACCCCCTGGGGGCGCGAACCAGAATTTTTCTGAGGTCAAGGATGCTCATTTTATATCCAGAACAATTGCCTCTACATTTTGGCCAAGTTTCAGAAAAATTGAATGGATGGATGGATGAAGGCTAACCAGATTTTTTTTCAAAAATCGGAGAATGTCACTTTCTAACCTGACCAAAGTTACAACTTCATGCAAAATTTCAGAGAAATTCAATGGATGGTTGCGGAGAAAAATACGGACGGACGGACGGAAATGCCTCAAAACATAGGTCTCCTGATTTTATAAATCGGGGGACCAATAATGATAGCTATAATAATAACATAATAACAATGGTAACCATTATAATCTTAATAATTATTATAATAATAATGATAATAATAAGAATAATAGTAATAATAATATTAATAAAACTAATAATAATAGTAAAGGTGGTTATGGTAATAAGATATGATGGTAGCTAAAAGTAGTAATGATAGTAAATAAAAAATAATAATAACAATAATAATTAAAATAATGACAATAATAATTATATATATATACACATACATACATATACACATACATACACACACACAAACATATACATATTCCTATGCAATTGGTAATAATGGTTTCGATGGCAATACTTAGTGATGGACTCTAATTATGATTCCCATTAAATAGAAGATTGAATATATATACACACACAGAGATTTTTTCCAAAAATCTAGATTATTAAACCCTACCGAAGAATCTATTGATATTCAACCACCAACTTTGATGGCTCATGTGTAAATATAATTGAACTTTTTTCAATTGCAAATACATTCACAAAACAAATTTAGAGCTAATGTTTAGGCAATTTGTATTGATACATTAAGGCTAACCTAAATTCCCCATAACATTTTCATCATCAAAGGATTGCTTAATGGTCTTTAACCTTGGACTAAACTACTGAATTTGTATTTGATACTAATTGTGTATTTAATATTCAGGAGTTAAATTGGTGGGCCAGATAAAAGATCACACATAGGCTGGAGGCTTGCTAACGGGGGGGTTAAATGATTTGTTTCCTAAAAATTTGCCTCTCGTTTGAAGAGAGCTAACAAAATGCTTTTTGCTACTGCTGCATCTTTTCTGAAAAGTTTCTAAAAACATAAACATTAGTTATTTTTGATTTTCTGTATCATTAGGTGCAAAACTTGAAAAACTTACTCTTTTCTCTCTTTTCCAGGTAAACTTACTGTCGTAGCAGAAAAAGAAATAAAAGGAGCAGCATATAGTTTGGTTGAATTCAATGGCAAATTATTAGCAAGCATTAACAGCACAGTAAGTATAATTTTGTTTTCCTTGCTCCAACACCAATCGTTGCAACAGGCAAACATTGCAACATTTGTAACTTTCTTGACTTTTTCAAACCCTCTGTTATTTGAGCTTGTTTTTTAATTATTAAAAGACAAAATGTGTTATACACAGAATTATACTCTCACAACATTTTTATTTGGAACTACCATATGTTTAGAAGCAGTAAGGATGGTAATTTTTATTAAAAATTAGAATACCCATCACAGGATGAGTAAAATTAATTCCCCAAACAAAACAGTTTTATACCACTTTTATGTCCCCTTACGAAGATTAAAATAAAGATATGCTACTAAATCATATGTCTAGAATCCTTATTTTAATTCTAATCAAAATCCATTACATGATTTTGATTCTAGAAAATGTCTAAAATTTAAGGCTTAAGTTTAAGGAGTCTTCAGAAGAAATTGAAATTCAGGAGATCTTGTTTAATTAGTGTCTATGACTATAGATCAAGTTCAAAGCAAATCTGAAATATTTGGATTTTTAAATGAGAGGTTGTGGCCCCTAAAAACCCTTTAAAATACTCTAAAGAAACTTATATTTATTAATACCTTTTGTTAAAACTTCACAAAAATCAGACGTATCTGAATTTTTATATCCTTTTCACCCTCTTTATATAACACTAAATTAAACTTAATATAGCTCACATTACAACCTCTTATGTCTAGCAGCTGCGTTCCAAAAGTCATAATGAAAATATTTTTTGCATTTTATGTTTATTTTTTAAACAAACGAAAGCATAACAAAATAAATGCTAAATAATTCTTTTGAAATGAGTAAATCTTATTTGCAGGTACGTTTATTTGAATGGACTGCCGAAAAAGAATTACGTCTTGAATGCAGTCATTTCAATAATATAATTGCACTTTACCTCAAAACCAAAGGAGACTTTATCTTAGTTGGAGATTTGATGCGATCCATCACATTATTAGCATATAAACCTGTGGATGAAAACTTTGAAGAGGTATGTATAACACACATCTGAAATAAGCTTTTATAGATTTTCTCTTTGAAGTTAGATATTTTGATGTTGAAAATTTATTAAACCGGGTAGAACAGACAAAAGTATCTTGAACCTACTTTTATCTATTTTAGACTGTTTTATAAACTATTTCAGAAAACAACTTTTATTCAAGCTATTTTATCTGACCACTTTGCTTCAGATGGTCAGACATCAAGTGCTTCAGACATTTCTTTAACATGGATTTTGTTTTCACATTTATTACCAATGCCATGGAATTTCTGAAACCAACTGCATGATGCCCGATCACTTATGAACCCTTCTCCCTTAATATTGACACCTGTTTACGAAGAATTATGAAAGAGTTTGAATTGAAGGGCATGCGGTGCTGTTTTGATTAATACACAAGTGAAATATGGCAGTTCAAAATAAAATAACAGGAAAACTATTTGATATACTTACGTATCAGGCAAAACTATTTGTGTACACCAAAAATTACGGAAAATTATGAAGTAGAATTTTAGTAATAAATAAAATTCATTTCTTACTCATATTTCTATTTTATTAAAATATTTTATTAAAATTCTACTTGATAATTTTCCGTAACATTTATTTAGTACCACTAAAATTAATGCACATCTGATGTTGCCTGGGAATAAATGAGGATCCATGTCTACTCTTGTTTTCAGTTCTGAATATCATATTATCATTTTTATTATCTTTTAATTTCTATAAATTTCAAGAAAATAAGTAAAAATCTGTTTAAGGATGTGCAGATGCAGATCTAATTAATATTATCATTAAATTCCTCATAAAATTTGACCCATTGAAAGTTGTTTGATTTTGGCTTTGTTTTCAATTACATCCCAAACATACCACATTTCTAGTATAAAATGTCTCCCCGGCCATCTCCATACAAATAAAAAATTTACAATCTCATTTCAACATTAAAAAAAAAAAAGTTGTTTTATTTCTTTTTTGTTTCTACTTTTACTTATCACTATAACTTTTACTGATCACTATAACTTCCAGTAAGTATGTCACCTGAAAGCTCCCAAGACAATCGTGCTTTTCTCTTCATCTTCATCTTCTCGTATTGGCAATTGCCATGGACGCATCTACTGGTTTACAAGTTGTATACAAAAACAAAAGCAACACAGACTCACAAGAAAAAAAAACACAAACTCAAATATATACTTTGTGTATATGACGTGTTAGTAACGAGCGTGCGTGTGTGTATAATTGGGGCCGCCTCACTAGCGTCCACATCTGAGTTAAGTTCCAGTCTTTCAAATACAAATCTCAGCTTAAAACTACCTGAGATCATTTTCCTGTCGAGGCAAGTCATTGTTCATCCGAAATCATCTAAATCTCTGCCGAACTCACGCTTTTCTGGTCTACCCCAATCTAATCTGTCCAATCTACTTGTTTCCTAAATATATTTAGTTTCTAGTTTGACAGGAAATCCTAGATGTCCGGAAATTTTTTTCAGCTGAACTAACTACATCCATTTTTTTTTTCTCCGTTTCCTCCCTCCATCACTCTCCGACCACCCAAAAGCTAACACCTAATGGCCAAATCACCATTCAGTCTGAGAATTTCAATAAATTTGTCAGCATCTTGATTGTCGCTCACATATCGTATTTCCTTAGAATTTTTCCTTTTTATGAATCATCCGGGATCTATGCAATCCATTCTTTATAGTAGACATGCAAAAAATTCTTCTCTTTGAAAGTTTGCTTCCTCATCGTAGTTATGTCCATTTGATTTTTCTAAATTTGATTTTTTTTTTTTTTTTTTTTTTTTTTTTTCAGATTGCTCGTGATTCAAACCCAAATTGGATGACGGCTGTTGAAATACTTGATGATGAGAATTTTTTAGGGGCTGAAAATTCTTTCAATTTATTCACATGCCAAAAAGATAGGTAAAAAAAAATCTTTTTTTTTCTTTTCTAGTCGAATATTTTTCTGCTTTTTTTTAAAAAAAATTTTTACTTATTCTCATTGTAACATAAGGACTCCACTCGATCCTGCGTCACGAAACCAAATGTAACACAGGACCCCACATGCTTCTTTCACCCGTGGGTATCGTTGTCGGCCACTCACGCACAGGTGTTTGATATCCCGGTCGCGGTGCCGAGTAAAACAGATACCTCACTCTGCTCCGGTGTTACTGAACCACTTGTAACATAGGTGGTCCACTCGTGTCTCTATCTCTGTGCTCACACGTCTGGTTCTCTGCGCAGAAATCCTTCCAGACTGTGAACACCCTCTTTGAGCCGATGATCGTCAATAGTGGCTGTAAAAAAGAGATGTGTCGAATCTCCTCCAGGTCGGATGATGATGATTTTGTGATTCTGTGAAGGCAAGGTTACACAGCAGAACGATTCGACAATAGGAATAATTTAAACAATTCAGCGGTTTCTTTTTGTATCAATTAATTATTAACAAGATAAACAACTGTTTTTAAAACGTCGAATTAAGTCTACCCTTCGATAATGTCTTTGTTTACTAAACTAGTTCGTCGTCTCTCTCTCTGTGCGCGAGAGCCCATTTACGATTGCAAGTCCTTAAGTAAGTTGTAATTTGTCTATTGAACGGTGGGGGGGGGGAATACTATGGGCAACGTCATCCAAACGGGAAGCCTTTCGCGCGACTCCCGCTTGGTGGCCGCTCGAGTCTGAGCTCCGGCTAACACGACAGTCCAGGCCGCGAACCCAAATCTAACTGACTGTCTACTCAAAACAAAATCCTTTCTCTTCCCAAAAAGGCATATTGTCACACCCTCTCCCTTTCTTGGGAGTGGGTTGGGGTTGGGTGGTATTGAATTTCTCTCTCAAAAGGTAATTACTCTCTTTTTGTCTTGGTGGTTCCTTGGAGATATATACTAGTCTCAGATCTCTACTTCAATTCTACGTAGGGCCCAACCTCATCGCCAAGATGCATGCTAATTCACTTTAAAGCGCACGATCTCTGTCAGTTCTATTGGTCCTGTCACATCATCTTCAAGAAACACGCAGACATTCAGTTTGAATTAGATGTGAATGTAGTAAATAAAATGTTCATGACATCTACCATCTGGTTCTTAATAATATTTGAATTTCTATATTTGTTTTGAATCAATCAATAATTATTATCAATAATTTGGACTCCCTGAACTTTTTTACTGTTGTCGCAACCCTCTCATTATTAAGGCATCTTAAAGGAAGCATAATAATAGGATTATCATACTCATTTTATTTGAAACATTATCACAACTCAGTGTTTTCATATTTTACTAAATTGCAACTGTATTCCTTATTGGCAATATTTACTAAAATACTGCTTTACTCTAACTGAATCGAATCATCCCAACTTGTAAGTTGAAAAGTTTTATACTTTTTAAGGAAATGATTACAAAGAGAAATTCAAGAGAAATTGTTAAATCAATTCTACACCTTATTAATCTCAAAGAGATCAATTTTGAATTAGAAATTAACAAAAATTTTATTTTATTTATTTTTTTAATTTGAAATTGAGCTTGTTTTATTTAATGAGATTTTTAGTAAGGAAAAAATCCTCAGCTTTTTTTTGTATGGATATTTTTGTTGCTCTGCTTCATTGTTGAATAGATTGATTTTTGTATTCCATAGAAAATAACAACTGTTTTGACTTACCATTGAAACATCTTGTTTTTCTTTGCAGTGCTGCAACAACTGATGAAGAAAGGCAGCATTTACAGGAGGTTGGACTTTATCATTTGGGAGAGTTTGTCAATGTATTTCGACATGGTAAGGACAAAATTGTAAATCTGTGTCACACACAGAAAATTAGAGGATCGGGGGGGGGGGGGGTAAGTTGATCCTTCAGTTGAAATCACTCAAAACTTTACTTGTAGGATTCATGTTGGAGTAAATCACAGACAAAAGATATTAACATTTTGAAATCCAGTACATAGAAGTGAAATTGTTCTTGGATGGAACCTTAGCATATGAAGAGGCTTGAGTGTTCTTGTTGATCTTATGTCCTCTACCTTGTGTGTATGATGGTAGCCACATATGTGAGGGCACCTTCTACATCTGCTGTCTTACAACAAGGTGTATTCGCCGCCACACTATGGTTAATTGGTGTGTTAACATCAGGAAGTTGTAAAACTAAGCACCAAACAAGATCGTGAATCAAAACCCAACATAATAACGAAATCTGTTCCAAAGACTTTTCTACTTGATAAAACCTCATTCTCAATGACAGTGTGTTTGATTGAATGAGTATTTAGTTCACTGTGGTTGGCTTGATTCCATGCGCATCAAAAAATAGCTGTTCTGACAATAACTTTAGTCACAGTTTAATTGATCTTTTCATCAGCACCATGGATTATCTTGGTTTTATTCAGGGATTGGTATTGTCCTTGCCCCTTTAACTCTTCTTTATCCTTTCTGTAGGGAAACGCCGTACTTACCTAACTAGCATTGTGCATAGTTCAATGGGTCGGTCGTGGAAGTAAATGAATGAAGAAGAAAGAAACAAAAATGGCTGCATTGTCTCTTTATATGCCTGCAATGTGACCACCTGATATGTAAATGAGATGCTCCTGGTTGGAGATAAAAGAGGGTTGATTTGTTGTTTTGCGAGACGTTCACTTTGAAGTTGGATTTCAAAGAGATAAGTGAGATATACAGAGGTTGGAAGTTATAAGCTATCTCGGCTCTTGGTGTGCGGTGACTCGAAAGGCAGAAAATGGACAAATTCGATTTTCGCTTGATACCTGAGTTTGATGGATCTACCGCTGGACCATCTGTTGTTGAATGGGTTGAAAAGGCTGAGAAGATCTGTACACTGTGCAGAATTAAAGAACCAGCCACAGTCATTCCTCTGAGGTTAATCGGAGGGGCCTAGGCAGTCTACCAGCAACTCGGGGATGAACCAGACTGGGATACAATCAAACATGGCCTGTATACAGCATTTGGTACAGATCCGTTTGTTGCATGGCAACAGTTGACGTTGCATGGCAACGGTTGACGTGTACCTAGCTGACCTACGAAAGTTGTCGGTACCATTTGGTGGAGTCAGCGACAAGATATTAAGATGTGCATTTTTAGTAGGCTTACCTGAGGAGGTCAGCAGACTGTTGCGGACATCGTCACGAATTGATGAATTGACAACGGACGAGTTATTAGCCCGAGCTCGAAACATCTGCAAGGAACATGAGCCAATTGCAGCAGCAACTAGTATTCAACATGCAGCAGTCGAACCACATAGAGGCAAGGTAGATTCTCTCCCAGATAGTAATAAGCGTGTAGGCCCAGTGTGCTATAAATGTGGGGAAATCAATCATTTTGCTAAGGAGTGCCGAAGTGATAGGAGGTGTGTATATCCACGAGCACAGAGAACGGTACAGTGCTATCGCTGCAATAAGTTTGGGCACATATCTCGCAACTGTTCGGGAAACGAGGTTGGGGGCAAGGTACTATCGCCACCCTTGCCCCTTGCCAACCAATAAACACAGGATTACCGGTCATTGGCGTTAAAATCGACGATGTGAAGTGTTCAGCACTCATAGACACGGGGTGTTCCCGGTCTATAGTTAGTGCACATTACTGTCGGATGTGGCGGGAGAAACCAGTCGGTATTATGACAATCAATGGTTTATCCCGAGCATGTTGTGGTAAAGGGACAGTCACGATTTGTACTGAGAAGGGTGACACAGCCAAAGTTGATGTTCTGGTGATGCAAGAAAAACCCCTTGGCTATGACATGTTGCTTGGAATTGATGCGATACAAGCACTGGGAGGCGTCATAATCACAGCGACTGGAGCTGTAATGCTTGGAGAAGGGAAAGAAGTCTGTGCAGCCGTGTCTATTGAAGAAAAGGACTTCTGTGCTACGTTTGACGACAACGAAAAGGCGTGGACTGCAAAGTGGAAATGGACTATGAGCCAGGCACCAGATCGACTGTGCAACACCATTCCAGAGTATGAAGTTTCCACAAAGAATAGGGCCGCATATGAAGAAGAACTTCAGATATGGATTGAAAACGGATGGTTAATACCGTACCCACAGGAACGTCTGGGACCACCCAAAGGATTAATTCCGCTCATGGCTGTTGAACAACCTACTAAAGACAAAATTCGACCCGTAATGGATTACCGAGAATTGAATCACCACGTTAATGCTTTCACTGGAAATGCAGATGTGTGCGCTGCTAGACTACGAGAGTGGCGTCAGAAAGGGAGTAATGTAGCACTGTTGGATTTGAAGAGAGCCTACCTGCAGATACGTGTCCATGAGTCATTATGGCCATTTCAGACGGTGATAATCAAGGGAAAACGATATTGTTTGACACGTTTAGGTTTTGGCCTGAATGTAGCACCCTTAATAATGACAGCTATTATTAAAACTGTTTTGATGCAGGATGAGACCACAGCAAAAGCTGCTTCAGCTTATATTGATGACATTTACATTGATGAGGATATAATGTCTGCAGATGTGGTTCGAACAAAACTGGAATCGTTTGGGTTAATAAGCAAAGACCCTAAGCGCCTAAAGGATGGGGCGCCCGTGTTAGGGCTAGAGGTCTATGAGAAGGGCAATACTTTGCGATGGAAGCGAGGGAGCGCAATTCCAGAGTTACCCAGTGTATTGACAAGACGCATTGTGTTTTCTATTTGCGGTAAATTAGTAGGACATCTACCTGTTTGTGGATGGCTCCGATCGGCAACAGGAGTGTTAAAACGACGAGTAACTGCAGTAACCACAGGATGGGATGACATGGTGGATGATAATGCTCTCCGGCAAATGATAGCTGAAACGTTGTCCAGAGTACATAGGAACGATCCTGCCCAGGGTGAGTGGCAAGTATCTGGAAACGAAGTGAATGCATGGGTTGACGCAAGTTCACTGGCTACAGGTGTCGTGTTGAAACAATTAGGAGCTGTCGTGGAAGATGCGTGCTGGCTTCGTCCGAAAAATGATGCCCAGCATATAAATTTGGCAGAACTCGATGCCACGTTAAAAGGGCTTAATCTTGCATTGCAATGGCAGGCCAAGGTTGTGCATCTTCACACTGACTCATTGTGTGTTTACCACTGGTTGACCGACACCTTAACTGGGAAGGCCCGGGTTAAGACTAGAGCGGCAAGTGAGATGTTAGTACGTAGGAGACTGGAAATAATAAAGCGTCTAGTTGACGAATACAGCTTGCAGGTGGACATCACTTTAGTTTTGTCAATGCAGAATTTGGCTGATAGCCTGACGAGAGTACCAAAGAGGTGGATTGATGTAATGAGGCAGGGATCTGATCCTCCACAACAGACATGCGCGACCGTAACAGATCAATTGACACCTGACTAGATCCGTACGATACATCAGCAGAGTGGACATCCCGGAATTCGGAGGACAACATATTTTGTCCGAAGAGTGTGTCCTTCAACTACAAGAGCATCAATCAAGGCAGCTATATGCTCGTGTGAAGAGTGTCAGCGAATTGATCCGGCACCATCCCAATGGCAAAAAGGAAAGCTTGAGGTGGAGGACAACTGGTATCGAGTAGGAATGGACATAACGCATTATGAGGGCAAGCACTTTTTGACCATGACAGATTGTGGACCAACACGTTTCACAATATGGCGCCTGTTGACACGACAGGATGCATTTAGCATTATACGACAGTTGAGAGCTGTCTTTTTTGAACGTGGTGCCCCGCTTGAAATTCTGACTGATAACGCCACTACATTTCGATGTCAAGAATTTCAGAAATTCACGCAGGAATGGGGGATTAGAATGCGTTACCGATGCGCATATTTTCCCGAAGGTAACGGTATAGCGGAGCGGTGTCACCGCACCATTAAAAGAATTGCGGCCAGGACACAGTGTTCTATTCCAGAAGCGGTGTACTGGTATAATATGACACCAAAGGACGATGCAACACCAGAAACTGCCCCAGCTAATGGGATTTACCGCTATGAACAGCGTATAAAAGGTATTGATGTCACGCCATCAGAGGTTGGCGTTGTCAATACACCATATCAAGTGGGAGACAGTGTTTGGGTGAAACCCCCAAATGCTAGGTGCACTGAAAAATTTTGCAGAGGAAAAATAGATAAAATCATAAGTCCTCAGACCATGTTGATTGATGGTGTACCACGGCATGTAAAAGATATCCGACCCTGTTATACCTCTCCTGATTCTGAGGATAACGAGGAAGATCACATACAGTTATGGGATGATCCTGACTGCCTACTACCCCTACCGGTGAGCGTAGAAACACTACCTACAGAACCAGATGAGGGAATGATGGAACATACTGAGGAAGATGGGACAGAGGAAGTGCTGCCCCCGATTCTTCGAAGAAGTACCCGACAAAGACGGATACTGCCCCCATGCCTTGATTGTGAAACACCGCATAGGGAATCACGAGAGGAGATAATGGAACAGATTGGTGGCAATAACGGTGGTAATGAGGAAGATGGCAATGAGGAAGTGCTGCCCCCGATTCTTCGAAGAAGTACTCGACAACGACGGCCACTCCCCTGCCCTGTGTGTGATCATGAGATCAGGGGGGAGTGTAGGGAAACGCCGTACTTACCTAACTAGCATTGTGCATAGTTCAATGGGTCGGTCGTGGAAGTAAATGAATGAAGAAGAAAGAAACAAAAATGGCTGCATTGTCTCTTTATATGCCTGCAATGTGACCACCTGATATGTAAATGAGATGCTCCTGGTTGGAGATAAAAGAGGGTTGATTTGTTGTTTTGCGAGACGTTCACTTTGAAGTTGGATTTCAAAGAGATAAGTGAGATATACAGAGGTTGGAAGTTATACTTTCCTCATTCTCTGTCCAGAGAAGGAAGTTCCTGAAAATCTTCTAATTCTAGCTTTAAATGACTATCAAATATGCTGATAGATTGTAAAACCCACAAACAAAATAAGCCAATTTTTCAGAGGATTAAAATTTTAGCTTATATCAAACCAGTTTGATAACCACTTTTGCCTAATTAGTTAACTGTCTGAAATATATTACTTGACCAAGAGAAGTTGTATTAAGTGTTATGACCTAATCTAAGGTATAAACAATTTGTTATTGAAACGTTTTATTGTGTTTTCAACACAGCTTTATCAAACAAAGGAATTCAACTTCATGTGCATATCTAATTTCTTATTTACTTCTCAATCACTTTCAGGACCTGATCCATAAACTTAAAGCATCTGTAATTACCTCTACCAGTACCAGTTCACAATTGTACTATGATCCCAGTCTTTCAGAAAAAACACTTTTATGATCTGATTTGTCAAGTCTGTAATCATCCCAATGCCTGTTTCACCAACAACATTTCTGCAATAACACCTGAGGGTTCTGCAGCCTTATCCTTCTTCATCCTACAGCTTCCAATGCTATTTATTTCCAAATTTTTATGGCTCGACCAGATACTTCTGCAACTTTGAGATTTTCTCAATTCCATGAAAACTCAGTATTCAACCATCTTTAGCTATCTTGAATACTTCATTCTCATTCTTCTTTGGTTTTCTAGGCGGTTTTACTCCTTCTCCACCCCTTCTCTCAAAGCATAAGGTACAGGCCTGGCTCGACAAAATTTGGGCTTGGCTTCTTTATCAATGGGTATATTCACCTGAAAGTCTTTCAGGCATCCCATTTCTCCATTAAATAAGGCATTATATTTTGTAAGTATTTTTTTAAGTCTCGATGGGTTCTCCCTTGTTAAACAAAACAGCCTTTCCCAGTTTAGCTTTAACTTCATCCAATCTCTACCCAGTAGAGTTGGTACCTCTCCTTTCACAACCAGTAGTGGTAAACAGTTCACTTGTCCTTCATGTAATACCTCTACAACTGTTGTCCCCTGAAGTTTTACTATTTCACCAGTATACGTCGTCAGTTTTACTGTGCTTTTTTTAAAATCCTGAATCCTGCCCAGTTCTTTAAATTTTTTTAGACTAATGACCGAACAAGATGCTCCATGACCACTTTTTTTTTGTTTAACAACAGCTCCACCTTTACCGGTGGTGTTTGCAAGTTAGAAACATTGTATAAATTCAATTCTTCTTGCCGAACCTCCCTCTCATCCAGATTTAACCTTTCCATAGTGAATCCTTTTTCAACTGTCTAGTCTTTATCCACCACATTCATTGGATCGCTCTTTTTAGTTATTTTAAAGAATTTACCTTGTTGCTGCCTGCACTTTCTGCGGGTGTGTCCTGTCTTATGACATCTGTAACATTCACTATTTTCAAATGTACATTTATCTGCCGTGTGTCTGGTACTACCACATCTGTAACACTCCCGTCTCAAGGGTAATTTGTGTATTGGGTTTTCATAATCGGGAAATGTTTCCTGCATTGATATAGAATATTTCCGGGCTGATTCGATTGACACTGCTATTTCAATAGCTTGATTCAACGTTAGATTCCTTTCGGTTAGTAGGCGTTCCTGGATTTTCACATCTTTAATTCCAGAGACTAAGTGGTCCCATATGTATTCACCAACCCTCTCTTCAAAATTGCAGTGTTCGTACATTTTCCTTAATGCAGCCACATAGTCACTTATAGACTCTTCCTCCCTTTTGTCCCTCGTGTTGAACAAGAATCTTTCATGAATCACATTAGGTGCTGGTTTAACATGTCTCTGCATCAGCCCAACTAGTTCATCAAACGTTTTCTTTTCCGGACGATTATCTGCTAAACCTCTTAACACAGCATAGTGTTTTGCACCAATAACGGATAATAAAATCGCCTTTTTCTTCCCTTCACTCTCAATATCATTAGCTATAAAAAAAAACTCAACACGTTCAATGTAGTTAATCCAGGACTCCTCAACATCGTTCCATTCCCATAAAGTGCCCATCAACGCCATTTTTTTTAATTTTTTTTTTTTTTTATGCTTCTGGGAACTCCGAACACATCCGATGAGTGTGTTTACTTCTTTTTTTCCTTAAAAACTTCCAGCACATGTTGGTGTAAATCTTCCAAATCCCTTCCTCGCATATTCTTCTACTACCTCATCGCCAATTTTTAAGTCTGCACCATTTACTAAGTGTCAAGACTGAACCAAGTGCCGATCTGTTAAAGTCTCTTCTTTTTATAATCAACACAACAACAACAATTACAACAAAGGCGCCCTCTGGGCCAATCAAAAACTTCACCCAATGAATGTAACTTGATGCATTACATTCTTGTCATCCCTTTGTATTATATCTGGAAATCTAACTTGCTTAGCCTCCATCGTGGCTTTCTAGATTGCTCTTCTTGCTATACTCTTTGCCACCAGATACATATCCTTATTAACTAAACCTTTTCTCCACTCGCTCTATTGTTTCTGCTTTTCCTTGATACAATTCTCAGCTTCCTCATTCTACCACTATATCACCTTAGAGGCTCTTCATCCACCCACATGTTCGGTCTGTTTCTTCCACTTTACTTCCACACTTCCTGAAGTGGATCTAGTAACTGAACACTTAATCACTTGATCTCTAAACTTGTTTCACATTTAACAATCACACCCTCTTCTGAGGATAAACTTTCTCTTTACCTCATGAGTTTTCTTTAACTTAGTCACAAATAACTGGTTTATGCTGTGTCACAAATTCTTCATCGGGTATTACTTTCACATCACTCAAGAGCTTTCTGTCCTTTTTCCTTACCAACAGATAATATAATTGAGTTTTTGCTGTTCTAGGTTTGTGCATAACGAATGGCTAACCATTTCTTTAAAAACGTATTTGCAACCATGGAAAGACCAATTTCTAAGAACATGATCATTCAAATCTGCCACAGTAAGAATTTTTCTCACCAACCTTACTAGTTACTGTAATAAGCCTGTCATAAAAGTCATCTTTTGCATCTACACTCAAACCACATTGTGATGCATAAACAGAAATTGCTGTGAAAATTTTATCCGTCTCGACCAAGGCAATGAAAAATTTAATCGCCTTGGCTGAGAGATGAAGATAAACAGCCAGTATACTCGCACGAAACACAGTTTTTTTAATCGTTGCTAGATTCAGATTTAGTATCACTAGAATTAATATTTAGTAACATGAAGGAGTAATAAAGCCTTTTGTTTCCTTGACACAATTGACCACTGCATTCTAGCATTTAAAAGTTGCAGAGGGGATGGATGTCTGATCAATGAAAGATTAAGTTTAAAAGTACAATCGGGATCAACTTTTTTGCTAGGACATGTCATGACCAACCGCTTGGTCAGATCATGTCTCTCTGACCCCTCATCTGGGCCAAAGTGGAGTGTTGAACATAACGTGCTCATTTAGGCAACCAGAACACGGTCTGCTCAGCCACTAAGATCCTGTCCTTAGACAGAGCAGTGGATATCGGCTGTACTTTTGTTTTTCTTTCCATTCACAGTACGGTTGATGCCCGCTGCTCTCGAGCAGATCAAAATTGATGATTGTATGATTTTTTTCTGCATTTTTTTCTTCATCCTGAGAAAGTCTCACAATAAAGATGAAATGTTGGTGAATACATAAATAATATAGTTTTTGGCGTTCCTTTTTTATTTTCCATTACGTCGGATCATTTTATCCCTATCTTTATTCATATATATATAATCTATATGTATGTATGTATATATATATATATATATGTGTGTGTAAAATGTAAAAAGATTTTCCACAAATTCTGAATCCATTTTTGAAAAATCTACTAGAGTTTTATCCCCTTCATACATTTCGGTTAAGCATCAACACAAAATCAATAATATCCATTTTCATCCACTTTTTCTCCTTGTACCAATTTCTTTTAATGACTTTCGAATGTCACTAATCACGTTGCCAAGCAATCAAGATTTTTCACTGAACAAATTCATTAGAATAATATTTTCGTTTGAGGGATGTTAACAATAGTTAATTATTTTTGCATTTTTCACAGTTACACTCATCTGTCATGTTTCATACCATGTTACTAGTTAATGTCATCAGTCAGTTATAATACTCATCTTTGGCATCTTCACTCAGACCACATTGTGGTGCATAAACAAAAATTGCTGTGAACATTTTCTTATCAACTTCAACAGTATTATTTGATCACTTACACAACCAAAATACTCTCACCAATTACAGTTTTGCGTCATTGCTAGTTTCAGATTTAGTATCCTCAAAAAACTAATATTAAGTAACGTGGAACAGTAATCAAGCCTTTCATAAAATGTTTTTCTTTTTTTTACAATTCTAAGAAAAGCAATTCCATTTCTTTTTCACTGAAAAGTAATGTTATTAATGCTCAACAAACGACCCTATTTTGTCACTTTTGACCAATTTTCATGTTGCTATTTTTATCAGACCAATATTTTTTAAGAAAAGGTCAGAAAATTTGAAATATAACTGTCTTTTTTTTTATTACAGGTTTTCAATTATTTAAAAAATATTTTTATTTGAAAGTTTGTATATATTTCAAAGAATACTAATTATTTATATTCTTCTCACACAAGTGTTGCTATCTTTTCTTTTAGGATCTCTGGTTATGCAACATGCCGGTGAAAATTCCACCCCCACCCAAGGTTCGGTTTTGTTTGGCACTGTCAGTGGCGCAGTGGGTAAGTGAACATAATTGTGAGGAATATTTTCACCATTCATTTTTTGCCTTTATGTAACATCTGCAATATCTTCTGGCTAATGGAACATTATGCAATTGGATGCATTCTACTGTTATTATGCTTAATATACATACATAAATCAGTAAGACACATTGTTATCAGGTATGACAGTTTTTACAATGGAGATATCTACTGTAGTATTTCTGATGCTACTAGATCAGGCTGTCTGAAAATATAGGCTTCCTGACCAAAAATGCACCCAACATTGAAGTTTTTTGTTTTTCTCCCTTGTCTTTATAAAACTCAATCATGTTCTGCAAAGTAAAAAAACAAAAACAATCCATCTCCTTTCTCTCTCACTCTATCTTTTTTTTTCTTTTTTTTTTCACCCCTGAATGTGGCCACCTGTTTGCCATGGGTGGCAACCCGTGATGCTTAAGAGCGGGATCCTGGTGGCTGAGCAGTCCATAACCGAGGAAAGTAGTGGATGTGTACACTGCAACACTTTACTTAGGCCTTTACCTGAGCTAGATGGGCGGTTGGAGAGGCCTGATCCAATCAATCGGCTGGTTATGTCAAGCCCACCATATAAAACCCACACCAATCTACTCACTACAATCAACATTCCTATTCCAACCCCCACTAATAACTACTCCCAAAATATGATGGAAAGTGGTCAATTGGTTATGGCGAATAAAGCATTGACATGGTTGCGACTTCCCTGATATTTTTCTTAAAAACCCCAAAAGCAAAATCAAAGGAAGACAGGTGCTCATTGTTTCACCAAAATCAAGTATATCATCCCTGTATCTCCGTGGTGCCAGGGCGAATGGATGCCCCCCCCCCCCCCCCCCCCCCCGGAACTTCCCACAAAGGGCTCAGAGGCGGGTGGGGAGCAAGAGTGATAAAAACATGGATCCTTTTTCCCCCAAAACCCTAAAAAGATACCACTCTGATGTCTCGGACATCTCAAGCTAGGAGGATGAAAAAATATACAATCCTCCAAAAAAACAGCTTTCCCACAAATTACCCAAGATTTCTAGTAATAGACCTACTAGAAAGAAAAAAAAAAAGAAGCGAATTATCACCATTTTTAATTGAAAAAGTACTCACCAGTAAGAGCAACCTAAAGGCTATTAAAAAAACTTAGAAATGGAAATCTTCTTGTCGAAGTAAATAGCAATAAAGATGCACAAAACTTATTGAAAATGTATAGTTTCTACAATTATAAATGCAAAGTTTTCCCACATGGAAAACTAAACATTTCTAAAGGAGTTATAAGAAACCAAGAATTATCTTTGGCGATGACAGATGAAATAAGAACGGCTTTAAAAAAAACAAGGCGTAATTGACCACAAACTCATAACCATGAAAAGAAATGGTCAAACCATCCTAACTAATACCTATATATTGACTTTTGACACCCCTACAATTCCAAAAGAACTAAAAATTGGCTACCTCATTGAAAAAGTAGAGCAATATATCCCAACACCCCTAAGATGCTACAAATGCCATAAATATGGCCACCACCAAGATGTATGTAGGGGAATTAAAATATGTGGGAAATGTAGTGAAAAAGGCCCCAACCATACAGAAGATGAATGCCAGAACGATGAAAAATGTCCAAACTTTAATGAAAACCACCCAGCCTACTCCAAAACTTGTAAAATTTACCAAAAAGAAAAAGAAATCAGAGGTAAAACATAAAAGAAATATATAATACCCAGAAGCAAGGAATATTGTTGAATCATACTTGAAAAGCAACACATATGCAGAAGCAACCCCTCAAAAAAGCCCATCAAGGCAACAAAATGAAACAAATGACCAATATTGAAAACTTATCGAAAAACCAGTCGAACTAGACCAAAACAAATGGCCAAAATTCCAAGAAAGCCTAAAAGAACTATATTCAAATATGAATAATAAATCAAAACAAACAGCAAAAAAGAAAAAACATGCCTGAAACAGAAATAAAAAAGAAAATAGCGCCAATTCAAGTACAAGATACGAAAAAAGCAACCAAAGAAAAAACATCAAACAAAGAACCTGCTGAAAAACAATAATTACGCAAAACAGATTCCAACCCCTTGAAAAGGCGGAAACTGAAAATACCACGGCTCAGACCAATGAAACTACAATCAAGAAAACAAAAGCAAATAAACAAGACAAAAAAAGAAGACAAGACCCCAAACTAACAACAGTACAATCACAACTCAATCGTTCTACACAAGAACCCGTACTCCAACAAGACACAAAACAACAAACTCCTCAAAGATGGAGATAGATGAAAGATAAAGAAGAAAGCCCAGAAACTCTTAAACAAAATAAAAATAAAAACCTCATGGCAAACAAAATATTACAATGGAATATAAGAGGTACAAAAATAAATTTTTAAAAAAATGATAATCCTCATCAAAATTTTCTGCCTAGAAGAAACTCCCCTAAAAGAGAATGACACAATCAATATAAAACATTACTCATCATACAACTACATAAAGAAAAAATCAAACATAGCCACTGGTGGATCATCATTATATATCAATAAAAATATTCCACACAGCAAAATAAACTTGAAAACAAATATGCAAGCAGTTGAAATAACTGCAACACTACATAAAGAAATAACATTTTGTTCACTATATATACCACCAAATGAAACAATGGATGAGACGGAATTAAATGCTTTAATTCAACAATTACCAAAACCTTTCATACTAATGGGGATTTTAACAGTCATAACAAGTTATGGGATAGTAACAAAACCAGCAAAAGAGGCAAAATTATTGAAACAATACTAAACCAAAACCATTTATGTTTGCTCAATAATAAAGAGAACACATACCTACATCCAGCAACAGGTACTCTCTCAGCAATAGACTTAACAATATGCGACCCAACCATTTACATGGATTATAGCTGGAGAACCCATGACGACACATGCGGAAGCGACCACTTCCCTATTATACTGGAAAACGAGAATCCAAAACTAGATGACAAAATACCCTGTTGGAACCTTCAAAAAGCAAACTGGGAAAAATTCCAAAACTCATGCCAATATAGATTAATACCAGAAGCTGAAGAACATATTGCATATTTCACCAATACTCTCCTTGCCATTGCAAAGGAGAACATACCAAAACGCTCCATTTTCTCAAAATTTAACAAACTATGGTTTAATAAAGAATGCAAAAAAGCCGTAAGAAAACGACGAGCTAACCTAAGAAAATTTAAAAAGTACCCAACAAAGGAAAACTAGGACATACGAAAAATTATCAAAGAATCAAAACGGAATACATGGAAAAACTATGTATAAAAAATAAATGTGAATACCAAAACCAAACAAGTATGGGAGATGGTCAGGAAAATATCAGGGAAGAACAAAAAGGACCCGATGAAACATCTTATCTGCAACAACATAAAGATCACAAACAAGGAAAATATTGCAAACAAACTAGCTGAACAATTTTCAACAAATTCCTCATAAAAAATCCAAACAAAAAATTTCAAATAATAAAACAAAATGAAGAAAAGAAAAAATTAATTTCAAGTCATAAAATGAAGAAAAGTACAACCAACCATTCAACAGAACAGAATTAAAAGAAGCAATGCATAAATCTCATGATACAGCTGTTGGCTCTGACGAAATCCATTATCAGTTTCTTAAAAATCTACCAAAACCATCCCTATTACAAATCTATAACGAAATATGGAGAAATAACAGCATTCCAAAAAACTGGAAACAAACTATAGTAATTTCAATACTCAAACCCAAAAAAGATCATACAGATGCAATAAATTATCGACCCATTACCCTCACTAGTTGCCTGTGTAAGACCTTCGAAAGAATGGTTAATGAGACTATCATGGTATTTGGAAACCAAAAACCTGATTACAGAATATCAGTCAGGCTTCAGGAAAAGTAGAAGCCCTATTGACCACCTAATTAGACTTGAAACACTCGTAAGGGAAGCATTTGTCAGGAAGGAGCATCTGATAGCAATCTTCTTCGACATTAAAAAGGTATACGACACTACGTGGAAATACGGCATTAAAAGAGACCTACATGAACTTGGACTTAATGGCAGAATGCCAGAGTTCATCTGCAATTTTTTAAATGATAGACACTTCCAAGTGCGGATGGGCAACATACTTTCAGTCCCAAAAGAACAAGAAATGGGTGTACCCTAAGGAAGTATCCTGTCACCCTTTTCAATATAAAGATTAATAACATCATTAAAAACGTAAATACTGGGATCGACTGCGCTCTATATGTTGATGATTTATTTATATGCTATCGATCAAAATACATACCCACAGCTGAACTCCAACTCTGTCTAAATAAAATAAACAAATCGGCCATAGAAAACGGTTTTAAATTCTCAAAGAACAAAACAAAATGTATGCATTTCTGTAAACTCCGAAAGATCCATCAAGACCCATACTGAAACTGGACCACAATAATATCCCAGTTGTTGATAAACACAAGTACCTGGGCATCATATATGATAAAAAAATTGTCTTTTATATCCCACATAAAATATCTAAAAACAAAATGCCACAAGGCCATGCAATTAATCAAAGTTCTGGCACACACCGACTGGGGTGCTGACAAAACTACACTACTAAAACTCTACCGATCCATAGTTAGATCCAAGCTCGACTATGGATGCTATATATATGGAGCAGTCAGAAAGTCTTATATAAAAGAACTAAATGCAGTACACCACCAAGGATTAAGATTGGCTTTAGGAGCCTTCAAAACCTCCCCGGTGGAAAGCCTGTATACAGAGGCTAACGAACCATCATTGACATTAAGACAAAAAAAACTAGCACTACACTACTACTTAAAGCTCTCATCATGCCCATCAAATCCTGCATACCAATGTGTTTTCCATCCACAATACACAAAATTATTCAATGAGAGAGAAAATACTATCAAACCATATAGCCTTCGCATTAAAAAAAAATCCTCACAGAAGCCCAAATAGACACAACAAAAATCCATGAATCCATCAAATCAAAATCTCCACCTTGGATGATAAAACAACTATTCATAATATTAAAACTAAGTAAGCACTCTAAAACCAAAACCCATCCTTCAACTTTCCATGAAGAACTGCTCAACATTCAAAATACATACAAAG
The DNA here is from genome assembly GCA_963556195.1 of Sepiola atlantica. Taxonomy (NCBI): domain Eukaryota; kingdom Metazoa; phylum Mollusca; class Cephalopoda; order Sepiida; family Sepiolidae; genus Sepiola; species Sepiola atlantica. Next base: position 144,648,802 of record OY744518.1, on the reverse strand, counting down.
AACACATACAAATATATACTGATGGATCAAAACCGGGTAGGATGCGTGGCCATCCATAAAAAATAAAATTAAAGAAAAGACTCCCGGATGGAGCTTCCGTATATAGCGCAGAAGTATCTGCCATCGACTTGGCACTATATTTAGTGCCAAGTCGATAGCAGATACTTCATAGCATCCCAAGAACACAAAAAATACCTCATACTTACCGACTCTTTATCAGTGCTCATATCAATAAAGGAAAAAAAAAGACAAACCCCTTGATTACAAAGCTGCTGAATAGAATAAATGCTCTAATAGTAAATAAAGAAATAATCTTCTGCTAGATTTCAAGCCATGTCGGTATCCAAATGAATGAAAAAGCTGATAAAGCTGCAAAAGAGTCATTACAACTAAACCCCACAACAGAAAAAATCCCTTATACGGACTTAAAACCAAGAACAAATACATATATTCTCAAAAAGCGGCAGGAATCATGGAACTCCTGTATAGAAAATAAATTAAACCAAGTGACACAGACCATCGGAATAAGAGACACCAATACAAGGATGTCGAGAAGAGAGGTGACAATAACTAGACTCAGAATAGGACACACCTATGCCACCCACTCGTACTTGCTGAAAAGAGAAGAAGCACCAATTTGCATATCGTGCCAAGAACCCTACACAGTGCATCATATACTGGTAAGCTGTATAGACTTCAAACAGATCCGACTGAGACACTACCAAGAAAATAACATGAAGGAAATCTTCAACAAGTTTGATCCGAATAAAAAATTTAATTTCTAAGAGCAACAAAGCTATATAACAAGATATAGTTGAAATGTTCCTCTGAAACGTTTGTAACATTCAACTCCCATACTACAATTAATGTTTCGGCATTAAATGACCCATAAGAGGGTGATATGCCGTAAATCAAGCCAATCAATCAAATACTGTAGCATTTTATATCTTGTAGCACAGATACTTTGCTTACCTGCATAAAGGTTTTTTTCTCTTTATTTTAACCTTATCATTTTGTTTTTGCCTTGGGATTGGGCATTCTACCAGAGGTCAGACATTCACTCGCTATTTCAGAGATTCTAACTTTAAGTGCAATTGTTTGTATCTTGGTTCACCGGGTATATTCGCCAGATAGTTTTTGAAATTCTTTTTCATGAGTTTGGTTGCTCTTATGATGGAGATCTTCCTAAGATTCCAGTTTCTTTTCATGTCGTACATAAGACCTTGGTATTTCGTTATCTTTTACCTCTCAATTCTGTTTAAGCCAGCATCATTAGGGACACTGACTTCAACTTGGGTTGCTACTTTCTCCCTCTTGTCCCATATAACTATGTCAAGTTTAACAGCTCTGTTTTCTAGGTATGTAGCTGTAGGAATTGCATAGTCATTTGAGATTGTAAACTTGTGTGTTTTTGCATGTTATTAACAAAATGTTTAACATTGCTGGAATAAGGTTGTCTCTTTTTATATAAAGCTATTGCATCATATGATGTATCATCAAAGTATTTTGTTATGAGTAATGCGTAGTGAATAAAGCTTAGAAAATGAGTGAAAGAATTCTCCCAATTCCAAAATAGTTTTATTGAGAATTTTAAGATAAGAAGGAAATGTTCAGACCAACCATCTTCAACTGCTTATGTATTGAGAAGTGTCGTTAAAAAAAGTCTGAATGTGAGAAATCTCTTTTGACAACGACTTGATTTGGTGATTTTTTTTTTTTTTACTAGAAATGCTGGGTAAGTGTTGTTTGGGTTAGTTCCTCCACCCCCCCCCCCTTTCGTTTCATATCGCACCAAAGTAAGAATATTGCTTAAACTTGCAATTATTTTCCTGTTTTAAAAGGAACGTCCAGAAAGATATTATTCAAATAAAAGTAAATTTCACTATTCACGTGCGACATGTAAAAATTATAGCCTTGAACTTTCAAACAAAATTCAATAAAAATAAACCTATTTCATGGCTAGACTTGTTGTTGCATAATTAAATAATATGATGATAAGTCCATTTCAGACTGGGCAGAGAAAGGAAAATCTACATTGATTATTTTTATTCAGAAAAACTCGAAATTTTACAGTTCTAGCCCAATTTTGACATTTTTCTGTTTGAATGAAAGATGTATTTGAAGAATCGTAAAATAGATAAAATTATTTTTTTAAAATATTTTTATTTCTATGTTTGCAACTGATTGGCATTAAGTGTTATTTACTTTATATGGAAAATCAGAAAAGAAAGAATTCTAAGTAATGCATTCTCTCTCCAGTAAGGAAATCTCTTTGCAAAACAACTCAACTTTAAGTTTTAAAATCATAATAAATTGAATGTATTAGCAAACACACAAATACAAAATAATGAGGCTATTTGAAAAGAGCAAATCCCAATGGGAATGTCTGCTAACAAGGGCACAGCTTTTCTAAAAAAAATAATTTGAAAGAATGTGATATATAATAGACTGGTGGGGTGGATAACTGAGCCTAATTGTGTATTTCCCAGAAAAGTCCTTTTTTTTTTTTCTAATTGAAATGAATGTTGGCCCTTTTGATATATCTAAAGAATGTTTTGTCTGTCAATCTTGAATGTTTTTTTGTTTTTTTTCTAAATTTAAAAGAACTTTTGCGAAAAATGTGAAACTAAAGATATATTTGTAGCGTGCATGCAGATTTTGACTGGATATTAGGTAGAATCTCTTTATTATTAGAGAAAGTGCTATTTCATCAAAGGTGTGACAGTGGAGTTTAAAGGATTTTATTTTGTCTGGAGTGTTATTTTAGTGTCAGATTATTTGACAAAATGTCATTAATATTTTTTTCTTCCATGGATTTGGTTTCAGTTTTACATAACTTGTTCCCACATATAGGGTAAACAATTTTGACTAAAACTTACTCTTATTCTTAGGTAAATAAAAATGTAGGTATCAAATTTTTCATTTTAAAAGTCATTTATTTATTTATTTTTGTTTTTGTCATAATTGTGTACGTATAATTATTGTAAAGGTTTTATTTTCTTTATATTTTCAGATTACTTAAAATTTACATTTAAAAGCAGTTTTTTTTTGTTTTGTTTGTTAATTTTCATAATTATCTTTCATGTATGAAACTTGATATTAAACAAAGTAAACCAGTTGTGAAAAGGAATGTACCATAATTATTTTTATTTTTTTCAATTAAGTTAAGATAAGGTGTTTGATGTCTATCGATTAGGCAAGGCATGATCAAAATTAAATGTTTAAAAAATTATTCATTTTAATTTTATGTGGAAATCATCAGTCTTTTGATTAGCGTGCAGGATTGGGGCCAATGTCCACACCAGTGGACCTCCCTTCAGACAGCTGGCTAGCTGCATGCATGGCAGTCCTCACCGTAGATCTCCACTTTTGTCAATCTTGAGGGTCAACGTTTAAGAGCCTCCAGTCTCTGCGATCTCACTGTCAGCTTTCTCCAAGACAACTTTGGTCGGCCAAAACTTGTAGGTTTAGTGCACAGTTGATTGCGCTGCTGGATCTGTCCACGTGGCCATACCAGTTGAGTCTTCTCTCCCTCAAGATGGGATTGAAGTCTGCAAGACAAAGTTTCCCCAGCAACTTACTTGTCCGCATACTGGAAGTATCTTTTGGCTTGATGTTACAAATCCGTCCAATTGTTGCCCTGTCATTGCGCTGCAGACGTTGGACATCTAGCCTTGTCAGTGCCCAGGTTTCACTGACATGGAGCCTAGCACTCTGCACACAAGTGCTATACACTCCGCTAGTATGGCCACATGGACAGATCTAGAAACTTCTAAGTAAATATTTACATATTGTAAAAAAAATGTTACACAGTACACCATTTTATCTTACGATGAATATACAAGAAACCTTTTCAACCACCAATTGCCATGACAAATAATACCCTACTTGAGAGTCCGACATTCAAACTCTTCGACCTAACATTCACAGGTAGCATGAATTGGAACATATACGTAGACGACATTGCCAAAGCTGCTGCAAAGAAGGTTGGCTCCCTCTACCGTGCTAGAAAACTTTTCACACCCGGGAGTATCCTATATCTCAACAAAGCCATCATCCGTCCATGCATGGAGTATTGTTCTCACATCTGGGCCGGTGCACCATACGCTAGTCTTTCCCTCTTAAACAAGGTCTAAAAAAGAGTGACAAATCTAGTAGGTCCCTCACTATCCACCAAGCTCCAGCACCTGTCCCATCGCCGCACTGTTGCAACCTTGTGCTTGTTTTACAAGTACTTCAATGGAATGTGCTCCGATGAACTTGCTGCTCTGGTGCCCCCTCGACCAACCCGACAATCAGCTAAATTCCATCCAGTCACTGTGGAGGTCCCCAGATGCCGGAGATCCTTTTACTTCAATAGCTTCTGTCCTCATCCTGCCCGCCTTTGGAACTCTCTCCCTGCTCCCTGTTACTCTGACTGTACCGACATGCAGAAATTTTAAACTAATGTGAACAAGCATCTCGCTGCACAGCTTTCAATTAAGGATGCACCCACTCACACCAACCCCCCCTCCAAAGAAAAAACTTTCACCCTAACTTATGTCTACAATAGCAGCATGCCTTGTTTGGGGGGTGAACTGTTAAAAAAAAAAAAAGTATACCGACACCTGCCTGTATGCCTAATAGATATTAATTTTAGTTTTTAAGATTTGTTTTAAGCCCAAAACAATGCAACCTTTATTTTGAAGCGTTGGCTGCAATGTTTTGTACCAAAACAGTGTTTGCATACACACATAAAAAACCTTCATATAGATGAAATTTAATTCATTTAATTTATTATTTTTCTGCTTTAGTAAACTCTAAAAATGTATTGACGTAGTTTGTCTTTTATTTTGTTTTCAATATGTTCAAATTTGTTTTCTTATTACTTTTGTCTATTTACAATTAACTAAAAGAACTGCTTTCCATTTGACTCAAACAAAATACAAACTTTAATATTTGATGATAAATGTTAATTAAAACACCCTTTTTTTTTTTTTTTGCAGGACTTGTTACACAATTGCCTGAAAAATTTTTCCACTTTTTATTGGAAGTTCAGAAAAATCTTGCAAGTGTTATCAAAAGTGTTGGGAAAATTGAACACTCTTTGTATCCTTTTGTTTTGTTTTCTTTATCCATTGTGGAAAGATAAAATACTACTGCTCTTCAGGTCTTTCTTGCTAATTCCTCTATGGATGATTATAATAAAATCTTTACATATTTGTTGCCGCAGATATCTTATACGTCAGAGCGAAAAACTGATGTGAGTATCTGAGGAGAAGAGACTTTGTATGCTTCTCTCTTTGTGCTCCAGCTGAGTCCATAGCAATCTTATCTGTGCAAGAATGAATCAACTATGATTAACATCTTTCAAATTGTGTCGCTACAATTCTCATTGAAGATTTGTTATGATGTTAATTTGCATATCAATTACCAATTGATAACAATTTTAAATTACTGATGAGAATGTCAGATAGCTTTTAAAAAACTGCTTGTTTCTTTGACAATCGAGAAAGAACAATCATACTTTTTTCTTTTTGCTATATTACAAAAATCTGTGTAACAATGTATACCCTATTTGTGCTTCTCTCTCTGCCCAGGGATGTGAGTGAAAACAAAGACCTATACCAAGATTAAACACGAATTGTCTGGAAAATTTTTACAAGGAATCAAAAAATTATAGAAATTAAAAATGTTAATATGGAGGAGTGAGAGCATGAGTACACAAGGATTCTTGCCTGGGAATATAAAATATTTGTTGACATGGAATGTTATTTTACAGCCTTAACAGTTTTTCAGTTGGCGATCATTTCACACTGAGCGGAAAACCGAACCTGCCGAAGGTTTCATTGATGGTGATTTAATTGAGAGTTTCTTGGATCTTGAACGGGACAAAATTGAACAAGTTGTTCAAGGGCTCAAAAGTTCACATACAAAAGTAAGTCTAATATTTATGTGTGTAAGCACAGTTGGTAAATGTGGTACGAAACATAACAAAATACAATTTTTTTTATTTTTTATTTTAATTTTTTTTTATCCATTGAGACATTGAATCTTTAGATGGTGATCTTATATAAATTTCTGGTATTTTTATTAATTTTAACTTTATCTTAGTAAATTGTATTTATTTGTTTTATTCCATGTGCCTTATTTTTCACCCTACTGGCTGAAGAATTAAATGGAAAAAAGATTGAAAATAGTTAGCTTAAAATACGCGGGGGTGGGGGGTCTGATCACTCATATAAAAGTTACTCCCACCCCCTCTGTTTTATTCTTACTATGAGAGGAGAACCCACTTTCAATTTTCTGTTATCTCTGGGAGGTGTCGTTTAAACTTATTATATCTACATATGTATATAGGAATTTTTCTTTTTTTTTAAATACCTGTAAGGACTCTGAAATACCTGACTAGTACATGGGCGCAGGATTACCCCTCTCGGTGTGGTAGACCTTGTCAGGTTATCCATCTAGGAGAAGGAAAACTCTATAAAATCTGTGCTACTGACTACTCGCGTCTTGGCAGCTAACCGGGGGGGGGGGGGGGCATAGATGTACTAGCGCAGGGACACCTCAAAGATACCCAGTGCTTGGCCTTGTTTCCTGACAAGGACAATGAACGCCGTCTCTCTTTTTATTTGGTCAACTTGAGGAAAAAATTTTGTCACCAAGTCTCACGTGACTAGTCTGAGTCGCTTTTGTCCCGACAGGCCAGACTACTTGTCTAGCCGCTGTTTCTGACTGTTAGTACAGGAGCCCACTCTTAGGTAGCGTTATAAATGGCTGCTCTGTCAACAGTTGTATAATATCGTGGGTAACTGTACGTGCTATGTCGTGCATGGAAAGGGACCCTACAGTTATCCCGGGTGGGCTTTCCCGAGGACACAAGGTTCGACTAATGGTCAGGTTGTGTGAGCACCAAACAAGCACTCACTTTGCCCTCCCCACTCTATCTAAAACCAAAACTAAAATGACAATACAAAAAAAAAAGAAGCAAATCTAAACTAGACACTCACCAAAAAAAATCTTTCCCTCCGCCATTGAGGCTAGCATTCACAAATATCCGGGGGCTTAGAACCAACATCAATGATGTAGAAACCTTTCTCCTAGTAAACTTCCCCAATATCCTAACACTAAGTGAAACAAACCTTCAATCCTCAATCTACTCACACCATTTTGACATGACTGAATACCTCCCACTCTACCGTAAAGACTCTGACAAACATGCATGAGCTAGGAGTTTGTCTGGAACATCCTCCTCTTGACTAGAGAACATAGGCTAGAATCAGATGACCAAGCCTACATGTGTTTTACAGAACAGCGTTAGTTATATTTCTTATACCATTCTCTTTCGACTCCGGACTGTATCTTGCTTAAGTTTGTCTCTGAAAGCATAGATACAGCACTCTCACTTGACTCGATTGCCCAAATACATGTATTTGGGGATTTTAATGTACATCACCGTGACTGGCTTGAATTCTCAAGCTATACAGACGCAGCTGGTAACTCCAAGTATAGTTTCTGCATAGTACACTCCCTCTCACAGATATCACTTTCCTGACCCACCTCCCTAATCGTGTGGACCAGCAAACCTCACTTCTCAAACCGTTCTTGACCTCACTGCCCAAGACTTGTGTGATGAATTCCCATAGCCTGCTCGGGAACGCTGATCACCTTGTGGTAATGATTGATATCATTCTAAAATTAGTCCCAAAGCTGATGAGCCGTTGCTCAAAACGACGAGATACTACAATCAGGCTGATTTTGATTCCATCAGAGACGCCCCATGGAGTGAAACTTTTTCTCTCCCTGCTCATCAGTGTGCAAATAGGGTAACCGAATAGGTCAAAGCAGGCATTGAAGCACATGTCTGCATGCGAAAATTCTACAGCAAACCCCACTCTCTACAATGATTTACCCCGAAATGTGCAGCTGTTATTACTCAGAGGCAGCAAGTATTCCGACAATTCAGCCGCCATAAGTCATAACTACGAATAGACAGAAATTTATAGCGTCAAGAAAAAATTGTAAAACTGTGATAGAAGAAGGTATGCAAAGATGGCCAGAAAATGCATTCAGTCACAGAAACTAGGTACTCGTGATTTTATGAAAATTTTCAATAGTGTGGTGAACAATGAGCAATCAACAATTTCCCCGCTATCTAACCACAATTATGTCGTTTGCCCAGTGTAGGGAAACGCGGGACTTACCTAACTAGCATGTGTGCATAGTTCAATGGGTCGGTCGTGGAAGTAAATGAATGAAGAAGAAAGAAACAAAAATGGCTGCCTTGTCTCTTTATATGCCTGCAATGTGACCACCTGATATGTAAATGAGATGCTCCTGGTTGGAGATAAAAGAGGGTTGATTTGTTGTTTTGGTGCGACGTTCACTTTGAAGTTGGATTTCAAAGAGATAAGTGAGATATACAGAGGTTGGAAGTTTTACCCAGCAACTGGCAAGGCTGAACTACTTGCCCAGCGTTTTGCCGTAAACTCCACTTTGGACTCCACAAACAACTCCCTCCCTAATTTCCCACTGCGGGCTGAAGCCACACTTGATGACCTGGTCATCACCCCATCTCATGTCTGGGACATCATAAAAAACCTTGACACCTCCAAAGCATGTGGGCCTGATCTTATACTAGTAATAGTAATAAAGAAATGTTCTGCTAAACTGGCCCTTGTCCTCTCTAAAGTCTACAACAAATGCCTTGCTGAATCTTGCTTCCCTGATAGCTGAAAAAATGCCTCTGTGGTACCAGTCTTCAAGAATTCTGAAGATAGAACTGTCTACTCCAGCTCTTCACTAAAATCTTTGAATCCTTAATCAATCTAGTGATAGTCCGTCACTTCGTTAATGCTAAACTTCTTTCTGGCTATAAGTATGGATTTAGCCAAGCACAGTCTACTGCAGATATCCTAACGGTCATCTCCGAATGCATATACCATACACTGGACAAGGCAGGTGAAGCTAGGGCAGTAGCGCTTGATATATCCAAAGTCTTCGACAAGGTCTCGCGTAAAGGTCTGCTCATAGAAATTAATTCATATGGTATTGCTGGACGAATATTTAATATAATTAGATACTTCCTAGCTAAAAGAAAGATTCAGGTTGTCCTCGATAGCCGTTCATCCAAACAACATGACATAAATGCAGGTGTACCCCAGGGATCGATCCTTGCACTTTTATTGTTCCTGATTATCATAAATTACCTCCCTGATGACATTGTCTGAGGTGGATATATTTGCTGACAACACCATGCTCTATTCTCGTCATGTGTGCAAAACTGACGCATACATATCAGAGGCAATGGCTTAATCCTTAGAAAGTGACCTGGATGATGACATTTAATGCTGCTAAGACAAAGCTCCTTTCCTTCAACAACTACAAGAAACTTCTTCAACCATCAATTGCCATGGTTAATAACACCCAATCTGAGAGTCCAACGTTCAAACTCCTCAGCCTAACATTCACAAATAACATGAGTTAGAACAAATACATAGAAGACATTTCCAAGGCTGCTGCAAAGAAAGTAAGCTCCTCTACCATGCTAGAAAACTCTCACACCTGACAGTATCGTATATCTCTACAAAACCATCATCCGTCCATGCATGGAGTATTGTTGCCACATCTGGGCTGGTGCACCATCCACTAGTCTCTCCCTCTTAGACAAGGTCCAAAAAAGAGTCTTTAATCTAATAGGTCCCTCACTATCCACCAAGCTCCAGCCCCTGTCCCATCGCCACAATATTTCATCCTTGTGTCTGTTTTACAAGTATTTTAATGGAATGTACTCCGATGAACTTGTTGCTCTAGTTTCCCCCCTCGACGTAAATACACTCAACCATCAGCTAAATCCCATTCAGTCACTATGGAGGTCCCCAGTTGCTGGAAAGTCTTCTACTCCGATAGCTTCTCTCCTCGTGCTGTCGGTTTTTGGAACTCCTTCCCTACTCCCTGTTTCCCTGACTGTACTGACATGCAGAAATATAAACTACTGTGAACAAGCATCTCGCTGCACAGCTCCCAATTTAGGATGACTCCCAAAACTTTCATCCTAATTCTCAGTAGCCCCTTACGTCTACAGTAGCATTTTTGCCTTGTTTGGGGTGTACTATATTAAAAGAAAAAAAAAATGCTTTGGGCCAAATTATGCAATCATTGCAGAGAAATGCTTTCTATCTATTTAGAAAAGCACGTTTGTTTACCCAGTATTTAAAAATACTGGTGATCAGTTCTCTGCATTCCAGTACACACTGATCAGTCTTCTATGCATCATGAACAAGTTGCTTGAATCTGTGATAAACCAAGAAATTGTTAACCACCTCAACACAGACAATCTACTTAGTGACAATCAATTCTGATTTCATCCTGCAAGTTCAACTGCTGGTGTGCTAACTGTAATATCGCATAGGATCGGCGAATCTCTTGACGGAAGCTTTGTTTCTAGTGCAATAGCTCTCGACATATCAAAGGCCTTTGGTAGGGTTTGGCACAAAAGGTTGCTTTTCAACCATCAAATCCTTTCTTTCTGATAGGTTTATAAAATTAATTTATGGGCAGAGGTCGGAAGCACGTAGAATCAATGCCGGCATGCCTCAAAAAGCCAACATTCTTCCTGATCTTCATTAATGATCTGCCAAGTCATATTCTGCTGATCATTTGTTGACATCTATGCAGACAACACAATTGTCTATGCAACACCTTGAAGTCCCACTGGTAATCAAGATTTCGCTTATTCTCTGGTACACTGTGAAAAGAGTGGCTTTTTACTTTTAACACCTTTAAAACCAAGCTCCTCTCCTTTCTTCACCAATACTTGAATTGAAATGAATGGCTCTCTTTTTAGATAAGCCCCTTATTTTGATAAGATTTTAGGACTGACTTTCACTCCACACCTAAAATGGAAGACGTATCTCCAGTCTGTTGCTAAGGTTGGTTGAAAAATGGTTGGATCATTCTACCCCTCCAGAAAGTACCTGACTTCAGATGCAGTTCTCTACCTATTTAAGAGCCAGATACGTCCAAAGATGGGCTACTGCTGCCACATTTGGGGAGGTCTGCACAAAGCACTCTTTTCTGGCTTGACAGGGTTCAAAATGAACTGCAAAATCTAGTGTGGGGATGGTCTCTTTCTCACATAAGAGACATTGCTAGTCTCTCTACACTACCGTTATTTCCATGGGTGCTTTTTTTGTAAGACATTCACAGTAAGAACTCGTATTGCTACTGAAACACTTTCCCTTCAAATCTAATGTGGAATACATTACTGCAGATTACAACTTGATCATCTTCAAATCTAATGTGGAATACATTACTGCAGATTCCAACTTAATCATCTTCATATCTAATGTGGAATACATTACTGCAGATTACAACTTGATCATCTTCATATCTAATGTGGAATACATTACTGCAGATTACAACTTGATCATCTTCATATCTAATGTGGAATACATTACGGCAGATTACAACTTGATCATCTTCAAATCTAATGTGGAATACATTACTGCAGATTACAACTTGATCATCTTCAAATCTAATGTGGAATACATTACTGCAGATTACAACTTGATCATCTTCATATCTAATGTGGAATACATTACTGCAAATTACAACTTGATCATCTTCATATCTAATGTGGAATACATTACTGCAGATTACAACTTGATCATCTTCAAATCTAATGTGGAATACATTACTGCAGATTACAACTTGATCATCTTCAAATCTAATGTGGAATACATTACTGCAGATTCCAACTTAATCATCTTCATATCTAATGTGGAATACATTACTGCAGATTACAACTTGATCATCTTCATATCTAATGTGGAATACATTACTGCAGATTACAACTTGATCATCTTCATATCTAATGTGGAATACATTACTGCAGATTACAACTTAATCATCTTCATATCTAATGTGGAATACATTACTGCAGATTACAACTTGATCATCTTCAAATCTAATGTGGAATACATTACTGCAGATTACAACTTGATCATCTTCATATCTAATGTGGAATACATTACTGCAGATTACAACTTGATCATCTTCAAATCTAATGTGGAATACATTACTGCAGATTACAACTTGATCATCTTCATATCTAATGTGGAATACATTACTGCAGATTACAACTTGATCATCTTCAAATCTAATGTGGAATACATTACTGCAGATTACAACTTGATCATCTTCAAATCTAATGTGGAATACATTACTGCAGATTACAACTTGATCATCTTCAAATCTAATGTGGAATACATTACTGCAGATTACAACTTGATCATCTTCAAATCTAATGTGGAATACATTACTGCAGATTACAACTTGATCATCTTCAAATCTAATGTGGAATACATTACTGCAGATTACAACTTGATCATCTTCAAATCTAATGTGGAATACATTACTGCAGATTACAACTTGATCATCTTCAAATCTAATGTGGAATACATTACTGCAGATTACAACTTGATCATCTTCAAATCTAATGTGGAATACATTACTGCAGATTACAACTTGATCATCTTCAAATCTAATGTGGAATACATTACTGCAGATTACAACTTGATCATCTTCAAATCTAATGTGGAATACATTACTGCAGATTACAACTTGATCATCTTCAAATCTAATGTGGAATACATTACTGCAGATTACAACTTGATCATCTTCAAATCTAATGTGGAATACATTACTGCAGATTACAACTTGATCATCTTCAAATCTAATGTGGAATACATTACTGCAGATTACAACTTGATCATCTTCAAATCTAATGTGGAATACATTACTGCAGATTACAACTTGATCATCTTCAAATCTAATGTGGAATACATTACTGCAGATTACAACTTGATCATCTTCAAATCTAATGTGGAATACATTACTGCAGATTACAACTTGATCATCTTCAAATCTAATGTGGAATACATTACTGCAGATTACAACTTGATCATCTTCAAATCTAATGTGGAATACATTACTGCAGATTACAACTTGATCATCTTCAAATCTAATGTGGAATACATTACTGCAGATTACAACTTGATCATCTTCAAATCTAATGTGGAATACATTACTGCAGATTACAACTTGATCATCTTCAAATCTAATGTGGAATACATTACTGCAGATTACAACTTGATCATCTTCAAATCTAATGTGGAATACATTACTGCAGATTACAACTTGATCATCTTCAAATCTAATGTGGAATACATTACTGCAGATTACAACTTGATCATCTTCAAATCTAATGTGGAATACATTACTGCAGATTACAACTTGATCATCTTCAAATCTAATGTGGAATACATTACTGCAGATTACAACTTGATCATCTTCAAATCTAATGTGGAATACATTACTGCAGATTACAACTTGATCATCTTCAAATCTAATGTGGAATACATTACTGCAGATTACAACTTGATCATCTTCAAATCTAATGTGGAATACATTACTGCAGATTACAACTTGATCATCTTCAAATCTAATGTGGAATACATTACTGCAGATTACAACTTGATCATCTTCAAATCTAATGTGGAATACATTACTGCAGATTACAACTTGATCATCTTCAAATCTAATGTGGAATACATTACTGCAGATTACAACTTGATCATCTTCAAATCTAATGTGGAATACATTACTGCAGATTACAACTTGATCATCTTCAAATCTAATGTGGAATACATTACTGCAGATTACAACTTGATCATCTTCAAATCTAATGTGGAATACATTACTGCAGATTACAACTTGATCATCTTCAAATCTAATGTGGAATACATTACTGCAGATTACAACTTGATCATCTTCAAATCTAATGTGGAATACATTACTGCAGATTACAACTTGATCATCTTCAAATCTAATGTGGAATACATTACTGCAGATTACAACTTGATCATCTTCAAATCTAATGTGGAATACATTACTGCAGATTACAACTTGATCATCTTCAAATCTAATGTGGAATACATTACTGCAGATTACAACTTGATCATCTTCAAATCTAATGTGGAATACATTACTGCAGATTACAACTTGATCATCTTCAAATCTAATGTGGAATACATTACTGCAGATTACAACTTGATCATCTTCAAATCTAATGTGGAATACATTACTGCAGATTACAACTTGATCATCTTCAAATCTAATGTGGAATACATTACTGCAGATTACAACTTGATCATCTTCAAATCTAATGTGGAATACATTACTGCAGATTACAACTTGATCATCTTCAAATCTAATGTGGAATACATTACTGCAGATTACAACTTGATCATCTTCAAATCTAATGTCAACAAATTCTTGTCGTAAACGCAGTTCATACCATTGATCAATGTTAGTACTCATAGTGTTTTATCATCTTTCAGCTGATAATCATTCCATCTCATGAACTTTTATCCTTGACTACTCATGGCCTTGATAAGTGGTGACGCAATAGTAAAAATAAAAAGGCATACACAATACAAAAACTATCTCTCCAATCACCAGCTTGGATACAAAAATGAATCCATGTTCTGTCAAATACATGTTTTAGCCAAGTGTGCAGTTTGTCCTTTGCCATAATAGAAAATACACTTCCTACTAGCAAATGGTAGACTTCTCGCTGCAAATATAGAATTGAGACGACATGAAAAGTTAAGAAATATCTTTATGATGTACGTACCCGTGACGGAAAACATATATACCAAAAATAACGTAAATTGATAAAAGTTTTTTTTTTAAGAAAATCAAATTTTATTGGTAAATGACGATCGTCGACATGTCGACACCACATTGGGACATTTTGGTTGCCGGACATTATTTGAATGTCCGGCAACCAAAATGTCCAATATGGCATCGATATGTCGACGATCAAGTTAAAATAAGTTGAAACAAAAAACTTATCCAGGTATTTTGCCTTTGGTAACATTTATTTGATGTATATTTGTTTTATTCATTCCTTTCATTTTTGTTGGCTCATGTTAAAACTGCCTCTTCCCCCTCAAAGCTGATTCTTAACTCCAACTTTTGAGTCAAGAGTTATCTCTCTTGTCTAATCTATTTGATTTTCTTTTGTAAAAAAAAAATAACTACTTGATCAATTTACGTAAGTTTTTGTATATGATATATGCTTTCCCTCGCAGATATGTACATCATAAAGATATTACTTAATTTTTTATTATTTTTTTTCATGTCGTCCCAATTCTAAACTTGCACCAATTTCTATATTGATAAATATCTCGTATTTTAAGTTGAGTGAGATTTTCCCTTGTAACTATGACACTGTATAACTTCCTATCCAAAAACTACATACAAAGGTATACTTTGTCTACGATTTGGTCCACATATTGAGACTGGAATCAGCTCTGCATTGCAACCACTTACAGTGTACAGACATGTTGAATATAAGCTCTGGTTGGATAAACAGATGTAGACGCATTTCAATTGACGGTAAATGAGGAAAATGATGGCTGACAAAGACTTGGAATGACTCGGTCAAAGATGACCTCAAGCAATGGAAATTCTAGTTTCATGGAGAAAGTCACTTTGTGCCGCCATGGCCAAAGTGTAAACTTCCAAAATACTCTGCACTATTTTTACCGTTCATTGAAGGAACATGAGTTTGTAGTCAAACCATTTCATTTATTTCTAATATACAGAGATTATCAAATGATATGTGAACTTTCTTTCTATTTGTTTTCTATTTTTAAAGCTACTCAAACAATTTTTGGTATTTAATATCCATCCGATTTCTTCAGTGCATCTGTATTTGGAATGCCACCTGACACTGATCAGAATTTCAGTAGCGTGTATGCTAGAGTTGGGCGGTTTTGAAATTTTGGTTTCGGTATCGGTTTCGTTTTTTTTCCCTTAAAACCTCGGTTTACGGTTCATTTTTTCGGTTTTTTTGAAAAAAAAATTTTTACTATGGAAGCTATTCATTCTCTTGTGTGATGATTAGTTATTATTCAACGTTTAGTTGAATTATGCCACTGTTTCGATAATTTTGTGACTGAATCATTCTCCATGATATGAATCATAAGTTTTAAGGTGTTGACTGTTGTAATCAAAGTTCTGATACCTTTTCAACAGTTAACTCGTTAAAACAGTGACCAAAGATTCATGAAAGATTTCTGAAGAATAAAACTGAGTTTGAATATACATTCTATCTAATTCTTTAACCCATCAGAAGCTAAAATATAACTCAGAAATGCAAGAAATTAAAAAACGAAAATTTATTTAAACAAACAAAATAATTTTACAAATAAAATTAAGCAAAAATGATGATGAAAATGAAATATTGTCAAAATTATTTGACAGATAAAAATTTTAATTTTTTTAATAGGTGAAAATGTTTGCAAGACGTTGTGTCTTGTCGCGTAAAATAAACACACCATATACTTCTCGAATTGCCGTTGTTGACTGTTGGGATGTCTGTCATTTTGTGTGCTCAAAGTTCTGTCAACTGGTGCGTGTTGGGGTTAATATTTGTTTTTAAGACAGGGTAATAAAACTTTATAGACATGCGTAAAAGACTAGTAGTACACCCGAAAACCGCGCCAAAGGAAAAGGAAGGATGGTTAAAAAAAAGTAGAGATTATTAATTCACCTAAAGTCATTTTTTAAGCTTTACGGTAATTTTAGTCATAGAATTCATGACTTGGATTAAAGTTTAATAATTAAACTTTCGAATAAATTGTCAACTCTAAATAAATACCATATTAACAATTTAGTAAAATATAAATCGTTGCATAGTCTACTTTTTGAATAACCCATTTTTGGGAGAGAAAACGGTATAGTTGAGAGATAGTTCTCTAGAAATGACAATTTATGTATGAAGTGGCTTTTCAAAAGTAAACAATGAAATGCCTAATGTTTAAAATAGTTTTTTAAATCCGAATAAAGTGATACTAGCATTGGCAACTACTTTTTTTCTTTTTAAATGTTTATACTCGCTCACTACTTTTCGTTTATTTACTTTTACAAGTATTTTTTTAAATTTCATTTTAATAACTTATTTTTTTAGATAACTCTGAAACAAACAAATAATTATTTTACAATTTTGAGTTGAATCAAATAGATTTTCGACATACGGAATGCGTTTGATTTTTTCTTTTTCATTTGAAAATAGTTTATGCTAAAAATACGATGTCATGTTGTCTGTCGTATTTCTCTTTTTTTCATTTGAAAATTCAAAATGTTAATGATAAACAAACTGTAAACAAAGATTTCTTCCTACAAGTAGCAATACACATGAAAAAATTTAAATTGCTTAAAATATCTCAATAATGGCATATATAGAAAGAGCTTGATGATCTAAGAAAGAATCTTTTTAATTTTTTTAAATCTGACTAAAAATAAGGAAGTTATAACTATATTTGTGGCTCACACAATTGGATATTTTCCCCTCTTTAAGACCATATGCGTTTCGTCACATTTTTTACACTAATTTTTCAGTAAAAATGTTATATCTTTGTTAAAACACAAGATTAAGCAATGAAATTTACCATATAAGTGTATTTTTGTACAAGGAATCAGAATATGCCACTGAAAATCTCCAGAAATTAATGGTTTCCAAGTAATCTGCACTAAGTGCACATAAGTATGCTGCAATACCTTAAAAATACCATGAATCCATTAAAAGAAAGAAGTTAGAAAACTCAAAGTTGAATTGTAATACATTTTATGTACAAGAAACTAAAATCTAATACTAGGACTGTTTAAAAATGAATATATTGCAAGATTTCTTTAGCATTATTGTAGATTTACACCTTCTGCTAACTCACCCCCTTACCTCCCCAAAATATGAGATTCTACTTTTTTTATTTAGGCAATTACATGTTAAGACCCTGAAAAACTTGGCAGAAAGAAACAAAAACAATTATTTTAGAATTTAAAGTGGGGATCAGTTTCACATAAAATGATCCCCCATTTCAAGGCCATTCTAGCGTTTTAGGACAGTTAATTATTTTTTCTATGGGAGATAAATCTTGTGCGTTTTTCTTGTTTTTTTTTTTTTTTTTCTTTTTTTTTTTTTTTTAGACGATTATGAGGGTCTTTGTGGGAGGAGGGGGCTTACCACTTGAACTTCAGGTTAGTGGTAGGGCTAGGGGCAATTAAGTGTGAACACCCTGAAAACTTAGCAGAAAGAAAAAAAAACAATTCGTTTAGAATTTCGAGTGGGGGATTAGTTTCACATATATTTAATGTAGAATAATTCACAATTTCCGGGCCATTCTAGCGTTTTAGGGCATTAATCAATTTTTTTCTATGGCAAATAAATCCTGTGCGTTTTATTTTATGGGCGTCTGCTTTTTTTTCTTTTTTTTTTTTTTTTTAGATGATTATGTGTGGTTTTAATGGGCTTTTTTGTAGGATTAGTGCTTCCTACTCGGACTTAGCGTTAGTGATAAGGTTAAGGAAGGGGTTTTGTTTTGGATGGAGGTTGCCATTCGGACTTAGTGTTAGGGTTAAAGGAGTTTTTTAGGGGTGGCTTGCCACTCATATTTAAGGTTAATGGTACGATACGTTCAAGAAGGTTTTTAGGAGGTGGGCTTGTTAGTCGTACCTAGAGTTAATGGTAGAGTAATTATTTATTTTATAAATTTCACTAAAAGGCAAGAATGGCCGAGAAATCGGAGATCATTTTACATTAAATTTATATTCGAAACTGATCCCCCACTCTAAATTTTAAACTATTTTTTGTTTTGTTTTTTCTTTTTTTCGCCAAGACTTTAAGACGTAATCGCCTAAAAAAGTAGAATCTTAATTTTTTTTTTTTAAATTGGCGACTAGAAAGTCATTACTACTAGTTCGAAAGTTGAGTGAAAACCAGTATTTTTTAAAGTATTTTTTATAAAAGAACCAAATAGGATTAACTTTTTTAAGCACAAAAAGTATTTTTATCTTACTTTTTAAGAAGTTTATAAACGAATTTTACAAAGCTTTACAAGACGCTGCTGCTGATTGATTGTTATATCAGCAATACTAGCAGCCATTGTTGACTTTCGCTCAAAAAAAGGACAATATTTTTTAGGATAAGATAATTTAAAATTACTATTACCGAAAGACAAAACAACGTACAATTATAATTTTAATGCATAAAAAAAAGATGAAAGATTAATTTATTTACTAGTTGGGTACGAAAAATGTAAGGATATTCATTTCTTAACAAAATGATGGTATTTTGAGCTCTTAAAGTGCTTTAGTTTTTAAGATATGACTATTTTAATAGAACTACCCTCAAATATGTGATTATCCAAACAGTTTTCTGGTCGATGTGTATTGCTAAGTACATTAAATGTTTTTATCATATATTTGTTCAATCTGTCCTCTTACTAATATAACATTTTTTGGTAATATTCAATTTTATTCAAATCGGAAAATCTTTTCAACCGTGTTTCCTTGTATATGGTGGCTTACTGTAGTAAAAACACAATACCGAACGGTTACGGTTTTAAAAAAAAAAAACGATTCGGTATGGAGACGAAACTGAAAAACCACGGTTTTTCGGTAAAACCGCCCATCTCTAGTGTATGCATTCCTCCATCAACTCACTGCGAAAGATAGTAGCAGTTAAAGCAGACTATCGCCATGGAAATTGAGGCGTGCCTGCATACATGTTGCAATGTCGCTTCTCAGGTGTATATAATTCCATTTTTTTTTTTTTTTTTTAATAAATGTTTATAAGAAACGGTAGATTCTAATAGTTTTAATTGCTTTTGTTAAGATTAAACCTTTTTTTTTATTCTCACAAATATTTGTCAAATTTATTGTAATATTGTTTTAATAAATTTTTCTACTGAAAAATTCAAACAAATAGTTCAAACATTTTCATAAAATGGAACCCAAAAAACGTTTTTCTTTTCCAGATAGATGATGGCAGTGGGATGAGCCGAGATGCTACATTAGATGATCTCATCAAAATGGTGGAGGAGTTGACACGGATTCATTGAAAATAGCTATGCAAAAGATTTGTTAACCCCCCCCCCCTCCTGATTTTTTTATCATCTAAATAAAGAAAAAAAAGTTTCTTTTGAAATAGAAAAAAAAATAAATAAGAAAACAATTTGCTTTTCTTTGTGTTTCATACTGAGTTTTTCTTTATAGTTTTTTGTTGCTATAGCAACCATTTCAATTCTGTACATCAATGTGAAACTTCTGGTTGGATTTGAACTAGCAACCTTTCGATTAACAGTGGGGAAGAATATCTGTGAAAACGTTCAATTAAAGAACTGGGTTAACTAAGTCTTTATTATTGTTCTGAACAAGTTATAGTTGTTAGAGCAAAGTGCATTAATCTAATTACTTCTAAAACAAATGGGGGAACCAAAGAAACTTCTGTTCCCACCCCTGAACCCCATCTAGGTACTTATAATCAAATATTTAATATTATATAAGCATAAAATTTCAGTGAGATGTTAGTTAATCCTTTTTTTAATTCTGTATTAATCCATCTGTTCAAATAGAATCAAAATGAAATTCAACAAAATAAAACTTGTAGTTTTCTGAATTTTACTAATTAGCTGCCGTCTTGTCTGTTCATCTTTCTGCTCACATTTATATACTAGTGTACACCCACCATCAAAAATGATAGGAAAAACAATTAAGCTCGCCAGTATTTCTAGATATATTACTCATAGATTCAGTAATTTAATTGTTCATATCTAAATTATCATTTCTAAAAATACTCATCTTCTTACAGAGTGGGGGATTTCTTTCCAAATTTATTTCAGACAGCGAGGTAAGTCTGGGGTGGTTGTCTGACTTGCTATTTGCTTTCCTACTAGGAAAAGACATGTTTTACTCTTTTGCATATGTGTATATGCAGGGTGTTGCAGCAAAATGTGTATATGCAGGGTGTTGCAGCAAAATGTGTATATGCAGGGTGTTGCAGCAAAATGTGTATATGCAGGGTGTTGCAGCAGAAGCCCTATGCCAGGATCGCCGATGACATAGGCTGTCACAAGTCAACAATCAAGAATGACATTGGTTACTCAAGTCTCAGTGCATCCTCATCACGAATGCCTCCAAAGAGTCGAGGAAGGTCAAGGCGGCGGCTTTGTTGAACAAGCTCAAGCACTGGGCAGAAAATGAATGAAAAGAATTTCAACCAGGTGGATCTAGCAACAGGTGGATCTGCAAAGACATTAGGGAGGTTCCTGTCATGGTCCTTGACATCATCTCCAGTATCATGCATCAGTTCTTCTTTCAAAAGGGTCTGAGATTTGCCAGGTGAGGAGCGTGGTTAAGCCTTTGATGTACGAGATCGCTGCTGGACACCCCCATGTCCTCCGACAAGACTCCACTCCTGCATACAAGGCCAAAACAGCCCAGGCGTGACTACTGAACAATGTTCCTCACCATTGGTCACTGAACTTGTGAACGACCTCCTCACCCAACTACAAACCCCTTGACTATTTCTTCTGGGGTGTGATAACGGCAAAGACCAACAAGTACACCCACAACATGCATTTGCCGCTATAGACAAGGACATGGTTGCCAAAGCGTGTGACTCATTTTGTGCAAACTTTAAGATGGTCGTTTTCGGCAGGTTACATGGAAAGTTTTCTATGTAACCGCCACATATATGTAACTCTGTCTGGTCTCTGCATATACAATCTTTGTTTTTATTGCCTATTTCGTTTTCTTTTTGTGTCGGTTTGGCTGCAACACAATATATATATTTATATATAAAAATACACGTTGGTCTTTATTATAGAGTGGGGGTTGCGATTTTAATTTTCACAATGTCGAATAGCTAATCTATTCCAACAAGACGGATGACGAAGGAAGGTTTTCTTATGACTTTTTCTTCCCTGACTCCCCATAAACCTGCTTGTGTAGTGATCTTTTCCTGACAACTTACTCTCTGAACAGTTTGCATCTAGTGTTCTATCTTCTCTGGGATCTTCCAATCACTCAGATTTGATTTTAATAGTCTTGTAATCCTGAAATTAAATTAAAGGTACTTCTCTTCAACAATACCGCAATGAACACTGAGAAATTTCAACTCCAATGTTCTCTCTCAGCTGTCAAAATTCAACTCCCCAGCTGATCCCTACATATGCTAATCAATTGCAACTACAAAAGTCTACATCTGCAAAGAGAAGCCCCATTCCCATCCCATATGGTGTGTCTTTTGGGGTTATTAGTTCAACTAGTGAACATGCACATCAGTTACATGTGTGGTCATCTGTGTTGGTGCTGCTTTTTCTTGTGACCAATTATCACCAATCATATTTTGCTTAGCTTACACAAACCAGCCTTCGATTGGATTTCTTCAGTCGCTCTTGACTTTTCCAGTCCAGATTTCAAAATCAGTGTCAATCTCTACTAGAATTTCAGAAAGCAGTGATATTCAGTTTTCAGTCCTTTACCAAATTCACATTGCCGACAACAAGATCCACAGTTCAATCTTTAATGTTGAATAATCAAGTGCAAGACGTCTTTCTTAACCCACTTCAGGATGCCGAATTAGAATATTGTCACATTTGCAAATGGCATTAGAACAAGAGACCAGATCAAGTGTATTTAGATTATACATTAAGCGACAATTACCAAAAAAATCGCTCAACTGTATCTGTTCCATTAAGGATAAGACATGCACAAGAATCAGGGCACTTTATTTGAAACTTGGCTATGTAAAGCACTGAATAGATAAATGTAGATTGTATATTACGATATAATTGAGATGGAAGAATATTTTAGTTTGGAAGTTGAAATAAGAATAACAGCGAATATACAACTTTTGAAATCATTTAAATGGGTTTGGAAAGGACAATTCTACATATGAATACAAAGAATGCCTTCATACACTAGAGCAAGAAGCTTTAAGTTGTCTTTGATTTGATAAAGTTTGTATGAGATGAGATTTATTTTGTCTGTTGTAATCACATCCACAAATTTGAATGAGCATGCAGTTGTCGTGAGTACATTTGGTATTTCCTTTAAATATATATTTTCTACATCATAAGAATCAATAGGTGAAACCTGAAGTAGTTTCTTTACATCCATTTTTAGCAATGTTACCTCCCCTAAATTCTCATAGTATGTTTAATAATGTTGGACCAACATAACTAAATATATGGCATCAAAATTTGATGTTTCATTAAATTTGCTCACCATTAAATATACCAATGGTAACATTCCAATTAGTTCTCCTAAAGGAGATTTCAAATTCAATGAAAAGCAAACAAGTGCAAAAGTTGAAGGATGGAGCTCCATTTTTATCCATCAAACCGTAAGGAATATCATTGCACTAACGGTAAATACTAAATATCATTGCACTAACGGTAAATACTAAATCCGTCGGGTTTAAGTAAGTGTTAACCTCCTTTCATCTCAACCATAGAAACTGAAAAATTAACAAGCCCTCAAAGTGAAAATATTAAATAAAAATCAAATTACTTATAGCATGAAATTAGAATCATATTTACAGGTTTTACTGTGAATCAATTGGGTGACTGAACTGGGATTCTATCTTAATTTTCTTTTTACTATTGTGATTAGAGTCCTACTATTTGTGTACGTCTCATTTAGGCACGTCCACGTTTGGCTCCTGCTGATTTTCTAGAAATAGAGGCACGACAGAGGAGCAACTTTATCGTCAAATTCAAGGCAATATCTGCCCGTCACTTATTTACTTCTTACAAAAATGTTCAGACTAAATTTTAAATAAAAACAAATGCCACTTTAATTTAAAATTTGAATCTACATCAGTAAAACACTAATTAAAAAATGTTCGTAGTTTTACGAAGATTTTTTAATTTATTTCAGGTGTACGAGTGCAATAGTAATAAAAAAAATTTTAAAAATATCAGTCAAATTTTTAAAAAAATGTCCCCTTAAGTTTGAAGAAAAAGAATTTACGTTTTGGTATGCCAGTTTAATCTTTTAAATAGTAAATGACAATGAAAGATGGGAATTCAGAAGTCTATGACTAGACTCCAAACGTTTAAACAAACAAAAAAAAACTCAGTTCGGTTCAATTCCTGTAGAACCACAAAAACACTGTAACTTTGAGCTCCAATCAACGAAAAATAATTCGGCTCACCGCAGAATCTCACTCGACACTCCCTCCCTCTTCTCCTGATTTTCTTCTCTTTTTATTAGCAGATTTTCCTTCAGCTAATTCCGCTTAACCAATCAGAAAAAACATAATCCGCTGGCTCACTATTTGTCGTCAAGGCGAATCCACATATTGTGCAGCAACCAATAGATTTGCTACTTCGAGGTTGCGAGTTCAATCCTCACTAGAAAACTAGTAAGCCAAAACTTATTTTCCTTTCCATCTGCAAGCCAGGCAAAGGCGGACCCTCTTATTGCGGGGAAGAAGTAAATCCGGGCCATCTCCACTGCTAGATTCTGGCTCAAGATCATCAATTCTGCCACAAACAATATCATCGAAGTATTAACGTTGAAAAAAACAAACAAAACACATGCAATAGTCGAAAATGAATGCTAGCTTAAAAAAAAAGTTTTAGAAACTAAAAAAATTGCATTTTTCTTAAAGAAAGGAACACGATCCAATTCATATTAAGACTGAACTTTATTCAATATTGATTTTTTACAAAGAGAAAAAAGAAAAGAAAAGTGTAGTATGTGTTCTGATACTGCATTTCATCTTTTCTATCCTTGATCAGTGGAGGAGAAATTCAATTTTTATTTTTGTCCAAGTAAATAAAAATCTGGATAACGTAAAAGTAGTCATTAGAACTGTAATCAGATATAAGAATAATAATAATAATAAAAGTAGAAAATAAAAAAGGAACTGACTCCTTATGTTTGAAGAAAAGGGTTGTTTACTTTTTAGTACATCAGATTAATTTTTTAAATAGTAAAGAAAGTATTAAATTCGTAAAAAAAAAAAAAACCCAAATAAACAAATAAAAACAAGCAGTAGTCGATATTGAATTCTGTGTATTCCTATATACTTAGCTCCCCACGAGAGCAGAGTTAGACACAAGATCGGTTCTACCGTGGAGAAAATCCAGCTCCCCAAAAAGGACACTGTGGATTTAAACAAAAATAAAAATTGACTCAGTTTATAAGAATTTCTCCACTGATCGAGGACAGAAAAGATGAAATGCAGTATCAGAACACATACTACACTTTTCTTTCTTTCTTTGTAAAAAATTAATCTTCTTATCTTATATATAAAGTAGAGACGTTTTTTCCCCTGTACCTTCCCGTCGAATAGGAAAATAAACTCGCTCTCAATAGGTTACTACAATCACTACACCATCAAGCTTATTCGCTCCAGCGTGTTCTTAGCAAACTCTACACTCTTACATCCACCTCGGGCAAATTATTACTTTCGTTCCACCATCATTCACTCTCCCCAAAACAGACACCATACAGGTAGTAGCAAGAACATTTCTCTCTAACATTTTACTCCTCCCACGCTACCAGTCTACACCGGGAACAACTACACAACGGATACTTTCACACATTTTACACCTTATTATTTATGTTAAGTATGCCTTCACCTCACCACACAGTAGCATACGTTGCACAGAAAATATAACAGACGCTCCCTTCAATAGATCTGACTACGTCACTTCCTCCAAATACGATTACGCAATCGTCTACTCTCAGTCTCATCCAGCTACTTCAGTTCACGAAACGCCTGCCAGATTCACTACGCTTAAACAATTATACCGATTCCCCTTACCGATCTAACTTTTCGTCAGGTAATACACCGTTCCTGTTATGCTATTTCCGTTATACATCCATCTGCTTCAGTTCTAATCATTTCTGCTACAATACTAACGTAATATGTTCAGAAAAAAAAAACGGTTACAGATTAAGCGATTGACATTCCCTTATTCTTCCTACGTAGCATTTTCACGTTACAAAAAACAAAAGTTGGACTGGCTGTGTCAGTTGAAAAAAGCAAAGTGGACGCTGCTATTCAAAAAATAGGAATATGAGATTCGCAGAAAAAAAAGACAAGTCCTGCAGAAAATGCAATACCTGAGATATGTAATAGATTACTAAGACTGATTAATTTAGTTAATCTTAAATAATAATATTTGGATTTAATTTATTTTTTTAAATTTATTTTTTTATTAATATTATTATATTTAGTTTTAATTTATTATTTACTTTTTCTTTTATTATATTTTTTTAAATTTTTTATTTTATTTTTTTATATTAAATATTTAAAATTGCAACAATAGTAAATATAGGTTCGAATAGTCAGGTAAAGATTAAAGGGAGATCATTAGGGATCTGCATAAAATGGTTATAGGGAAATAAAAATGTAAAGTAAAATAATGCATGGTCAGATAGAAGGATATAGTTATTCTATCTTAAGCCTTCATCTGTTACATTATACTCAACCTAGAGTGTGGGAGTAATAGGTTGTTGGAAGAGAAAGGAAGGGAAAAGGGTTTATTATATATAATTAAAATTAACATTTATTATTACATAGTGAACGAATTATTGCATAGTGAATAAAACTAATTAAGTGTAAGTATAATATATGGGAATAAAGTCTAAATAGTGTGGGTGACTTATTCTATGAATAGGAAGTTGTAGGAGTAGTTGGGAAGAGTATCGATAAGAAATATGAGGAAATAAACGTAGATCAGACCCATAGTCTCCAGTATTGAAGGACCCCTTTATAAGATCTCCTGGCTCCTCTCGCAATTACTCAAACCCCTATTCCCTACCTTTCCTGCACATGTCAGCAGCTTTGACCAAGTGTTAAATAGATTGAACTTACTTCAACCCCAACAGCTATGCCTCAACAATTACATTTTTAGCCTTGACGTCTCTCTTTACACTTCTATACCTGCACACCCTGCTATCAACCTCATAACCGACCACATCTCCTCTAATAACCTCGACTGTTTCGGGATTACTCCCACAGATATACACCAACTCCTACGTATCATCGTTAATAATATCTATTTCACATTCCAGCAAAACACATACAAACAAGTCTCTGGCTTACCCATGAGCTCCAGTCTTTCTGGCCTCATAGCCATTTCTTACATGGACCGACTTGAGCACCAAACTCTAAGCACCTGCCACTCCTACATATTCTTCACGAGATACATTGACGATATTCTTATGCTCACATCATCTCGTGATGAAGCCACCACTATTTTCAACACATTCAATAATACTGACCCCCCACCTACAGTTTACTATCGAACACCTGAACACCTCAGGCTCACTCTCACTCTCACTCTTAGATTTCAATCTTAGTATCACTGAGGATGGATCAATACATACTACCTTTTGCAGAAAACCTGCCTGCAGAAAACTCTTCATCCACTTTAAATCCGCCTTATCCCTTAAAGCAAAATTAAGTTATGCACACACAGAGATCGCTTGTATACAAAGTAAATGCTCCTCTACTACTGATAAACCTACACACACTATGGCCTTACACCAGACACTCTTAACCAACGGATTCCCCCCCTTCTCAGTAACACCAAAAAACGCAGACACAACCCCCTTACCAACACCTGCTTCCTCAAACTCCCTTTCTTTAGCGATAGCATTACATCTGCGATCCGCAAAGCAATATGTAGTGAGAACCTTGATATTCAACTCACCCACATAGGTGTTATCGAAGGGTAGTGCCTAACTAAAAAACACAGTAACCACACCTCTGAACCCTGCTTCCTAGCCAATTGCCCCATTCCCAACTCTGGGCTCTGCCTTTGCACTCACACAGTTTACAGACTACAATGTGTTAAGTGCCAGAATTTCTACATCGCTAGCACTTTTAGGCCTCTGCACCAATGCATCAAGGAACACTTATACACCCGTATTTCTTCTTTCTATAAACACATCTTATCATGTGGCAACACACAACACATTATCGATGTCCGAATCCTTGACTCAGTTAGAAACATCGGTAATTTAAGAATATTGGAAGCAATTCTTATCTCTAAACATAGACCCCCTCTAAATAGCAGATCCGAGCTTTGTTCCCCCTTCATTCTTTAAACCCACTCCTCTTCCTAGATCATTTCAACTCTACTAACCTTGGACCATGCTTTATACTCCTTGCTCCTTTTTCTCTACCCGATCCCAATGATCTCCACACTCTCACTTTCTTTGTTTTTCCTTGTACCCTTTCATTCAGGCACCTCCTTAAGCGACACCCATCTTCCCTTACGTTTATTTCCTCATATTTCTTGTCGATACTCTTCCCAACTACTCCTACAACTTCCTATTCATAGAATAAGTCACCCACACTATTTAGACTTTATTCCCATATATTATACTTACACTTAATTAGTTTTATTCAGTATGCAATAATTCGTTCACTATGTAATAATAAATGTTAATTTTACTTATATATAAACCATTTTCCCTTCCTTTCTCTTCCAACAACCTCTTACTCCCACACTCTAGGTTGAGTATAATGTAACAGATGAAGGCTTAAGATAGAATAACTATATCCTTCTTTCTGACCATGCA
Source organism: Sepiola atlantica (assembly GCA_963556195.1). Taxonomy (NCBI): domain Eukaryota; kingdom Metazoa; phylum Mollusca; class Cephalopoda; order Sepiida; family Sepiolidae; genus Sepiola; species Sepiola atlantica. The sequence continues at coordinate 144,620,359 of OY744518.1, read as the reverse complement.
TTATTTTACTTTACATTTTTATTTCCCTATAACCATTTTATGCAGATCCCTAATGATCTCCCTTTAATCTTTACCTGACTATTCGAACCTATATTTACTATTGCATACTTAACATAAATAAATATTTAATATAAAAAAAAAAAAAAAAATAATAATAATATAATAAAAGAAAAAGTAAATAATAAATTAAAAATAAATATAATAATAATAATAAAAAGAACAACAAAATAAATTAAACCCAAATATTATTATTTAAGATTAACTAAATTAATCAGTCTTAGTAATCTATTACATATCTCAAGTATTGCATTTTCTGCAGGACTTGTCTTTTTTTCTGCGAATCTCATATTCCTATTTTTTGAATAGCAGCGTCCACTTTGTTTTTTTCAACTAACACAGCCAATCCAACTTTTGTTTTCTTTTTGAAAAAGAGAGGTTGTTACTCTCGAAATGATCAAAGTCTCTACCATTCCGGACCCATTTTACAATTTACTGTCTTTATATTTAAATTTTGAAATATAAATGAATTGATCTTAGATTTACCGTCTCTTGTAATTTATTTTTGTTTATTCCACCTCCCGGCTTTTCAACATTGCATTGCTTCTGACTCAGAATTCTCACCTTCATATTTACATATATATATATATATATATATATATATATATATATATATATATATATATATATATATATATATGAGTCAGGTTCATTTTTATATTCCAAGAAGCATGTATTTTAATTTTTTTTTTTATTCCTTTACATTTTCAAAAGACAGATGTATATTTAGAACTCGTTTCTCTTGAAGTGAGCCAACTAACATTATTATGCCAATATCAGCTCTTCCACAAAGAAGAAAAGTTCTCAAATTGAAAGTCTTGAAAAAAACCTACACCACACAGTGGATAATTGTGGGCAAAAACAAAGAAAAAAAATCACTCACACGTGGAAAAACTCAGTAACATGCCATTTTGGGATCTTACTGAATTTTTCCACAAAAGGAATAAAATAAAATATGAGGATGACCATGGATTTCTAATAAAATACTTAACCTCAGAAGGAAAAAAAATCAATAATTTGCTAATTATTGGTAATTATCAATTTGAAAAATTGACAACACAATTTAAAAATTTTAAATAAAATATCCCTGCACTGATGAGAGCAATAAGCTGGAAATGCTAGCGTCTGTAGGTTATTTATAATTTAATATTTATTTATAAATATTATATATATATAGTTTTTTTATATTAATTTAATTTATTATTTATAACTAATGGTTCCCATATTGTATTAAATTCTATACTAGGTCTACTTAGGTGGTTATTGTCGCCCAACATGCTTCTTTGAGCGGTCTTACTCTCCACTATTCTTCTGTCTATAATTTTTACTTCGTTCAATAAGGGTAGATGGTTCCCCCCCCCCCTCATATGTGGTCAGCCATACCCGACTTTTCAATATCTCCACTTTCCAGTGTTCTTTTAACCTTGCTTTTAGTGGGTGACTTGCTTCACCGTTGTATATTTTTCAACACTTACATTGAATTGCATACACACAGTTCTTGGTCATGACTTTTTCTGTAGAGGGGACTTGACTTGCACAAGATGCTTTCGGAGAGTTGAGTTGCTTCTGAATACTGTTTTGACGTCATATGGATCACATATTCTTGAATTTTTTCAGACAAGCTCTTCATATATGGTATACAAACTAGTGAGATTTCAGGTGGTGTCCTTTGATGTTTGATTCAGATTTCTTAGAGCTGATGTCATGTCCTCTGGATCGTTGTTGGAGGATTTCTTGACATTGTTATTACTACTTTGCTCGATGTTGTATGATTATCGATCGTGTTATTTTGCGAAAATAATGTATAAAAATTAATTGATCTTGTTACAGTAATATTAATTTTAAACTGAATATAAAGATCAATATTTTACCTGAAATGGCAACTGTTAAAATATTAACATTGTTACAGAAGTTAGATATTAAACTTATTTTCCTACTTATATAAATATTTTATTTTCATTTTTCAGTTACTCCCATGATGCATGAAATGAACAGTGTGCACGCAAAAAAAAAACTTGTTGCCAGTATTTAGATGAGTACTTACTGTTTGCATTCATGCCCTTTTCCACCAATGTTTAACTAATGAATCTATGAAGAGAGATCGTTTCGAAAATCATTTGAAGGCAAAACACAGTATTCATGTTAATTCAAAATTGGAGTATTTTAAAACCCTAAAGGAAAAGTTAGAAAAAAGATCAACAATAAATTCATTGCTTCTTGCAAGAAAGGCAAACAAGAATCATGGTCTTGAGGCTGGTTATGAAATTTCTCTTCTCAGCAAAATGTGACAATAGGGAAGAATTTAATTAAGCCCACAATATCAACTTTTCTGAAAGTAGTTCTTAAAGATAACCAAGATCTCAAAAGCATGCTGCTCAGTAATAATACTGTTAGGATTTATGAAATGAGTTGTGATTTTGAAGTACAACTTGTTGAAAAATTAAGATACAAATTTTTCAATACAGTTGGAAACTGTAAGAGATAATGAATCTGATAATGATCAATGTAAGATGTTGATAATGGACAATTGATTGAGGATATGCTATTTTGCGAAGCATTAGAAACCACCACTATTGCAATTGATATAAGAAATTAAAAACCATATTTTGATAAGCAGATACCAATGAAGAACATTATATCTTGCCCTGCAGATGGTGTTTCTGTACTGATAGGCAAGACAAATGGAGTTTTAAAATTATTGAAAAACAACAATCCATAAATGTTGTTAGTGAATTGTGGTATTCACAAACAGAATTTAATTTCCCAAAAAGTTTCCCTGTTCTAAATGAAAAATTGAATGCAGTTATAAAATGTATCAGCACTATAAATGCTAATGCCAAATCTGAGCATTTTTTCAAACAATTTTGCAAGGATCAAAATGCAGACGATGTAAGGTGGTTATCAAAGGAGAATTGCTTGAAATTATTCATGCAATTATTTGATATTCTTAGTGAGTTCTTGGATGACAAACCTTATATAATTCTGTTACTGACAGTTGATGGTAAAGCACTTGTCAGTTATTTAGTGAGCCGAATTTTTGACATACAATGATAAGTGGGGTGATTATATCTACCAGGAATTGGCTCAATGGATGGCATGCTGAACCTCTGCATTGACAATTGGCCTATAGTGATAAGTTGCAAGACTAGACATCTAAAACAAGAATAAGTTTAAGGCTTCTACAATTCATACTAGTTTAAGTTATCATCAGATGCATTTTATTTTAGTCAGTCAACCTTCTGTTTGAAATTCCAAGGTTACTGACCAGAACAAAAAGGCAGAGTAAAATGGCTGAAATCACCTCACAAATCAAAAAATCATGTTTAGAATTAGAAAAACCTCAATGTTAACATTATTTAACAAAAAACAAGAAAAAAAAAAAGAACAATGGTTTCATTTGAATGTTTTATTTTTTATCATTTCCATATATTTTGTCTCCTTTCACTTTTGACAGTTACACATACACTTAGTTATTTTAGTGGCCAAATAGCACCAGTCATGAAAAATAGTCACACACTCAAATTGGCTAGAAAACATAGACTCCCCCCGCCCCCAACAGTAAAGCAGCAAAAATTTAAAATGTGTTGGTGGAGGTGAATTCCACATGTAAGCTGATGGTGGTGATTTCATGAATGTTGTTTTTAAGTAGCCGGCAAATGATGTGGCCAAATTTGATTTCAAAATGGTCAAAGAGTGAACAACGAATGTTCTTTTCCAGCCAACAGTTTTGGTTTGATAAAAAGACGTCAAAATGGGTCAAAACAGTAAGATTTCATTAAATATTAACTTACAATAGATCGGCTCTTTCTGAGTATATATTTCCTCTTTAGAAGATTTTTTTTTTGTAATGATTGCAAACATGTTAAAAGTTTACCTTTACAAAATTTTACTTGCTAGATATTTAAAAATATTCACATCATATATGTCATGGCTAAAGTATAAAAAAAGATACTTAACCTCAGTAACCATTTTAGAATATCTGATGCAATTGTAACGGGGAGCTGTGCTACTAATACGCTATATATAATATTAAAAAAAAAAAAACATACCGAAGCTAGAGCTGAGTGAGACATCGTGCTGGCTAATTCCAATCACAGGGTCTTAATAAGTTACAACAAGGATCCTGTTGACAGACTGAAAAATTTATTATCGTTCCGGGATGGGGGAACAGGTATTACCCATATATGATTATGAAACTCTTGAAGGCCAGGGAGCAGACTGCAGTGGGGCAAAGCCTTGAGACAACTGCTGAAATAATGCTGCTTTATTTGAGCTGAAGTTGCCTTTCTCTGATTGGTGGAGCCTGGACTCCTTAATATTCTGTGATTGGTCGAGACGTGCAAGTTTTCTATTGTAAGTTTCTTTGAAGTATTTTGGTAGTGAACCTGTGTGACTGGATTCACCAAAAAAAAGAAAGAAAAAAAGTTCCATCTTATAGAAGAAAAGTTCTTCTTCAATGTGGTGAAGTTAATATAGAATTTTTATAAATAATTTTCAAGTTAAAAACTTCAGTGGAGAAAATTCAATTCTTGAAAAGATATCATTTCTACTTTTGTGTAGAATAATAACACATTTCAAATATCAAAATAAATCGTGTTTGTCGTTTTCTGCATTGAAATTTGCATATTCGACCAAACATCAGCAAAGGACATTTCAGTTTCTGCTGAGTTTAAATCATTTTTTCTAAAAAAGACAAAATTAAAAACTAAATAATTTTGAAAGACAAAGTTGTTAATTCATGGCGACTTTTTATTAGATTCTCTTGGATTTTGGAGATAAACAATTTGCCTAATAATAGTTGTTAACTAATAAAATTATTTAAATAAGACTAGATTATTTTTAATCAGTGACCCATGTACATTCTATCTTAAATAAATTTGGGTTTAATCGAAAACTTCTGGCAAAAATATTGCCGTACTACTTTTAGGAAACGTTTTTTCAGTTGGTCTATTTTAAGATGAGAAATAAATTAAGCACAAAACTTTATTTGATCGGCAGAAAGTTTCATGGAACCTCAAATTAAAATATTTTTTTGTAGAGGAACAAATTATGAACTTCCTCATTAAAATACCCCCATCACCGATTTGCCACAAGTGGGGAGCCCTGTTTAGAGTGATCTCTTCCCATGAAACTTAAATGACCAGATTTTTTTTTTCAGTAATTTATTAAGAAAAAGTTATTTTGCCTCCAATCAGAGAAGATGCACTTGAAATTAAATGGAGAAAACTATGAAACTGCTTCAAGAAGGAAAATCAACACAGAATGAGTTGTTCACAGTCAGCAGCAAGAAATGGTAAGAGCATGAAAGGAAAACACATACGGCATAATCACGTTGACACAGCAGTTCTTGTTAGATCACTGATGTTAAGCAGTGTCAAGCCTGGTCAGTACCAGATGGGTGACCATTTGGGAATACCAGGTGTTGTATGCGGGAGGACGTCAACACTTGCAAGAACCGCAAAAACCTACCATTGTGATCTCCCTTGACTGGGATATACATGCTACTGGGGATTTTCACTTGTAATTTTGATATTCCATAGAAACCGTCTCCACTGGAGGAAACCGGTTCAACCCGCCTAGGGTGAATGCCGCTTCGTTCGTTAGCAGCAAGAAATGGCAAGATAATGAAAGAATATGTTTACATGAAGGCATTAAAGCAATGTGTTTGCAAATAGAAAATGGGTAGAAACTCAAATGAGAAAGGCCAAATGCAGCCGTAGCAGCTAAGCAAGATTGCAGTGAGTAAAAAAGAGAAGAAATCATGGATGAGTCTGCATTGGCCAAGATGAGGAGGCTGGAACTTTTGTTTAGGTTGTTTCAATGAAATATATAATAATTTCTTGTTGAAAACAAATTACACCATGGGAAATGGCAATACAGAAGTGGACATTATAGTTTTCACACTTATATTTGATAAAGAAAGACATTTTTCCGGATGACAGTGCATATTCACACAGATCGGTGAGAGCCAAAAAATTTCTTTAATATAAAATATCTGCTCTTTTTGATCTGATTATTGAAGAAAAAAAAGAAGTTCCATGACAAGGCTTCAACTGGAAAAGTTTGGATTTGTCAAGCAATATTCAAGAAAAGTGGAAACAACTTGATCAAAATTATTGATATTTGAAAAGTCCAAGTTTGATAAAACATTATTTTGGGATTTTATAAAAATCTCAATTTAGAATTAATATAAATTATTGTAATTTGAGGTGCATTCCATGTAATCTGAAAGTTAATAATATTAATAAAATATTTTTTCACTCAATTTCAAATTTGTGTTGAGTTTATTTTTTTATGGATTAAAAATAATGGAAGACATGGTTCCTAATAGTGACGAGTCATATTTTTGGCCAAGTCAGCACAATTGTGCTGTGTGGTCATTTCTTTACGAAGAAAATAAAGGGGGGGGGGGGGGGACCTCCAAGATGATGTCCCCGCCCCACCTTTATTTTTCATCAATCAGTAAGAAATAAAAGTCTTTACCCCCTTTTTTTAGCATCAATCTGTAAGAAATAAAAATCTCACAAAAATAGCCAATTGTCAAATTAATTTGCATTTATTCACGGATATTTCAGAAAAATCATATACATATTGTACAAAGGGACAAAATAAAAAAAGGCACCAAAATTCAAAGTTTTAACAGTTTTTGCTGTTGCAGTTGATGCTTTCTCGGTCAAAACTTTATAATTTAATTTCTGATCAAAAAAGATCAGAATGAAAGTTTATAAAGAAAACAGATAAAAACATCCATTTGAAGGAGAGAAAGGAAAGTTTGTTTTTCCATTTTGTAGATTCTTTACATAAAAAAAGAACTTCATAGTTCAGTTTTCATTGGAGAATTGTAAAATAAAAATATTAAATCTTTTTTCTTGATTCAGTTTTGCTTATAAAAAAACCTGACTCTTTCATTTTTATTTGTGTAAAAATTTTGTTTTTGAAGTCAAATAAATTTGTTTTATGTATTTATAGAGAGATCAGGAAAGATTAAGCAGCAAAGAAGAAAAACACTAAATAATTGTTTATAAAAAAAGTCACGTTACAAGTGTTTTGTTCTTTTGGTTTCATCATGCCAAATGCAGCTGTAACAATAAGAAAGCAGATTGCAGTTGGCAAAAAATAATGGATGAAAATTATAGGTTGTTTCAATGGAATATATAATTTCTTGTAGTTCCCAGTAATGATATGCAATAGGGATCCATTTTATTCCCTTTATTGGATCTTTTGTAAAGAATCTCTGAAATTCAACAGTAGAAAAAGGAGACCAAATTGTCTCTTTTTTCTACTGTTGAATTTAAATAATTGTAAAATAAACTAAATAATTTGATGAGTTTTATTTTTCATAAATGGTTTGAATTCTGCTAAATGTTTAGCAATTTCACATTTCAGTTTTTAAACCAAAAAATTATACAGTTTGCTAAAAAAATGCAATCTCGACTTTTGTCAAAACATGAAATGATTTGATTTTATGTTTTGACAATTTTGTAAAATTAAACACATTTTGATTTTTATCATATGAAAAGCTTTTGTTTATATTGTCACAATAGACAAAATAAAAAAAAGAAACAACTTGGATGTAGATGTGTAATGGATGGAGATTGTCGGCAAAAACATTGAGCACAAGTTGCATCAATTGGCCATTTCAGTTGCATTCTCAAGAATGGATGCTTTTCCCGCTTATAAAAATACAATGAGAAGTTTTAGCGCAAAACGAATTTCATGTCTAAAAGAAATTCAGAATTTGGGGATGAGAAATTATCGTTACTTTAGACGATTTTCTGTATCCCACGTTGGTAATCCTATAATATTTCAGCCACTGTGTATTGTTCATTTAAAATGTTCTTCCCCTGTATATAAAAATAATTGTTGACCTTTTCTGTATGTCGAAGTTTTTTTATCCAACGAAATTTTTCATTGATAAGCAATTGTCGTGTGGACTGTGAGATGAACATTCTTATAAAGTTTAGACATTTTTTTGTTCATCAGTTTTTCAAATTTAAATAATAAATCTCAACATACATAAATAATCAACCGGTCATGTTTTTCCTCTATTTAAATATAGAGGAAAAACATATTCAACGACATTTTTAATTAATAAGCTATTGTCAATAAGCAAGGTGACATTAGCAAAAACGTGGAAATAATGTTGATGAGAAACAATGGAAGATTTGTGTTCAGTTTGAGTAAACATGAATTCAAAGAATATCTGAATTGTTCAGTGGTTGGTTCATATGGCATGTCAACCATCTTTGGGTCATTTTATGCAGAAACCGTGAGACATATGTTTTGCATACGATTGGTTTGTAGATTCTTTCTTTTTGCAGGTGAATATTTTGTAAATGGTAGTCTCTATTTAACCCATAGATTGGAGCCTGAACGGGTAAGGGTGGACCTGAAAGTAGCGGCACACTCCTCAAAGACCCAAAAATGAGGGCCGCACGACTAAAGGTCATAGCCAGGAGCACATGGGGGCCTCATGACTAAAGGTTATAGCCAGGAACGGATGCAGACCAGGTGTGTGTAGACTTTGAAATGCACAAACTGGAGAACAAAATGTCATTTGGATTATTTGGACTACTCATCTTGGATGTTATTCTTATGATTTGGCTGTGTAACTTCTAACTCAAACTCAGCACTTTATCCATGCTAATCCTAAGTAATAATCAGCAGGGATAAAATGCTAAGTAATAATCAGTTCTAACTGATAGTCTTCTGGAAGGTGAAGGTTCAATCCTTACCACAGGCGATACTAAGAATATTATAAAAATTACTTAACACTTCTACCTGGTCATGGCCGATGGAACGAGAACAATCCACTCCTGGGGATTAAATAAAGGGTTCAGTTCGAAATTCTTTATCGAGTCCAGAGTTCGACAAGACACACCTAAATAAAGTTGGAGGTTTACATCAGTCCAAATAATCCAAAATGACATTACCAGCGATTTAATTAGCATAATTAAAGTAAATTTTGTACATATTTTAAAAATCTTACAATCACTTGTTTATCATTATTCTTAGTAATCATTAAAGGCAAAACAAACGGAAGAAAACTTTTTGAATAAAGCAAATCGAATAAAGCTTAGCAAATTAATTTGACATTTGAAACACTCAGCATTTCAAGAAATTAATTCTATAGCTAGCATCAACAAAATATCTTTTTATCTATAAATTGTGAATATGTTAAGTAAAAAATGAAAAAGATTTTCACTCAATGGAAATTGTTTTTAATAACAAGACTGATCCAAGAGATAAAAAATTTAAAGCAACCCCCCACCCATCTCTTTCACACAGATTGGCCTTTATTTTAGATATTTAAGTAAGGTTTATATTTTCATGACAAGAGATTGAATGAACTAATTTTATTACTCCTTGTCCTTTCAAACCTTTGAAAGAAAAACACTTTCTTTTTTTCATCCTTTGAATTGGCTGTGTTTGTATCAAACACAATCTTCATATTGGAAGAGTGGGGAGCTCAAAATCATAATGTCTTCGAGGGGAGGCTAATTTTCGGATTGCTGATCTTAGTTAAAAGGCCGACCATAGGAGCCAATGCATATATGCATGTGTGAATCTAACTCCTGTTAACTGCAAAAGTTACAATAAGGCTGAAGATGTCATTACATGCAAACAGGTGCCACCAATTTTCAAGAAGGGTTGGGGGCGGCGGTTAATCAACGCCAGGTTTTAATTTTGCTTTCTTTTTTTTCTGTTCTTTTTCCAACCTAATGTCTTCAAGATCCTCTAAGATGCCAATTTTGGTACTGAAAATACAAAAAAGAAATGAATTTATAATTACATTTATATTTGTTATAAGTTCAAACAAAAAAGAAAAAAATATATACAGCTCAGGAAAATATTTAGATTTTTTTTCTCATTCAAATCATTTTGTTAAATTTGTAGATTTATCAAATAAACTGAAAAACGTTTTTCATTTGTAATTCACTCTTATTTTGGAGTTTTTTTTTTCTAACTTGGGGAAAAGAAAGACATCAACAGTAGAATGCATATATGATGTTATCCCCCATAACATCATATGTACATTTTACTGTTGATGTCTTTCTTTTCTGACAACTCAAAATATCCAGTGAGGTGTTATTATTTTTATATTTTTCATTGTTAAAGGAAGATTTGTGATTATATAACTTGCTTTCGAACAAGTTTACAATTAAAAGAGAAGAAATTTAAATGTATAGAAGTTGAGAGACACTTATTTTTAGAAGGCAATTGTTTTGGTCTACACTATTTTTTGAATTCCTATTTATGCTATAGTTTATCTGGTTACTGTTATTTTGATTATTATTTTATGATTATGCTTTTTTATAATTATTTCTAAATTATTGGTAAAACTATAACTTCAGAGTATTTTATTAATACTAGCGAGACCTGTGTCCCGGCATTGCCAAAGAAAGTATATTTAATCAATAATTTTCAGGCCCCTAACATGAGGTAAGGTAAGATATTGTTTAATGTCACATCAACCGTAAGGGTCATTTCATGCCATGAATGTGGAAGGGAATATCCTGAAGTCTTAAGGCAGTGGGTCATTTATATGCATATTAGTTGAGAACCTACAACAATCAAACCTCTAAAACACCGCCTCCAAAAAGTTGAGAACTTTGGGATTTTTGAATTGTTCAAGGTTAGATGCCTCTTCTTGCCCCTGTTTTAGGGCCTAAATTTCAATTTTGGTTGTTTTGTTTGTTTTTGTACTGAATTTTTAGATGAGTTCCAAAAGGTTTTTTTTTTAGAAAATGCAATATTTTGTAAGGAGTTACTTTCTCAAATAATATTTTTAGGTTTTGTTCATTAAAGTATTTCCCACTGGTATTTTCATATTTTTTGCAATCCATTAATATGTGTTTTATGGTTAGTTGATGATCACATGTTCTGCATCGAGGTGCAATTTCTGCTGCATGAGTCAGTCTTATATGACCAATTTGGATTCTGGTGAATTTGGTGTCTAAATTTCGTTTTGGTATTGTTTCTGTCTTGCCCAACATTTTGGTGAATGTCTCTAAGTTTGTTGTCTTGTTGTTCATCCCATAGCTTTTGCCATTTTAATGTATGAGTTGATTTTGTTTTTCCTATCTGTGTACGGGATTTTTATGTTTGATGGCATCAGATTTGTTGCATCTTTAGCCAGTTTGTCAGCTTCTGAGTTTCCTTTTATGCCGACATGACTTGGGATCCATGACAATACTATTGTTTTATTATTTTTTGTTAGGTGTTGGTATATTTCCATAATCTCCTGGATGAACGGGTGGTTTATGTTTTTCTCTTTTAGTGCAATTAGGCTGGACATGGAGTCGCTGAAGATGATGAATTTGTTCTTGTTAGACTCTTGGACTAGTTCTAGTGCCAACTTGATGGCTTGCAATTCTGCAGTGTATATTTATGCACCATCCGGTAATCTAGTTTGTTTGTGGGTATTTTGTATTTTTGCTGCTGCTCCCACTCTTTTCGTTATTTTTTTAGTGTTGATGGTTTTGTGAGAGGGATATTTGTCCCTGAGTTCTAAAAATTTGCTTTGGTATATTTGGTTGTTTGTGTGTTTTTAATTGTTTTTAATGTCATATCAATATGTGGTTCTGGAATTGTCCATGGCAGAATGTTTTCTATTTCGTGAGTTAGGATATTTTTGGGCTTTTCATACCCTTCTTTGATGGCTTTTTGGAGGCGGTGTTTTAGAGGTTTGATTGTTGTAGGTTTATCTGGGGTATTTCTGAGTTTTAGGGTGTATTGGAGTGAGAGTTTTTCCCATCTCAGGTGGAGGGAGAGTTCATTTGCTTCAGTGTGTAGGCTATGAATGGGAGAAGTTTGGAAGGTCCCTAGACAAAGTCTAAGGGCTTGATTCTGTATGGTTTTTAATTTGTTTAGGTAAGATTTTCTAGCTGAGTTGTAAATGATGCAGTCATAGTCCAATTTAGGTCTTATGAGTGCTCTATATATGACGTCGTGTCCCCTCCGTCGCTATCTCGGCGTTGAGGTCCGCGAATGGTCCAGCATAGTCTGATCACTCACTTGACCGCCACGTTGTATTTTTGATCTCGGGCGAGATCTGATTACACGCCGGGACTGTAGGATTGCTGAAGAGAATGTTCAAGGTGATGATGTTACAGATGTTATTTAATAAAGGAATAAGGATTGACTCGAGTTTAAAAAAAAAAAACAGAAAAAGAATTTATATGTATAACAAGAAATCAGAGAAAATACAGTCAAACCCTTCCCCACTGCTGTTTGTGTGAAGCATGGATCAGATATTGGAAAGTTCTTATCGATAATGCGGCTTGAGGAATAGCGGAAAATGTGGGCCCAGGAGACATTTTGAGACACTTAGGCAGCAGCGGGTTGAGCGTTCGTCTGATGTTCACCTTCAAGCAATTTTTCTGACTCAATGCATATATGGACACAAGCTCACTGTTAGCCCCGCCCATCTATGACATCTGGGTCTTGATCTTGCCTCTCATTCTGCTAATCGGTGATGACGTCATCCCAGATCTCGGTTAATCAAACCTAAGTTTTAGATTTTCCATTCTTTCCTTTTCTTCTTTTCATCAAAACAGAATCTAATCAAGTGCTCTTAATTATCTGAATTCTTGTTACCGTCGGCCCAGCCTAGCCATAAGTGCTTAACTCCTTCAAGATGGGCATTCCGTTTGGTCAAGTGTCCCCGCGTCCTGTGACTAATTCCCATAATCATGATTCTTGCTCTAGCCAAGTTAAAATTCCCAATCATGCTTTGAGACTGGTTTCTCATAGAGTTTAAGTGGTGGCTTCGTCCGATCAGACACCTTGGTAATGATATTTAATCTGGAGTAGTCAGTTGAGAGTGAATTATATTATCTTTGTTTTCTAGTTTACAGTAATTTCTCAAAGGTCCACTTAACTCAAAATAATTCTCTTCTCTTCTTGTGGTTGACCTGCGGTCAGCCGTTTACAGCCACAGGCCACTTGATATTGATAATTCTGATTATTTAAAAAAAAAAACGATGGGGTTTCGAATCTCCAATATATGTCACATATATAGTAGGAGCATGTTTTTTTTTGTCTGCTCCCCAGTTAGTGTGAGATACTATTTTGATAATGTTCAATGCTTTTGGGCATTTTTTTTAGTGTGTTTATATGTGCTGTGAAGTTGAGTTTGTTGCCTAGGATTATACCCAAATATTTTATTTCTTGTGCCACTGGTATTGTTGTTATTTTAAGTTGTGGATCGTGGTGGTATTCTTCTTTTTTTTTTCAGAAATGCAGGCAGACCATTTTGGTTTTGGAGAAGATGAACCCGTTTTCATTAGTCCATTTTTCAATTTTGTTAAAGCATTCTTGCATTTTGTTTTTCGATTGTTGGCATATTAGGGGATGAGCAGATTATTGAAAAATCATTTACAAAGAGAGATTTGTCAATGTTTTGCTGATGTTGTTTATTTTTAGGAGGAAGAGTGTGACTGACACAGGGGTACTCTCATCTCTTGTTTATGCACATCTGATTTCTCCTCTCCAAGGTGCACTCTAAATGATTGATTTTTGCCTCTGACACCTATGATATGTAGGTATCTCATGATGCTGTATTTCCATGTGGTGTTGTATGCTTTTTCTAGATCGAAAAAAACAAAACAAAAACAGACACCACATGGTTCCCTCTGGTAAGACCGTCATGTATGAATGTTTGTTTTAACAAGTTGATCGATGGTGTTTCTTTTTTTCCTGTATCCACATTGACGTTTGTCGAGTATTTTTTTTCTTTCTAATATCCATATGAGGCGATTATTCACTAACCTCTCCATAGTTCTACAGATGCAGCTGGTCAGTGAGATAGGGTGATAATTTGTTGGATTTGAGAGATCTTTGTTTGGTTTTGGTATGATTGTGGATTCTCGCCAGGAGTTGGGTAAGTTTCCCGTGTGCCAGATGTTAAGCATGTTCAAAATCCATTACCAATTCCTAGCAGTGTTCTTGCTTTTGTTTAGGGCTCTTTTGAGTTCAGGTATTTTGAATTGTGTATTGTATTTTTTTGAGTTGTTTGAGGTGAAGTTAAGTTTTTCTTTTTCGGTTTTCTTTTTAAAGTTTTGGAAAGTAGAGCTGTGATGTTGAGGTGAGGAGTTTTTACTGAATTCTTCAGCAAATTGGTTTGATATGTCTTTTTTTTCGGTGCATTTTTCGCCATTTGTTTTTTTCAGGTGTGTGGCAGGGTTTGTTTTCCATTAATTTTTCTAACCATGTCCCATACTATTTTGGTGGGGTTTTATTATTATTAATACGTAGTCTTGCCATGTTACTTGTTTGGCTCTTTTGATTGTTTGTCATTTGCACAAGCTTGGCGGTAGTTTTGTAGGCTTGTCAAAGTCGAGTTTAGTCCGAATTTTTGAGTGCTTTTTCCGTTTTTTAACGGTTTCTCTACATTCTTTGCTAAATCATGGTTTGTGTTTACTGTTTTTTTTTTTGTAGTTTTAGGGATAGTTTCTTCTGCTATTTTGAGTAATCTTTGGGTGAAGGTTGTTGTTGGGTCTGGTTCCTTTAGTATTTCATCATTTATATAGGTTTCGCAGAGAGTTCGAAATGTTGGCCATTCAGCTCTTTTCAGCTGCCATTTTGCAGTTCTGTTTTCAGATGTGGGGTAGTTTGTTTTAATGAAGATTGGGTAATGGTCACTGCCACATTGTTCGTAGTATACTCTCCAATCAAAATCTATATAGATTGTGAGGGAGCTGAGTGTCAATGGCGGAGGTTGTTTCAGTAGAAGAATGCAGGTAGGTATGATCGCCGTTATTCAGTATGCATATGTCTGTTGTGTTTATGATGGATTCTATGATTTTTCTGTTGTTATTTGATTGTTTGTTTTCCCATAAATCGCTATGAGCATTGAAGTCTCATAGGACGAGGAATGGTGTTATTTGGTCTATTTCCATATTTTCCAATTTGTGTTCTGGTGGTATGTAGATGGAGCAGATTGTTAAGGTTTGATGTAGGGTGGCTATTATTGCAATGGCTTGAAGTTCTGTATTTAAGCTGAGTTTTTCGTGTGGTATTGTTTGTTTTATTAGGATGGTTTTACTGCCTATGGGTATGTGGTCAGTTTGTGATAGGTTGATTTTGTTGAACATTTCGTATGCTTTGAAGGACAAGTTATTGTTATGTTTTAATAATGTCTCTTGTAGAGGCATATGATGTTCAGGTTGTGATTTTAATGAGCCGTTTTAATTCTTCTAAGTTTGGTTTTAGTCCTCTGCAGTTCCATTGTAGGGCGGCTATATCTGTCATGTTTGCAGACTGTTGTCTTTTTCTGGTTCTCTTTCTTCCAGCTCCATTCTAGAGGGAGATGTAGCTTTGTTTTTGGTTTGGCTTTGTGCTTTTAGTTGAGAGTTTGATGTTTTTTTCCTTTCTTTTGATCCTGATCTGGATCTGGGTTCAGTTTTGGATTTTGATCTCGATCGTGATGGTGTTTCTGGTTCATGTGGTCCAGATCTGGATGTGGGCCTTGACCTTGCTTGTGATATTGGTTTGGGTTCATCCTTTATTGGTTTTGGTTTATTGATGGTTTCTTTATTTGTTTCAGGAGTAACAATTTCAACTTCCATCACTTTAAGAGTTTCGAATCTGTTGCTTGTTGTCACTGTTGTTTGTTGTGGTTCATGTTTTTCTAGAGGGTTTGTGTTGGTAGTGTTTCCATTACAGTTTGTTCTTTAGGTGCATTTTCGTTATTTGAGTTAGTGGTTTTGGGTGTTTTGTTGTATGTGGTCGAAAACATTTTTTTCAGATTTTCTTGGAAAACGGGCCATTCTTCTCAGCCCATCATAATGAGTTTTTGGTAACTATCGTCGTTTTAGCTAGGTTGTTTAATTTTTGTAACTTCTGCATAGGTATGTTTATTTTCGACAATGTTTTTTGCTTCTTTATAGGTGATATTTCTTTTGTTCTTTATTTCTGGTATTTCTCTTTTTTTGGTAGATCTGACATTTTTTGGCGTATGCTGAGTGATTTCTATTGCAATTTGGACATTTAATTTCTCCTTCGCATTAATTTTCTGTATCGATTGATTTGGTTTGGTTCTGATTTGCTTTTAGAGGTTTGTTCCTGATTTTGATCACTTGTTTTGATTTTAGTAGATGTTTCTATTTGATCTTTGTTAATCATTATTTTGGTTATTATTAGTTTCAATTAGATTTTTAAGTTCAGTAATTAGTTTGAGTAGGTCTTGA
Source organism: Sepiola atlantica (assembly GCA_963556195.1). Classification (NCBI taxonomy): domain Eukaryota; kingdom Metazoa; phylum Mollusca; class Cephalopoda; order Sepiida; family Sepiolidae; genus Sepiola; species Sepiola atlantica. The sequence goes on along the minus strand of OY744518.1, from coordinate 144,604,109 downwards.
TTGTTTGTTTGATTAGATTTGTTTTTGAATGACTTCTGCATAAGTATTTGCTTTTTGATAGGATTTCACTATTTTCCGTGCCTCTATTTTTCTTGTATTTTACTTCTGTGATTTCTCCTTCTTTAAAGATTTTACATATTTTAGAGTATGATGGCTGATTTTCATGGCAGAGCATTTTGCTTCGTCTGAGCATTCTTCTACAGTATGATTAGGTTCGTTTTTAGCACATTTCCCGCATACTTTGTGTCCTCTGACAATTTGTGGCACTTAAAGCATCTGAAAGGGGTTAGTATATATTAGTTGACTTTTTCAATTAAATATCCAATTTTGATTTCTTTTGGTATGGTAGGGGTGTTAAAAGTAAGGATATAAGTATTGGTGGGTATAGATTGACCGTTCCTTTTTAGGTTGATCTATTACTCCTTGTTTTCTTAAAGCAGATTTAATTTCTTCGGATGTTGCCAAGGTTAGCTTATGACTTTTTATGATACCTAGTATTCATTTTTTTATGAGCAGACTTTACATTTGTAGGTGTGGAATTTTTCCAATCCTAAAAGATCTTGTGCATTTCTGTAATTATCTACTTCGACAAGTAGATTTCCGTTTTTCATTTTTTAAAACTGTTTTAGGGTTATTTGGCGATAAATATTTTTTTCGATCAGATAGTTTGCTGATTCTTTTTCCTTCTAAGGTTTCAATAACTAAGAATTTTGGAAAGTTTTTTCTATCTATTTGTTCAACCGAATTACTTTTCCCTGTCTTGGGTTTTCGCTCGCTGTCCGAGTTGGAATTGTTAGACACATTGGAGTGAGTACTTTTGGATTTGTAATTACTGGGTTTTTTATAAGGTTTTATAGTTTCCATGTGGCTGTGTTTTATTTATTCATCTCTCTTGCTCCTCACCCTCCTTGGAGCCCAAAAGTTTGAGATGTTAGAGGGGGAAGCCCATTCGCCCTTTCATCCTGAGGATACAAGAAAGTATACTCACTTTCTTGAGTTTCCACTATCATTTATCGGTTTTCCTTTCTGTTTCGTCTTCTTAGATTTACAGAAACATCAGGTAAGGAACAGATATGTGATTTAATCTAAAAAAATTGATTGACCTTTGTCATCGCCTTCTGACACATACATGGTTTACCTGTGTTTATGGTAAAGGTAATGCCATATGTTTAGGTCTTATTCCTTGGAGGTCTGGTCGACATTTGCAAGCTGAAGTAAGAGCCAAAGTGGAGTGTTGCAAGGCACGTAACCATTTATGTAATCAGGTCACGGATCGCTCAGCTACCAGGATCCCATCCTAAGACAACATGGGTCGCTACCCACGGCTAACAGGTAGCCCCATTTAGGGGAGGTGGGTAGTTTTTGTTTTTGCTTTGCAGAACATGATTGAGTTTTGCAAAGAAAAACAAAACGTCAATGCTTGGTGCATTTTGAGTCAGGAAGTCAGTAACTTCAGACAGCCGGATTTGGTAGCGCCAGTAGGTTCTATTTGACCCATGGATGGGACCCTTACAGGTACTACCACTCCGGGCCAGAGTGAACCTGGGAGCAATGGCAACTCCACATCTCCCAAGTGGGGGCCTCACCACTGGATGTCCTTTCCCAGGACCTCTTATGCATCTGATTCGATTCTCAAAGAGAACAGATGGATTTAAACAGCTAAGTACTACTCAAACTCTGTGAAACTTTTGATCTACATAAAAATATGTATATTAAATGTTTCATATATCGTTCATACTCCATCCATAAAAAAAAAAACCTTGTTTTCCTATGTTTTTTCTATTTTTCTTATTTTATTTTTATTTTGTCTGTGTAATAATTTGTTAAATATAACAAAATCCATGTGGCCGTCTTTCTTACATCAATTATTCTATTCCATATTTTCCTGTATGTAGACATTTTTATAGGACCTAGGGACTACACTCCAAGCCAACGATTTCTGGCAAAAATATAAATTCTTATTTGTGTTCGATATTATCATCAGTCACAATGGTCTTATGATTGTAAAGAAGTACCAAAAAGATTTTGTTGAGCGAAATAAAAATACAGACCTTCTAATCTCTTCTTTCATTTGTTGAGCAAAACTTGTTTCCATGTCATCATCATCCTCATCATCATATTGAAATCTGAAAAAAAAGAAAAGACAAAATGAAAAAAAAACATTAAAAAAGATTCTTGATAAAAAGTGTTTTTTTTTTTAAATTATAAAATAAAAATTAGTTTTATAAATAGAATTAATAATAAAGTTGGCTAATGAAAAACAAGGATGTATTTTGGAATTGAACTTAGAAACATATCAGTTGTGTTGGGTCAATTGTGAATGATAGAAGTTGAATGTTCTGCTACCAGAAAAAGCCAGACTTGTAGAATCCATCAAACAGTAGACAAATGGTGATGGCATCTAGGCTTATCAATGTAGAAGACAATAAGAGATACTTACTTTCTTCGATCATATCCAAATATTTCTCTGATGCATTTGGAATAATTAGATGAGTATTCATCTTCAAGAGGTTCGTCATCAATGAAGCCGTCCAAATCTTCATCTTCATCACTGTCTATCACGCGTTTACGTTTCACTGCAAAGACATGGAATAATATTTGTTTGTTTTTTTTGGGGGGAAGGGCATTGTAATATTCATAAAAAAAAAAGATATACATTTTTATTTTAAAAAGACAAGATATGATGTACTATCAAAATACAAAGAACTTTAATAATACTTCTAAATTCTTTCTAATTTGATACCAATGCTCATCAGACGAAATTGGATCCCTTATTCAAGATCCTTCACAATCTTTGCAAATGGAAAATTCCACATTTGCTGTGAATGTAACAAAGATGAAAAGAGAAAGCCCTTATTAGAGATGTCCTCCCAATGAATATTGATTAGAAACAGCAGACAGAATTGTGCATGTTAATTAAATAAAACATCATCATTTCTCATATCAACAGAGCCGAATAGTGTCACTGTTTAGGACTTGTACTTTTGATCGACAAGGAATTTGTAAGAAGACAATGCATTTCTGCGTTCCACATCAACACATCCCCTGCTCACAGAGTTGGCCTTTCAAAGTGCATTTTTAAGTGATGGCCTATCAATTATTTGTCAGCAATCATAAAAATATGGCATAGAATTAGGATTATTATAATATTTTTGCAGATGATTTTCATTATTTCTTTTGCCTTCTGAATTTGGTTCTATGAAGTTTGGTCAGAACTCATGTCATCAGACTTTGCCAAGAAATAGCCCAAGCGAATATATAAACTGATTAAAAATATACCATTTATCAAAATCCAGATAAGTACAAGAAAAAAAAAAGATTTGTAAACTTACCCGGTTTTTTGATTGGATCAGACTTTTGTATTTGGTCGTAAATCCTATCCCATGTGGACTTAGGCTTTTCTGGGGCTTTATCGGTTGGTCGACAAATAAGAAGGTTATTATTTTCAACAGTGTACTTGCCAGAACTCTTACTAGATATTTTTTTGTTCTGAGAATTGCTTGGTTGGTTTGATGATGATGATGATGATGATGATGATGATGATTTCTGGCTCTTTTCTTTGGTGCTTCCCGTTGATTGTTGTTTTAATTTTTCCTCCAGAGCTTTATATTTCAGTTCAAGCATTTTATATTTATCAGCCAAATCATCAGTTTTAGATTTGGAAGAAACTTTTTGGTCAGAAGAGGATGGTCTTTTTTTGGAATCACCATTTGTAGAAGATGGCCGTTTTTTTTCCAAAGAACTCTCTGCGGGTCTTTTATCTTTTCTGTTGCTGTCCATAGATTCTTTTTTCCGAACCTTATCTCCGTCATACTTAGTCTCCTTCTTAACATCTTCTGTGGGGCTTTCTGGTCGCGGTGGACTCGTGCCATATTTGTACCATTCCTTAAACTGTTTTGAGGTCATACGCTGGTGCCTTTCTTTCTCCTCTTGTGTCATTGGACGACCAAGCAGATTCTTAGAAATTGGGGTGCTGATGGGGGTAGCAGTAGGGGCTTTTGAACTGGAAGCTTTTTGCGAGGCAATTTTCATCAGAGAATTAAAATCTAGTGGGGGTGGTACCTTTGTTACCGTTTTTTTGGCCTCACTTTTACTAGAATTGTCTGATTGGTTTGAAACGATCTTATAAAGTGGTCTGGCACCAGCAGATACTATTGCCGTCGAAGACTTTGAAGATTTTTCATTTGGTATGACAGACTTTGGTATATCAGAGTTACCTTTGGGAATTTTAAAACTTTCTTTTTTTGATTCAACTGAAATAATAGAAAGAAAATATGGAATTTTCAATGGGGAAAATGACACAGTAATATTTATTCAAGATAGAAATACACAGCAACTGATTCACTTATTAACCGAAGAACCAAAACAAATGTTAAATTCTCAAACGGAAAAAAACAAGATACTAAAATGTTTTACCCTTTTTTTAGATTATTAAAATTGGAGTTAAGGTTAGAACTGGTACGACATGAATTAACTCTTCTGCCTAGAAGATAAGAAAACTGAGTGTAATAATATCAATTTAATTACACATCAAATTTATCTCCTCCAAAATAGTTTCCAGGTGATGATAATCTTGTCCTGCCTGGAAACAATATCAAGTTCTGACCATAAAGTATCATGTGTGGAGAAGGGGTGATAGTCGCATGCATTTAGATTAGAGGATTGTTGCATATTCCTGGGTAGTAATATATTTTGGAAGAGGTTGGTTATGGCTACACTTGTTTATCTGAATAAACAAAACTTAATGTCGTCTCTTGTTGGTAAGACATTTATCAGTGGCATTAGATTTTGTGAAAGTTAACTCAAACAAATTATTCAACAATTTCTGAGCATCAGATGCATGTTCAAGCAAAGAGACGCAACCAAACAACCAATCATTCAAAATATCACATTTTTAGGAATGTAACATTTTTTATAAAGTTGTCAATATTCTTGTCAACCATTTTTTTTCAGTCTTCAAAGCGGAATTTATTTTTCTATATCTTTATCCAACTTTTTAGCAAATGTCTATTTTTATAAATTATTTTTTGTTCAATGAAATGTAAAAATAAAACGTCTCTTCATTTAATTAAATAAAATCTACTTTAAGTTATAATGGTCGGAGTCTCCTTCAAAAACATCCATCCTGCGAAAAGGATCAAGAAAACTTGTTCACCATTAAAAAGTCTGACAACAAAAAATGTGAAGAATGCTGATGTGCCTGAACAGTCAAGTAAGGAGAGCGATTTTGTGACACTAAACTTAGATTATTACAAATATATTTAGTTTATTCGGCTTAATATAAATTGCAAGAGGCAAATCTGAAGTGTTTTTGCATATATGTACAAGGTTAATTTAAAAAAAAAACTTAGTTCACCCCAAACAAGGCAAATTGTCACTGTAGACAAAAGGAGCTACTGAGAATTAGAGTGAAAGTTTGAAAAACTGGGAGCTGTGCAGTGAGATTCTTGTTCACATTAGTTTTAAATTTCTGCATGTCGGTACAGTCGGGGAAACATGGAGCAGAGAGGGAGTTCCAAAGGCCGGCAGCTCGAAGAAAGAAGCTATTGGCTCTTCAGCATATGGGGACCACCACAGTGAATGGATGAGATTTAGCTGATTGTTGGGTTGGTCAAGTGTATTTATGTCGAGGGGACGCTAGAGCAGCAAGTTCATCAGAGCATATTCCATTGAAGTACTTGTAAAACAAGCACAAGGATGCAATATTGCAGTGATGGGAAAGGGGCTGGAACTTGGTGGATAGTGAGGGACCTTGGACCTTGTCTAAGAGGGAGAGACCAGTGGATGGTGCACCAGGCCAGATGTGACAACAATATTCCATGCATCAGCAGATGGTGGCTTTGTAGAGATATAGGATAATGTTAAGTGTGAGAAGTTTTCTAGCTCGGTAGAGGGAGTCCACTTTCTTTTGCAGCAGCCTTGACAATGTTTTCTATGTATTTGTTCCAATTCATGTTACCTGTGAATGTTAGGCTGAGGAGTTTGACCGTTGGACTTTCAAGTAGGGTGTTATTAGCCATGGCAATCGGTGGTTGAAGAGGTTTCTTGTAGTTGTTGAAGGAAAGGAGCTTTGTCTTAGCAGCATTAAATGTTATCATCCATTTATGACCTTATTACACTACAGACTGAAGGTCACTTTCTAAAGATTAAGCCATTGCCTCTGATATGTGTGCGTCAGTTTTGCACACATGACGAGAATAGAGCGTGGTGTTGTCAGCAAATATATCCACCTCAGACACAATATCATCAAGGAGGTCGTTTATGAAAATCAGGAAAATAAAAGTCCAAGGATCGATCCCTGGGGTACACCTAAATTTATGTCATGTTGCTTGGATGAATGGCCATGGAGGACAACCTATATCTTTCTTTTGGATAGGAAGGATCTAATATTAAATATTAGTCCAGTAATACCATATGTATTAATTTTTATGAGAAGACCTTTATGCAAGACCTTGTCAAAGAGTTTGGATATATCAAGCGCTACCGCCTTAGCTTTGAAGCTATTGCCTTGTCCAGCGTGTGGTATATGTGTCCAGAGATGACAGTAGACCGTGCTTGCCTAAATCCATACTGATGGCCAGAAAGAAGTTTAACATTAACGAGGTTCCAGACTATCGCTAGATTGATTAAAGATTCAAAGATTTTAGTGAAGAACGGGAGTAGACTGACGAGGCGATAATTCTGAGGGTCAGTTCTATCTCCAGAATTCTTGCAATTTCCCAGCTATTGGGGAAGCAAGATTCGGCAAGGCATTTGTTATAGAGTTTGGAGAGAACAGGGGCCAGTTCAGCAGAATTCTGGTATAAGATCAGGCCCACATGCTTTGGAGGTGTCAAGATTTTTTTATGATGTCTCGGACATGAGATGGGGTGATGGTCAGGTTATCAAGTGTGGCTTCAGTCCGCAATGGGAAATTTGGAAGGGAGTGGTTTGCAGAGTCCAAAGTGGAGTTTAAGGCGAAACGCTGGGCAAGTATTCAGCCGTATCAGTTGCCGTGCAAACGACATCATCGTGGTTGGATAGCGGGGGAATTGTTGATTGCCCACTATTCACCACACTATTGAAGATTTTCCATAAATCGCGAGTACCTAATTTTTGTGACTGAATGCGTTTTCTGATCATTCTCTGTATACCTTCTCTTTGCTTCATCTATTACAGTCTACAATGATTTCTTAACGTTATAAGTTTCTGTCTATTTGTAGTTGACTTGTGGCGATTGAATTGTCGGAATGCTTGCTGCCTCTGATCAACTGCATATTTAGAGGTGAACCATTGTGGAGAGTGGGGCTTGCTGTAGAATTTTCGCATAGGGACATCTGCTTCAATGCCTGCTTTGCCCCATCCGGTTACCTCATTTGCGCACTGATCAGCAGGGAGAGAAAAAGTTTCATTCTATGGGGTGTCTCTGATGTGATCTGTGATGGATTCCCAATCAGCCCGCTTGTATCTCGTCATTTTGAGCAATGGCTCATCAGCTTTTGGACGAGTTTTTAGGGTGATATCAATCAGTACCACAAGGTGATCAGCATTCGTGAGTGGGCTATGGGCATTCATCGCATAAGCCTCGGGCAGTGAGGTCAAGAAGTGAGGCTTGCTGGTCAAACAATCAGGGAGGCGGGTCGGTAAAGTGACAGTCTGTGAGAAGGAGTGCGTTATGGAGAAACTATACGTGGAGTTACCAGCTGCGTCTGTATAGCTGGAGAATCAAAGCCAGTCATGGTGATGTACATTAAAATCCCTAAATACATGTATTTGGGCACTCGAGTCAAGTGAGAGTGCTGTATGTATGCTTTCAGAGACAAAGTTAAGCAGGGTACAGTCCTTGGTCGAATGAGAACGGTATAAGAAATATAAGTAATTAATGCTGTGCTGTAAGGTTAATCTATAGCACATATCCATATCTATACATGTGTGGATAATAATTAAAATATTTATTAAATAATTATTTATAGCTCCCTTTCAAACGAGCCCTTTAAGAGAAAGGATATAAGCTAAAATGCATGTTCCTGTCTATGTGATTTGTTGAACACTGAAAGACGGTTTACTATGTTGTCCTCTTGAAATGACATAAATAGGGTTAATTTTTTTTCTTACGTACAGCTGTTGAAACTGGCCTCATCAGTTGGAACGTTTTGATTTAAGTTAAAGATGACTTGTGTCTAGGGATTTGAATTGTATGACCGGCTTGCACAGTTATCTCTGTACTGAAGATTTCGCAAGGATGAAACGTATACATATGTGGATAATAATTAAATATTTATTATTAAATAATTTATTTATATATGAGAGAGAAAGAGAGAGAGAAAAAGGAATAACCATTTAACAATTTGAAAGAAAAAAAAAAAAGAAAGAAAAACAATTTAGAACTAAATATCACCAGAGGTTTATGCCTGTGGGATTTTTTTTTATAGAGATTTTAAAGCAGTTTTGACCCCCCCCCCCCCCCCCGGCTCAATAAAACCCATTGATTTTCTCTTCACACAAACCAGTGTTAAAATATGAATTTTAAAAGGATAAAACAAATCATTTTATTTCAAATAAAAACATGCTTTTTTTTTTATATTGATGGGCAAAAACAATTTTGTTATTTTAACAAAAGTTATTAGACCCCTGCAAAAAACAAAAAACAAAACAACTTCAATAAATAAAAGAATGAAAGTATTATCCGTAAAAAAAAAGAAGAAGCGCATGAATGTATAAGCAAAGCAAATAAATATTAATGATTTGACTGTTTACTTAATGTCGTACTTCCTATTTTTATTTCAAAGCAAAATATTCTTGAATCATTGAAATCATTTTATATTTGTTTTTGATAACTCGGTCATCTGAAAATATGTAAATAACATTTGTAATTCCAATCCAATTTTGGGTAATATTTGCCATTTCTTGGATGACTTTCTATGCAGGATTCTTACCGCGATTTTGTCCACTAAATGTTATCTTCTATCTACTACTATCCACTAAAGATACACATAGGATATTTTTATCCTCTGTGTATCTTATGTTTGTCTTCTAAATCATGTTCATGAATCTTTCCATGTTGTTTACTGCATTTAATTGGTTTATGATATAACTTGGTTAGAAGTTATAACAAAAATAACCAGATTGTAAGGTCTTTAAAAGAGGATGTTTATCTTGTGCAAAACAATAGCACTACAGGTAATCTAATAGGATTAACCTAATATAGTCGAATACACATACTACTGTCCGTAATCATATATATATATTCTACAAACGGGTTCACTTCTTTAGCGACTGAGGGGATTTCGGTATCACCCCCCCCCCCCCCCCAAGTTGAAAATCTCCCTTGAAATTTCTGCTTCTAATATAGCTTCCTTTTAGGCTCCACTGGCTTTCTTTCACGTGTGCTCTTTCTTTTATTCCGAACTAATGGAATTGGATCCTTTCCGGTTTGGGGTAAAGACAAATTTTGTTCAGCTTGTAAGGCTAGTCCATATGTTCGTATACAATATTGGGTAGTGGCATTTCAAAAGCATCACATAGAATCTCCATTGGGACTTCTTTCTCGCTTTTTTCATTATTTTCAGCATATCGTGGTCTAATTTTTAACTTTTGATGGTGTAGACCACTTTGCCAATCATTTTCTGAATTATGCCATCCATCCAATAACTTTTTCCACCTTGGAAATTTTGAAATATACTTTATCTTCTGGAGAGTATCTTATTATGTTTACATCTTCCTTTTTAGCAACTTTTTTCTTCAGATAGGGTATCAATCTATCGAAAATCGATCGTATTTTCCTTGCGAACATAAGTTCCGCAGGGGACAACTTCGGGTCATTTCCATTAGGAGTCACCCTATAAATTGCTAAAAATTTTTGGATAGTTTTTTCTTCCATGTCCATATATTTATTTTTTTGTAAGGCACGCTTAAACATGTCAACAAATCTTTAGGCTTGACCGTTCGATCCAGGATGATATACTGGTGTCGTAATGAGTTCAATGTCCAAGGAAGTACAAAAATCCTTAAATTCCTTTCCTGTGAACGCTGTACCATTATCGCTGACCAGTGTCTGGAGGACCCCGAAACGACTGAAAATTTCATCTAATGCACTACCATTTTGAGAAAGAGTCCACCAAGATCAAATAATAATATCCATTAATCGGTCCAGCATAGTCTATATGTAGACGTGCACACAGCAAATCAGTTTTTGGTCAAGGATTCGTTTTGACCGGAGATTATCACATATTGAGAAAGGTGAAACCTGGGTTCCCTTTTTCTTTCTTTCATTCAATCTCGTCTGGTTCTCTATTTTTAATATAAAATCATCTTTTTCGGCTTCCTTTTAAATTTATTCCAATGTTACAGGTAATTCTCTGATAGCGTTTAACAACAGACCAGAGATTTATTTTTCCTCTTTAGTGCTGCTATAACCGTCTCTTCTAAAGTTTCTTCAGTTTTGGGGATTAATCTTGACAGTCCATCATCAAGTAATAATATCCATCAATCGGTCCAGCATAGTCTATATGTAGACGTGCCTACGGCAAATCTGTTTTTGGCCAAGGATTCGTTTTGACCGGAGGCACTATTGCAGGCAATTGACAACCTCGGCATAGTTTTACAAAACTTTCTATTTCCTTGTCCATTCCTGGCCAGTATACATAGCATCGCATGAATGATTTCATCTGGGACATGCCAGGATGACCAGTATGAAATTCTTCAAGCATAACTTTACGTAGAGAATGAGGTATTACAATTCTATATAAAGGTGTTGTCGCATATTGAGAAAGGTGAAATTTGGGTTCCCTTTTTCTTTTTTCGTTCGATCTCGTCTTGTTCTTTATTTTTAATATAAAATCATCTTTTTCGGCTTCCTTTTAAATTTATTCCAATGTTACAGGTAATTCTCTGATAGTTTTTAACAACAGACCGGAGATTTATTTTTCCTCTTTAGTGCTGCTATAACTCTCTTCTATTAAGAGGGGCTCTTAAATCGTACATTTTTGGAATGTAGATCGCATAATATTGGGCCAACCCAAAAAATGATTGTAGTTTTGCAACTGTGTTTGGTGAAATCATATTTTTAATTGCATCAGTCATCTGTGGGTCCAGTTTCCTGCTTTCACCGTCTATTACTTGTCCGAGGTATTTAATTCTTTCCATGAAGAATTGACACTTCTCAGGACTTAATTTGAAACCAAATTCTTCTAGTCGTTTGAACATAACTGATGTGTTTTTTGTGTTCGTGAACGTTCTTATTTTTTACTAGAATATTGTCTAAATAAGTGATAGCAAAGTGTTCATAATCTGCTGGAACAAAGCTGGGGTGACCTTTAAGGCGAAAGGGAGCCTATTTAGTTTTTAAATTCCTTTATGTGTATTTATGCACAAATATTTTAAGCATTCCTCGTTCACTTTAACCTGCAAGTAGGTGTCAGATAGATCGATTTTTGTAAAAATCTTTCCTACATTTAACTTTGCGAAAATGTCTTCTGGCGAAGAAAGTAGATAATTATGATCCTTCAGGCAATCGTTTCACTCGGTTGAAAAATCGGCGCACACTCTTATTTTCTTGTTCACGTAGATGGTTGGCGACGCCCAGTCCACATGCTCTACCTTAGATATAACTTTCATTTTTTCTAATCTTTCCAGTTCCTAGTTAATTGTGTCTAAGGAGAAAAAAAGAGACGTTTCTCTTTGGTTTAAAAATTGGAGTGACATTTTCCTTAAGTTCAAACTTGGCTTCTGGCTTGTCCCTCAGAGAAAACTCTGGGATATTCTTTCAATTCATTCATGAATTTTTCATTTTTAATATATTTTTTCTTTTCTGCACTGTTTATTTTGTTGCAAAAAGAGTTCATTGGGAGTTCAAATAAATTGAACAGTACTATCCAGTCTATTCCAAAAAGACAATTAGGTGCAATTTTAGTTATAGGGCGATGCAGTTAATTATTTTCATGTAAAAGCATTATGTTGTACTTACTCAGTCATATTTTATCTCTCACGGCACGAAAAAGAATTTAAAAATATCAAGCAGAACTTAAATTAGAACGATTTTTCCATTTCCATAAGGGAGATATGAAATGTCGAGTCGCTGCCATTTTCGGAGTGGCCGGTTAGCTAACTACGGGCAGATAAGTGTTGCGAAATTGGGTCCCCTAGGTAGGCACGTTTGACCTAATTAGTACTTTTGAAGATTTTTCTTAAAAATCGAACAATAAAAGTATTCTTACTTAAAAAAGAAAAAAAAAAAAGAAAAAAGGTTTTCGTCTTTGACACGCCTTTTTTTTTTTTTAAATGTCATTTAGTTGTACTGAAAAACAAAAAACAAACAAATCCACAGTAATCCTTGTTTGTTAGCGCACATGTACGTCTGATGATAAAAACTGTTTGTTGGATGCTTTTTTTTGTACCTTGTAGAGGTAAATCCTTCTTTGTAGTGTGAATTTGATTAGCGAACCACGTTTGCAGTTGATATCTTTAAATCAACGTCTGTCGGATTATTTTGTCACAATGTGACTTGCACGTATTTACTGAATAAAACAAAGCACGCGCGTGACTGAATATATTTCAAAATTTGGTTTTGTTTCGAATCCTTGTTTGCCAGTTCATATAGTTGACTTTACCATATCTTTTATGGGTTCGTTTTCGAAATTCTCGCCGCCAGCTGACATAACTTGGTTAGAAGTTATAATAACAAAAATAACCAGAGTGTAAGGTCTTTAAAAGAGGATGGTTTATTACAACATATATCTTGTACAAAACAATAGCACTACCGGTAATCCAATAGGATTAACCTAATACACATACACATTGAATACACATACTACTGTTCGTAGTCATATATATATATTCTACAGACTGGTTCACTTCTTTAGTGACTGAGGGGAGTCCGGTATCCCATAACAACAGTTTACATAAATAATCTCCATCTTATTATCCTTAACTCATGTTCTACCTTTCGGAAGGGAACAGAAGTTAGGGTTAATCTATAATCATTAATAAGATTCATTTTCTCTTTTTGGTTGGTTTTTATAGAAATATTGCTATTTACGTTGTTTTCATCTGATTTAGCAAAATATTTATGAAACAATATTAATATTCATTTGTGTGTGAATTTCTAAGAAAAGGAGTTTCATCATTATTTACAACGTTTCTCTTTGGATATCGTCCTCATCAATGTTGATATTTTATGACGTATGTGCCCACCAGCCTTCTTCAGGTGGATGGTTCATTTATATTGTTGGCTCAACCAGCCATATGCTAGGTTGTTGCAACATTTTGAGTCAATCTAACAAAGATGTGAATGAAAATTGTCGATTTATCTATATGTAATACTTTTAAAGAACATTTAGGCAATGCGTCACATGATTAATTGCTCATTAATGTGAAAATAAGGTAAAAAGATCAAATTATGTAAGAAACAACTTACATGAGTATAGGAAGAGTTTTAACGCTTATTTCCAATATTTCTTTAATTGAAAATAAAAAGAATAGAAAAATATAGTTTTACTTTATCCTGAAACCCCAAATGTTAGAAATTGATGAGATGTCAGGTGAGGCAAGGGGTGAGGAAATACAAGGCATGAGCAATTGTATCAGTAAAAAATGAAGGCAACCGAAACACTTGTAAGTAAACTTGCCTGTAATCATCCGTTCAGTTGTCTGCTGAATTTCTGAAGAAAGAGAGAGAGAGAGAGAACATAAAGTGAAACTACTTGAGAACAAGAACATTCGGCTGAGAGAACTGGTGACATTGTTGGCAGCAGCAACCTCAAAATTGATTGGTGAAAGAGAAAAATTATATGTTGGGAGAAGAGAAATATCTTTAAACAAGTCATTCAAAGTAGGGGAAAAATTATTTCAATCTCTTCAATTGTTAAAAACAAATAAAAAGTAAAGAATATTTCTAAATATATGCAGAATGAGGTAAAGTTTTATTGATTTGGATTATTTAGTGTTATTTACCCCCCCCCCCCTCGACCATATATATTGATATATATATATATATTACTATTTCATGTATATACACACATAATATCATAAGGTAATATAAATATATAATATATATATATATATATATATTATATATGCTTAGAGATGTTTGTAATGGTATGTATGTATTTGTATGTATATTGTATATATATATATATATATATATATATATATATATATATATATATGTGTGTGTGTGCATATGTATGTATATGTTGTGTATGTATGTATATATTATTGTATGCATGTGTATCTGTATATGTATGTATATATATATATATATGCATGTATGTGTATGTATGAGGTAATAGGTGTATTGTGCATGTGTGTGTATGTATGCATAGATATGTAATGACTATATATTTCTTATATATATTTTTATGGCTGATATATTATGGCTTTTATAGATACTATTTCTTAAATATTATTGTGATTATTATTAATGGTGGTATTATTATTGTGATGTTATGGCCTTGTGATTTATTTTAATTGATCGAGTGGGCTATCATATCATAATATTATGACTAGTATTAGTATTGATATTGTTATTAATATTATCATATAATCTGATGATTTATTTTAATTGGTAATTTGGAATATTGTTGATAATGTTACCAGTTGATTTCTTAGAGTTTATTATTGTCATATAATCAAATAATTTACTTAAAATAATGTTTTTTACGATTGTTTTTTTCAGAAAGGTGAATTTTACTTTAGTAAAGCGGTTAAAATATAAAAAATTTGAATGGAGGAGAAAAAAAAAAATGGTGGTGAAATCGAGATGTCTCTCACCCCCATTTTTTTGTTTTTTTCTCCTCCATTCAAATTTTTTATATTTTAACCGCTTTACTAAAGTAAGGAAGGAATAATTTATTTCTCGCTTTAGTATTATAGGCCTCTCCGTCCTTGGTAAATATGGCTACCTCGCCATTATTATTAAAATCAATTTTAAAATTTTGTACCTATAAAAACCTATTAATATATATCTGAGATTGGTTTATTTGCTGATGACACCACCCTTTACTCTTGTCATGTTGGTAAAACCGACGCAATCATATCCAAGGCAATGGCTGAATCTTTAGAAAATGACCTCCAGGCTGTAGTGGATTGGGGTCATAAATGGTTGGTAACTTTAATGCTGCAAAGACAAAGCTTCTTTCCTTCAATAATTACAAGGAACCTTTGCAACCACCGATTGTCATGGCAAATAACACCCTACCTGAGAGTTCATCATTCAAACTCTGCGGCTTAACCTTCACAGGTAACATGAATTGGAACAAATACATTGAAGACATTGCCAAGGCTGCCGCAAAGAAGGTTGGCTCCCTCTACCGTGCTAGTAAACTCCTCACACCTGGCATTATCCTGTATCTCTACAAAGCCACCATCCGCCCATGCATGGAGTATTGTTGTCACATCTGGGCTGGCGCATCATCTACTAGTCTCTCCCTCCTTGACAAGGTCCAAAAAAGAATCGCCAACCTAATAGGTCCCTCACTGTCAACCAAGCTCCAGCCTCTGTCTCATCGCCGCAATGTGGCATCCTTGTGCTTGTTTTACAAATACTTCAATGGATTATGCTCCGATGAATTGGCTACTCTGGTGTCCCCTCGACGAAAATTCACTAGACTAACTCGACAATCAATTAAATCTCATTCATTCACTGTGGAGGTCCCCAGATGTCGGAGAGCCTTCTACTCAAATAGCTTCTTTCCTCGTACTGCTGGCCCCTGGAACTCCCTTCCTGCCCCCTGTTTCCCCAACAGTACAGACATGCAGAAGTTTAAAACTAATGTAAACAGACATCTCGCTGCGCAGATCCCAGTCTAGGTTGACCGCCCCCTATCTTCTCCCCTTTTCTTTTTTCTCAGTAGCCCCTTATGTCTATAGTGGCGGCCTGCCTAGTTTGGGGTGAACTATGTTAAGAAAAAAAAATATATATATGTGTGTGTGTGTATACATGCCTGTGTATGTGTAGATATGTGACATGGTCTCTGACCTTGGATTAGCAATACACATGAAAAAATTTAAATTGCTTAAAATATCTCAATAATGGCATATATAGAAAGAGCTTGATGATATAAGAAAGAATCTTTTTAAATTTTTTAAATCTGACTAAAAATAAGGAAGTTATGACTATTTTTGTGCCTTACATGATTGGATATTTTCCCCTCTTTAAGACCATATGGGTTTCGTCACATTTTTTACACTAATTTTTCAGTAAAAATGTTATATCTTTGTTAAAACACAAGATTAAGCAATGAAATTTACCATATAAGTGTATTTTTGTACAAGGAATCAGAATGTGTCACTGAGAATCTCCAGAAATTAATGGTTTCCAAGTAATCTGCACTAAGTGCACATAAATATGCTGCAATACCTTAAAAATACCATGTATCCATTAAAAAAAAGAAGTTAGAAAACTCAAAGTTGAATTGTAATACATTTTATGTACAAGAAACTAAAATCTAATACTAGGACTGTTTAAAAATGAATATATTGCAAGATTTCTTTGGCATTATTATTAACACCTTCTGCTAACTCACCCCCTTACCTTCCCAAAATATGAGATTCTACTTTTTTATTTAGGCAATTACATGTTAACACCCTGAAAAACTTGGCAGAAAGAAAGAAACAAAAACAATTATTTTAGAATTTAGAGTGGGGATCAGTTTCACATAAATTAAATATAAAATAATCGCCCATTTCAAGGCCATTCTAGCGTTTTAGGACAGCTAATTATGTTTTCTATGGGAGATAAATCCTGTGCGTTTTTGATTGGCATTGTTATTATTATTGTTATTGTAATCGATTTTATTAATGCTAAAAATGGTAACACCATTAAACTTCTTTTATATAATGATTCCACTAGTATTTAGTATAATATAATCACAATTAAAAAATATTATCACAACAAAATTCACTACAAATAATGAGCAAGCCATAAATAACTATATTAAAATAGAATGCAGAAGTAGCAATTAATATATGGCAAAATGTATATAGCTAGCTCTCAACTGATGAACTTAAAAGAGACCAGCTCTGAAGTTAGTTTCGTATTCAAATGACCTTAATAGGCATTTGAAGGCTAATTGATCTTACTTTAGGAAAAAAAAATTACTCTCAAGTAAATTCGAATTATTATAAATAAATTATAGAACGTATTAACTATTTTAAGAAATATTACTGAATTAAAATTTATAAATGTCCACACAACTTTCAGGATGTACTAGCTCTAAACTGAAAAATTCAAAATGGCGTACTAGTGGGTTCCCCTACATGTTTGGTCTTTTCTTTGTTTTTTGTTTGGTTTCACCATAAAATTAACCCCTGTATAGTGTAGGTTTTTTTTTCAAGACACTTTAATTCAAGAACTTTTTACTCTTTGTGAATTTTTCTGATGATTTTATAGTGTTGCAGAGACGATATTGACATAAGAAATGTTGTTTGGTTCACGACAAATGAAACAGACCGTAAAAAATATATCTCACAGAAATGTTATGTTTTTTTGGAAATGTGAAAAAATAAAAATATGGTTATTGTAATATAAAATGAATCTGACTTATATATGCTCTGTTGTTACTGACTGACAATCATTGAGCTGAATCTTTTAAAGAGACTGGGGTATTTCATGTCACATCATCCAGGGCTTGAAACCCATGTCCTCAGATTTTGTTGTAACTTGCACCACAGATGGGCATCATAAAAACTAAGAAATCCTGAAAATTTGAGCATGCAACTCCAAGCGGTTTCCGATTGAGAGCAGTTTCCGTGTCGCGTAAATCGCGCAAGATGTCGTTCGGGCGACATTTTAATAATTACATTTTCTTGAATATTTTCAGTTTGGAACATGATGTGAAGCTGAAAATTCACACCGGTATGTTTTTCAACCCAAGGAACCCAAAAATGGCATCAGCTTTGCTCAGAAATGAAGCCTTCTATGAGATTTTATCAAATTTTGAAATTTTTTACATGTGCACCAATATGGGGCAAAAAAATTATGTAGCTGATATGGTAACGGGTTTTTTCTTATGGATATTGATTTAGACACTATGAAGTACCTCTGGACCAAAAATGGTAAATAATACTTTTTTTGTTCACTCACAGTGTCTATTCAAAGTTAGGTCTTTTTACGATAGTTCAGAAATACACTATTGGGGGAAGCAACTAGTTTTGATATGTGAGATGAAGTTGGAGGGACCATTCATCTAAATTAAGATAAAATTCACATTGAAATAAGTTTTAGAAAGTAAAAGTTAAATAGTAAAAGGTAATACAGTCTCACAGTGATCGCATATTCACCATAAAAGCAGACTTCACAACAAAAACCAGCATACGACAACATTATCTACATACTGTTATTTTCTTTATGCCACTGAAATGCAGAAATCGTTTTTTCGTACTCCTCATCAGTTATCTTGTATGTTCTTCCTGTATATGTTGTTGGGGAGACAACACAAAGGATTTTCTTGAGTGGAACAAATGATGTATCATCAATTTGCGGCCAATTGAATGTCTTGCGTGGTCCATGAGGGTGCATGAACTTGACGGTTACATCACCTTCCTCTGCATTAATTTCATTCACAATGCCAATCCACCAGAAAGAATTATAAACACAGGTTAAATATTGCATTGGTGAAATGTCAGAGATTTCAAGAATTGATGGCAAGTTAAAATCATGGTTGTCTGTATATGATTCATCCTCGCTGGTCAGCTTATGACCAATGTTGACCACAGGGCAAAATGGTGGCTGCTTCTGCTTCCTGGTACTGTGTTTCCCCTGGCAAATCTTGCCTCAAGAAACTTTCTCACCTCCTCCATAGTTTCCATACTAATATCAAAGAACTTGATTGCAGACATCTCCAGGCAGACTTCTAGCATGGCTATATAATCCATTATTTGATTATTCAGAGGACGTTGAAGCGACCGTTTAGCCACATGCCGTTTTACTGAACCACCGATTCCATCACAGGGGGATTTTCCATGGCTTGTAGCAAAGAAAACCCACTCTGCATCAATCTTAAAGTCCTGTTTATGCAGACATTAATTTATAAAGTTTTTATAATTTTTATATTGACCACCACAGCCATCACTGAAGTAAGTCATTTTGTTTACATGGGGCAATAATGCATGAATGTAGTGAACTGTCATTGTCTGGGTTTGATACACGAATGCAGTGTCGTGGGTGTTGTCATTAGAAATAAAACACAATGAAAGATGCTTCAGTGTTCCATCGGAATCTCGGTAGTAAAGCACTACAGGGTGCAATATTCCTTGCTCCAATGAAAAGTTTGGATTTCGTCTTGTATGAGAAATTGATACTTTTCTGCAAAGTCTACAAGGACAAGAACCTCATTTGAACAAAGATTCTCTTTCTTTTTAGTCAAGTATCTAGTTTGACATTTTGTTATATATGAGTGTCGTGTGAGATTGTCGATTTTTGTCTATCAAGAAATGTTTGTATTCTTCATACGTTGTTGTATGAGTACTTAATGTGGCACGGTCAGTTGTGTCCCATCGACTAAAATGAAATTCATCATCTGGATCCAGATCAACCAGCTTTGCATCCATGAACTTCTGCAATGCTTCTCTGCCAGGACATGCCTCACAACGGTGCATCACGCATTCCTTGTTGGAAGAATCACAAATTAGTTTTGAGATCAAATCCTTGTGACGTTCCAAGCCATTGCATCTACAAGAAGTTTTGCATTCTGATGTATGCTATACACACACAAACAGCTAATACACACCACTATTGACGCAACTGAGAAAATTTGGAAAACCCCACCTTGACATTGGGATACTTCTGTTTTAAAGCAGCATACAATTCATCCAGGTTACATCGTATTAAATGCTTTTGTTTGTGAACACCCTTTGCAATACTAACAGTCCTTTTTGGCTGGCATTTGATGGCTGTATTCATCATTTTCATACATGTGTACTACCAGTTCTGCTGTCTCTGAGGAGAGTTTTTCCCCTTTTTTAGGGGCAGACTTTGAGAGAATACCACTCACATTCTTCAGTTCCCTGGCAGTTTGAACAACGTACTCTGACACCTTGAAGAATTTGGAACAGTATTCACGAGACCACGAATCAGGAGCAACTGTCATGATTTGGAGTCGAGGCTTTCTTCAATTTCTCCTTCATCAGATCATGTAATCTATCCAATTCTAATGCTTTCTCTTCGATTTCTTTTTCAATATGCACTGATTCTGACATAGTCAATTCTTCAGCGTCGACTTTGTATACAGTCGACAGGTCACTTTTGAGTGTTCCAATCACTTGTTCTAATTTCCTTTTGGCACTATAAACACGACTATGAGGAGCAACACCATGTAAAGCGACAGGAGAAATGTCCATGTATTTCAGACTAATATTCAAGTTTTTTTATGGGGTTTGCAAAAGTTCACAGGTGTAGTCTGCACCTATCCTGTCTGTATCATCGATCAGTCTCACATATTTCATCATACACTGAGGACAAAGAATGTGTCCTGGTGTTACATTGTACCCTCTCACTTCCAGCTCTTTTGCCATCACCAACGATATCAGCTGTACATCTTTGACTTTACTTTTATGTTGTAACAATCCACCGCGGCACTTCTTTTAGGCCGTTGCTCTATGTTCAAACACATTTCCAAAATATTTTTTGTGATGAAAGCAGATGGTTGATAACTTGCCTTTATGTTCCTTGAGACCAGCTCTCCACAACAACGTCTCAACAACGTCTTTGTTCAAATCTGACAGATTCTCAATTCCTTTGGAACGATCATAGTCTAATTTGTGACATTCAAAATTGAGTTTGACACCAATGGAGCAAGCTTCATCAGTCATCTTGTTTTCTTTTGTTTACTGTTGAATTGAAGACAAAACAATAAAATAGAATATATAGAGATAATCAGGTAACTTAAGTTTGGTAGCAGCCGATGAGTAAGCAGTTAGGGATAAGATTTATATACATTTTTCCAGTGAATTGAAAGGAAAATCAACATTTAAAATATTCATAAATTTGTTCCTACCTCAAATTCTTCTATATTTTCTACAGCTAATTTCTTTGTATGCTTTCACCTCAAACACTGGACAGTACTAGCAAGGGAGATTATTGTGTTGGGAGGGAGGGGATGAGGAGGTCATAAAAAGTTTGGTAACAGGGGATGAGCAAGCAGTTAGTGAACAGATTTATATGCATTTTTCCAGTGAATTGAAAGGAAAATCAACATTTAAAAGATTCATAAATTTGTGCCTACCTCAAATTCTTCTATATTTTCTACAGCTAATTTCTTGGTATAAGAATAAAGTGCTGCCTTACTTTCTTGCCTGCATAATGGAATAAACAAATTGTACCAACCACTATTATATATTTTAATTAGGTATAGATAATGTTTTTCGTTTAAAATTATTTTAGGATTGTTGCAGTAGATTATGGTGAACTAATCCAGCTCCGTTGCATATGTGACACGTTTTACTGAAAAAATTAACCACCAACTAATGCAGGCATAATAGGCAAAGAAAAATTTTCTTATACAAGAAATATGATCAATATTTAAGCAGCTATTGTGGTTCAGTAGCCAAAATTGGCATAATCATTGGATTCTGGTGACATTGGACCAAAGCGCCGTTGCGCGTGGGACATTTCGACGATGTTTCGCTCAGTCATTTTACAATGGATGGTGTTAGCAACTCGAAACTTTTTACCTTAGTAAAAACTGCTATACAGTTATTAAATAAACACAAACAGTGCTAACTTCATCTATCTTATCAGTCATAAGTAAAACCATTCTACATTTATTCTCAGTTAAAATTGATGAGAATAACCCATGTAGATAATGTTGTTGTGTGCTGGTTTTTGTTGTGAAGTCAGCTTTTATTGTAAATATTTGATCACTGTGAGACTCTTTTAACTTTTACTTTCTAAAACTTATTTCAATGTGAATTTTATATAAATTTTGTCTTGCATATCCAAACTAGTTGCTTCCCCCCAATAGGGTATTTCTGAACCCTCGTAAAAAGACCTAACTTTGAATAGACACTGTGAGTGAACAAAAAAAGTATTATTTACCATTTTTGGTCCAGAGGTACTTCATAGTGTCTAAATGAATGTCCAAAAGAAAAGAACCTGTTACCATATCAGCTACATCATTTTTTTGCCGCATATTGGTGCACATGTAAAAAATTTCAAAATTTGATAAAATCTCATAGAACGCTTCATTTCTGAGCAAAGCTGATGCCATTTTTGGGTTCCTTGGGTTGAAAAACATACCTGTGTGAATTTTCAGCTTCACATCATGTTCCAAACTGATTTTCAGACATTTTAATGATTACATTTTCTTGAATATTTTATTCAAGAAAATGTAATTATTAAAATGGCGCCCGGGCGACATCTTGCGCGATTTACGCGACACGGAAACTGCTCTCAATAGGAAACCGCTTGGAGTTGCATGTTCAAATTTTCAGGATTTCTTAGTTTTTATGATGCCCATCTGTGGTGCAAGATACAACAAAATCTGAGGATATGGGTTTCAAAATCCAAAATTTCTGGATGATTTGACATGGAATTACCCGACTGCAAAGTAAAAAAATGCACTGATAGTATATGCTTATACATATATTGTCATTAATAATTATATATATATATATATATACATGCATGCATGTACACATAAACATATAATACAATACAAGGGATTACATGGAAATATTCTTTTTGAAAGAGGAAAGTCTTTTATTAGATTTTTATGTATATGTTTACAAAGTTCTTTTTTTATGATTTCTTCACCGAACATCTTTAATTTAAGGCCAGGTAAAGAAACGGGCGAAGAAGAAGTTATTCTCAAGCAAGGTCAGGAAAGCTGTAGTAGCTATTCTCTCACTTTCCATGCTCTAACGTTTTCAATTGCCTTCATCCCACCATATTTTCAGAAACAAGGTCACACTCACACCTAGTGTGATACTGGATTTCTTGCTAAGATTTGGAGCTATCCTTAACAAATTCGGATATATCAAACATATTACTGCTTCTTAAAATCTGACACAAAGCCATTCAATAACTTATAAAGTAAAGTTAGCACCCCCCCCCCACACACACACACATACACACATTGCCTTGGTAACAAAAGCTACATACATAAATCTTTTCAGTTAGTGTTTTCTGCCATATATTGGTGGTGTATGTAAGAAAACTTTGGCTCGATTTCTGCCATTTTAATATTTAGTCTTGCTTGATATTTTTTTTAATTGGAAATCGGAAAATTTTTCATTCCTACACTCTGCCACTCACGTACACCAGGAAGACTTTCTTGTCAAGAAAAAGAATCAATCAAACCCACGATTCATGAAAATCATTATTTTGTACCAGTAAAATTCATCCAAATCAAGTTGTGTAAAAAAAAGGTTTGCGGAGATAAAAAAAAAACCCCAAAGAATTCAAGAAATGAAATAAGAAAAACATTGGGTGACATGAAAATTGTAAATTGACGCTTTGCTTGGACATACCTTGTTTGTCTTTCAGTTTTATTTCTCTCAATTTCTCCCGCAATCGTTCCTCTTTCAATTTCTCCCTCATTTTAGGGGTAAGATTTTTCTCGTCTATGTTTTCTCTTCTTTCTTTGGCCCTTTCTATCTGTTTATCCATTTGGACTTTGCCCTTCTCTCTGTCATGATGCACTTTACTATGCATCCTTTCCTTCTTCTTGATACGGAGAGCATCTTCTCTTCGCTTCTGTTCTTTGATTCTTTCTGTAATGTGGTCGTTGATTTCATTCCTTTCCTTCTCTAGTTTCTCTGCCTCCTTCGCCTTTCTTAACTTTTTCAGTGTATCGGATTCAACACGTGCTTTTGGTAGCTTTTTTGGTGCCGAGACTTGTGTGCTATATTTTTTTGTAGAAGGCAACTGAAAAATATAAAATAAACAAATGTATTATAAGAGCCACAGTAGTTGTCTACGGTATGCTCATTATTATAATGTTATTACATTGTTTACACAAACTGGTTATCTTCTCTAAACCTACCTTTAAAAAAAAAAAAAAGGCTAACAATTTGTGAGAAAAATGTTGGCTCGTTTTTCTAAGAAACTGTAGCAAACAGCCAGAGTAAGGATCATTGCTAAAATGGAAATGGGTGGAAACAGTGTTCATGTAGAAATTGAGAGTGTGCAGATATGAGATCAAAATATTATGGTTTTCTTTTTTTGTTGAGAGAATTTATCTATTTATTTATCTCAGTATATATAGAGTAGAGTGAGATGTTCCCCTGTATTGTTAATCTGTATAGCTTTATGGAAAAAAAAAACAAAAAATATGCTCAGTCATTAAGACAAATCAATATTTGTCCTGACAAAAAACACATTTTCTTTTCCAATCACTTTTTAAATTTTTATATTTATTCCTGTCAACAGATTTGGCTGATGTCATTCATAGAGGGAGTAGGAGATACATCTCTGTCCTAAGCCTCTTCTTGCCACCAGATCCACTGCATACTAATTTTATTGCCGATATATTTTACTATTATTAATTACAACAGTTGTTGATCCTTTCTTCACACTTTTCTATTGGCTTGCTTGCTGAAATATACTTGTATACATAAACAAACATGGCGTCTTTACACACAAATTTCTTTCACATTTTTTTTTTAATGATATTTCACCCCAAACAAGGCAGGACACCACTGTAGATGTAAGGGGCTACTGAGAATTAGGGAGAAGGTTTTTTTTGTTTGTTTTTTTAAGGGGGGGGGGGGGTCAAGCTAAATTGGGAGTTGCACAGCGAGATGTCTGTTTACATTAGTTTTAAATTTCTGCATGTCAGTACCGTCGGGGAAACAGGGGGCAGGGAGGGAGTTCCAGAGGCCAGCAGCACGAGGAAAGAAGCTATTGGAGTAGAAAGCTCTCCGGCATCTGGGACCTCCACAGTGAATGGATGGGATTTAGCTGATTGTCGAGTTGGTCTAGTGAATTTACGTCGAGAGCAGCCAGTTCATCGGAGCATAATCCATTGAAGTATTTGTAAAACAAGCACAAGGATGCAACATTGCGGTGATGGGACAGGGGCTGGAGCTTGGTTGACAGTGAGGGACCTATTAGGTTGGCGACTCTTTTTTGGACCTTGTCAAGGAGAGAGAGACTAGTAGATGATGCACAAGTCCAGATGTGGCAACAATACTCCATGCATGGGCAGATGGTGGCTTTGTAGAGATACAGGATAATGTCAGGTGTGAGGAGTTTACTAGCACGGCAGAGGTAGCCCACCTTCTTTACTACAGCCTTGGCAATGTCTTCAATGTATTTGTTCCAATTCATGTTGCCTGTGAAAGTTAGGCCGAGGAGTTTGAATGTTGAACTCTCAGGTAGGGTGTTATTTGCCATGACAATCGGTGGTTGGAGAGGTTTCTTCTAGTTATTGAAGGAAAGGAGATTTGTCTTTGCAGCATTAAAAGTTACCAACCATTTATGACCCCAATCCACTACAGCCTGGAGGTCATTTTCTAAGGATTCAGCCATTGCTTCGGATATGACCGCGTCCGTTTTGCCCACATGACGAGAATAAAGCGCGGTGTCGTCAGCAAATAAACCAATGTCAGACTATGTCATCAGGGAGATCGTTTATGAAGATCAGGAACAATAAAGGTCCAAGGATAGATCCCTGGGGTACACCAGCATTTATGTCATGTTGCTTAGATGAACGGCCATCGAGGATAACCTGGATCTTTCTTTTGGTTTGGAAGGATCTAATTATATTAAGTAATTGTTCAGTAATACCGTATGAGTGTATTTCCAGGAAAAGCCCTTTATGCCATACCTTGTCAAAGGCTTTGGATATATGAAGCGCTACTGCCCTAGCTTCACCTGCCTTGTCAAGTGTATGATACATGCGTTCAGAGATGACCGTTAGGATGTCTGCAGTAGATCGTTCTTGTCTAAATCCATACTGCCGGTCAGAAAGAAGTTTAGCATTAACTAGCTGCCTGACTATCGCTAGATTGATTAATGATTCAAAGATTTTTGCAAAGATCGGGAGTAGACTGATTGGGCAGTAGTTCTGAGGATCAGTTCAATTCTAAGAATTCTTGTAGACTGGTACCACAGAGGCAATTTTCCAGCTATCAGGGAAGCAAGATTCAGCTAGGCATTTATTGTAGAGTTTGGAGAGGACAGGGGTCAGTTCAGCAGAGCATTTCTTTATTACTATTACAGGTATAAGATCAGGCCCACAAGCTTTGGTGGTGTCAAGGTTTTTTATGATGTCTCTGACCTGAGATGGGGTGATGACCAGGTTATCAAGTGTGGCTTCGGTTCACAATGGGAATTTAGGGAGGGGGTGGTTTTCTGAGTCCAAAGTGGAGTTTGAGGCAAAATGCTGGGCAAGTAGTTCAGCCTTATCAGTTGTCGTACAAACGACATCATTGTGGTTTGATAGTGGGGGAATCGTTTATTCACCATTGTTAACTACACTATTGTAGATTTTCCAGAAATCGCGAGTACCTAGTTTCTGTGACTGAATGCGTTTTTTTGTTAACTCAGTATACCTTCTCTTTGCTTTACCTATCACAGCCATACAATTATTTCTTGACTCTATAAATTTCTGTTTATAAGTAGCTGACTTATGGAGGCCAAATTTATGGAATGCTTGCTGCCTCTCAGCAATGGCAGCTGCACATTCCGAGGTGAACCATTGGGGAGAGTGGGGCTTGCTAAAGAATTTTCGCATGGGGACATAGGCTTCAATGCCTGCTTTGACCCATTCAGTTAACTCATTTGCACACTGGTCAGCAGGGAGTGAGAATGGTTCCCTCCATGGGGAGTTGCTGATGTGATCTCTGATTGACTCAAAATCAGCCTCGTAGTATTTCGTTATTTTGAGCAATGGCTCATCGGCTTTTGGACAACTTTTTAGGGTGATATGAATCATTAGCACAATGTGATCAGCATTCCTAAGTGGGCTATGAGCTTCCGTCACACAAGCTTCGGGCATTGAGGTCAAGAAGTGAGGCTTACTGATCTCAATCGGGGATGCGGGTCGGGAAATCGACAGTCTGAGAGAGGGGGTGAGCTAAGGAGAAATTATACGTAGAGTTGCCGGCTGTGTCAGTAAGGCTGGAGAATCCCAACCAGTCACGGTGGTGTGCATTAAATACATGTATCTGGGCATTCACGTCAAGTGAGAGTGCTCTATCTATGCTTTCAGAGACAGAGTTTAGAAGGGTACAGTAATGGGTCGAAGGGGGACGATACAAGAAATATAAGTAACTAACGCTGTGATGTAAAGTCAATCTAAAGCACATGTAGTCTTGGTCATCCGATTCTAACCTATCTTCTCTAGTCAGGAGGAGGGTGTTCTGAACATGAACTCCTAGCCCGTGCATATGTTTGTCAGAGTCTTTACGGTAAAGAAGGAGGTAGTCAGTCATGTCAAAGTGGTGAAAGGAGATTGAGAATTGAAGGTTTGTTTCACTTGTGCTAGGATATCCGGGGAGTTTATCGTTGATGTTGGTTCTAAGTTCCCGGATATTTGTGAATGCGAGCCTCAAGGGCAGAGGCGAAAGTGTTTTTTGTTGGGTGTCTGGTTTAGGTGTGATTTTATTTTTTTGTAATGACATGTTTGTTTTGTTATAGAGTGGGTTGGGCAAGGTGGGTCCTTGTTAGGTGCCAATAAGCTCATACCAGTCCATTAGTCGCAACCTGGTTCATGGGGGTTGTGGCCTCAGGAAAACCCACCGGAGATAACTGCAGGGTCCCTTTCTATGCGCCACATGGCACATACAACTACCCGCAGTATTATGCAACTGATGATGGAGCAGCCGTTCTTAGCGTTACCCAAGAGTTTGGGCTCCTGTCCTGTCAGTCGGAAACAGCAGCCAGACCAGCTGTCTAACCTGTACCCTCAACCTGTCGGAACAAGAGTAACTCAGACTGGTCATGTTAGACTCTGTGACGAAAAAACTTTCCCCAAGTTGCCCAAATAGAGAGAAAGAGAAACGGCGTTCATTGTCCTAGTAAGGAAACAAGGCCAGGCACTGAGTGTTTTTGAGGCATCCCAGCGATGGTACCTCTGCGCCTGGCTAATAGACAAAGAAGGAGTGCAAGGGTCGGCGATAGGCAGAACCTATCTACTCCTTAAGCAATTGTAGGTTTTCAAACCAGATATTTTGTTCAAGATTCCAACTCTAGGAAGGTTGTCGATCAGGACTAAGGAGGCCTCCCTCCCCAACGGTTTGCTGCCATGGCGTAAGTAGTTGGTAGCAAGGTTTTATTGCCAGAGATTTCCTTCTCTTAGATGGCCTGACATGGTCTTACGGGTCCAACACACTAAGAGGGGAAAAATAGCCTGCGCCCGTGTACTAGTCGGGTATTTCCGAGCCCCCGCAGGTAAAAAAAAAAAATTTTTTAAATAATAAAAATAACACTTCCACTGAGGGAACAGAAAGTTGAAGATAGGTTTCCCTCTCGCAAGTAAGTACAAATAAGAGAAAGACAGCCAAAACTTCAGGCCAGCGTGGGATATCAATAGACAGGCAACAAGACAGTATATATCAATAATTAAACACATTTAAGTCAAACACAGAATTAAGTACATTCAGATAGTACACATTAGAATTTAGAGAAAATAGTATGTGAGTGGTCAAAAGAGTAAGAAAATAAAAAGATAAAAATAAATTAAAAAATGCTTATCTTTTCGTCAGTGGCATTGGGAAATATTGGGTCAGGCCTGGTGCACGTGCCTACGAATGATTTTAGTGGGAGGAGAGTCACCTTATTTGAGAAAGGAATTTGATGGGAGGGGGGTACTTTTTTCAAGCAGTTCGAAGACATTTTTTTTCTTTGCTATAAGTTAGGACGAATATGTATATCTCATTAATGAACTTAATTCAAGCCAGTATTATCTGTTCACTCATCGCCTGTATCTGTCTAATGCTAATTACAACAATGGAAGGGAGGTAATTCAGCTTGGTCTGTTTAATGATGTTTAAGTCGCTTTTAAATTTAGTTATTTCTAATTGTTAGGCTAAAATATTGTTATTCTCATATAACGAATGTATTTCTTCCCTTTTCATTTTTTTATCATTAATTAATGTTATAGGGTATTATTCTCGCCGGGGCGTTTCCGGTATTTTATCCCCTCTTATTATTATTGTTATTGTTATTATTTTTTTTTATTGTCATTATCATTATTTATCTTTTTATTTTTCCTTCAGCATGTAACGTCGATTAACTATTAATGTTGTAAATTGAATGTTTACGCGTGGACAGTCTCAACATTTCTTATTAATTCCTTATATTGTTTTAATAATCTTTTTATTTTTATTTATTTATCTAATTATTTATTCATTCAATGTCTTGCTGTATTATTATTTATACTAATTATATCATTATTATATATTAATATAGGTAATGTTTTTTTTGTTAGGTTATTACTATTATAGACTTTAATATTTTTTTTTTAATTTTTATTTTTTACTTTATCTACTTATTTTATTTAACCAATTATTTATCAATTTTTTTTTTTAATTCTTTACTTATTCATCTATTTTTTTTCCTCTGTTATTTTGTGTTGAGTGAGTATTTGACCTATGTTATATTATTTATTATTATAAGGTGATGTTTTTGGTAGATTATTAGTTTTTAGTATTCATTTAAGGGTTAAATTAAGATCAAATCAACACAACAAGAGAGATGTGAAACTGTATCAGACTAGAAATGATGATCCTAATTCGAGTCGGTGATTTATTTGGGGACATAATTTTGCTATTAGTATCGATTTTTTTATTCGAAGGTTGCCAACGTTTCTCTCCGTAGCTAGGATATCAATCTTGAATGATTTGCTGGTGTTGCCACACATGCGTGGATGTGTTTGTGGAAGGAAGCGGTGCGTGTTTGTAAGTGTTCTTTGACTCTAATATGTAGGGGCCTCACCATACTACCAATGTATATTTTGTTGCATGTGGTGCACTGTATACGATATACAGTGTATGTGCGGTAGCATTTCTCTGTGGTGTTCATGGGGCAGTTCGCCAGGGTGCAGGGAGTATTGTTGTAATTGGTGTTCCGTGTTGTCAATTGTTGGCGTAGAGAAAGGCCGGTGTGTGTTAGTTGAATATCGAGGTTTTCCTTACGTATCGCTTTGCGGAGAGCTGTGGAGATCCTGTCGTTGAAATGCGGCAACTTCAGGAAGCAGGTGTTGGAAAGAGCGTGTTGCGTCCGTCTTCGGGGTTTCCTGAGGTGTTCAATGGTGGGTGTGGGGTATCTAGTACCTGTTGGAATTTCTCGCTGCAGATGGTTTTGTCAGCCTCAATGCTGCATTTCTTACGGATGCGAGTTAGCTCATTCCTAGCATAGCCTATTTTAGCCTTACAAGGGAGGGACGATCTGTGATGTATCAATATGTCTCTACATGCGGGTTTCTTGTAGAATTTAGTGGTTACGGTTCCTTCTTCAGAGATGTTGAAGCTGAAATGTAAAAGTGCTAAGGATCCAGAGCTTTCAAGGTGTTCTATTGTAAATTCTATGTGTGAGTCAGTGTTGTTGAATGTGTCGAAGATTGTGTTAGCCTCTTCTTGGGACGATGAAAGGATAAGAATGTCGTCCACGTATCGTGTGAAGAAGATGGGGGAGTGACAGGAGTTGAGGGCATGGCGTTCTAATTTATCCATAAATGCAATGGCAATCAGTCCCGAGAGGCTGGAACCCATAGGCAGTCCTGTTATTTGTTTATATGGGTTTTGTTTGTATGTAAAATATGTGTTGTCTATTATTATGTTTAGGAGTTCATGTATATCAGTGGTGGTGAGGCCGAAGCAATAGAGGTCGCTGGATGAGATGCAGTCAGTAATTATGTCTACTGCTGGGTATGCGGGTACAGATGCGTAGAGGGCAACGACGTCAAGGCTGAAAGCATATCGGTTCAGTTTCAGTAGATGTAACCTCTGGATGACTTCATCCGAGCAGCTGATATGTCCGGGGAAGGTTGGGAGTAAGGGTTTAAGTAGATGGGAGAGGAGCCAGGAGATTTTGTATAGTGGTCCTTCAATGCTGGATACTATGGGTCGGATTTGTGTGGTGGTGCCGGTCTTGTGGGTCTTGATGAGGTGATAGAAAGTAGGAAGTTTACTGTTTCGTGTAATTAGGTTGTGTCTGTAGCTATTAGGGATGTTTCTTTTTTATGCAAATGTTGGTCCAGGCTGTATTAATCTTGTTCTCAATTTGTTTGGAAGTAATGTTGGAAGTGGGTGTGTAGAGCATGTCATTGCTAAGGTGGGTGAATGCTAGTGTGTCGTAGGTGTCACGTGAGATAACACAAAATTCTTTCCCTTTGTCAGAGGGAAGGAAGACAAGGTCTTTATCTCTTAGGTTTTGGAGTGTGGTTCATTGTGACCATGTTAAATTAGTATAATGTTTGTCTGTTCTTGTTGTATGATAGAGAGTATGTTATGTTTTAGGCGTGTGAGTTTGAGGTCTAGCTCGCGGTTGTTGGGTGGTGGATGTAGTGTGTGATCAAGTTGGTATACAGGAAATTTGGCAGTGTTGTAATAACAACACTGCCAAATACACATGAAAAAATTTTAATTGCTTAAAATATCTCAATAATGTCATATATAGAAAGAGCTTGATGATCTAAGAAAGAATCTTTTAAATTTTTTTAAATCTGACTAAAAATAAGGAAGTTATGACTATTTTTGTGCCTCACACGATTGGATATTGTCCCCTCTTTAAGACCATATGCGTTTCGTCACATTTTTTACACTAACTTTTCAGTAAAAATGTTATATCTTTGTTAAAACACAAGATTAAGCAATGAAATTTACCATAAATATGTATTTTTGTACAAGGAATCAGAATGTGCCAATGAAAATCTCCAGAAATTAATGGTTTCCAAGTAATCTGCACTAAGTGCACATAAATATGCTGCAATACCTTAAAAATACCATGAATCCATTAAAAGAAAGAAGTTAGAAAACTCAAAGTTGAATTGTAATACATTTTATGTACAAGAAACTAAAATCTAATACTAGGACTGTTTAAAAATGAATATATTGCAAGATTTCTTTGGCATTATTGTAGATTAACACCTTCCGCTAACTCACCCACTTACCTCCCCAAAATATGAGATTCTACTTTTATTATTTAGGCAATTACATGTTAACACCCTGAAAACTTGGCAGAAAGAAAGAAACAAAAACAATTACTCTAGAATTTAGAGTGGGGATCAGTTTCACATAAAATAATCCCCCATTTCAAGGCTCTTCTAGCGTTTTAGGACAGTTAATTATTGTTTCTATGGGAGATAAATCCTGTGCGCTTTTCTTTTTTTTCTTTTTTTTTTAGACGATTATGAGGGTCTTTGTGGGAGGAGGGGGGGCTTACCACTTGAACTTCAGGTTAGTGGTAGGGCTAGGGGCAATTAAGTGTGAACACCTTGAAAACTTAGCAGAAAGAAAAAAAAACAATTCGTTTAGAATTTCGAGTGGGGGATTAGTTTCACATATATTTAATGTAGAATAATTCACCATTTCCGGGCCATTCTAGCGTTTTAGGGCATTAATCAATTTTTTTCTATGCCAAATAAATCCTGTGCGTTTTTTTTATAGGGGTCTGCTTTTTTTTTTTTTTTTAGACGATTATGTTTGGTTTTAATGGGCTTTTTTGTAGGATTAGGGCTTCCTACTCGGACTTAGGGTTAGTGATAAGGTTAAGGAAGGGGTTTTGTTTTGGATGGAGGTTGCCATTCGGACTTAGTGTTAGGGTCAAGGGAGTTTTTTAGGGGGTGGCTTGCCACTCATATTTAAGGTTAATGGTATGATACGTTCAAGAAGGCATTTTTAGGAGGTGGGCTTGTTAGTCGTACCTAGAGTTAATGGTAGAGTAATTATTTATTTTATAAATTTCACTAAAAGGCAAGAATGGCCGGGAAATCGGAGATCATTTTACATTAAATTTATATGCGAAACTGATCCCCCACTCTAAATTCTTAATTATTATTTATTTATTTTTTTTTTTTTCACCAAGACTTTAAGGGTGTTTACATGTAATCCCCATAAAAAGTAGAATCTTAATTTTTTTTTTAAATTGGCGACTAGAAAGTCATTACTACTAGAAGTTTGAAAGTTGAGTGAAAACCAGTATTTTTTATAAAAGAACCAAATAGGATTAACTTTTTTAAGCACAAAAATATTTTTGTCTTATTTTTACAAAGCTTTACAAGACTAGTTAGCTGCTGCTGATGTTATATCAGCAATACTAGCAGCCATTGTTGACTTTCGCTCAAAAAAAAGGACTATTTTTCGGATAAGGTAATTTAAAATTACTACTACGGAAAGACAAAACAACATACAATTATAATTTTAATGCATAAAAAAAGATAAAAGATTAATTTATTTACTAGTTGGGTACGAAAAATGTAACAACATTTTTTATATTCATATTTTCAAATTTTTAAAATTCGTTCTAGAATGAAAATAAACAAAAATCGCCTCGTGTTTATAGCTGCTATTACTGCTGCTACTACAATCAGTTTTTCAAACTATAAATAGAAAACGCTTTTTTTTTCCGGATAGGGTAATGAATTATTATTACTACCAAAAGTGAACACATATATACAATTATAATTTTAATGCATAAAAAAGTAAAACGATTGATTTATTTACTAATTGGGCGATGGAAATGTATTTTGCAAAAATGTTCAACCGACGGTGAGTTGAAGTCTTATTTTTAAAATTTCAAAAAAATGAATGAGCCGAATTACTTCGTACACCGACAAACATTAAAAGTGATACTTTCCCTGATCAGTCTCCAAATTTCAGGACGAAATTTCACATACAGCAATGGTACGAGACTTTTAAACAAAAGGGGGGTTAAAAAAAAAAGTGACGTAAATTGCTGAACATTTTTTTGCCTTTATTTGCTCAAAACTCTTAAAAATATATAATGTATATTATTATTCATGAATGCACCTGAAAGGATATTCATTTCCTAACAAAATGATGGTATTTTGAGCACTTAAAGTGCTTTAGTTTTTAAGATATGACTATTTTAATAGAACTACCCTCAAATCTGAGATTATCCAAAGTTTTCTGGTCGATGTGTATTGCTATTGTTATGTGCAGTGTGGTTGATGGTGGCCAGCCACTAGAGGTGGTAAGCTGTCCTGCAAAATTGTGGTGTTGTTGATTCTTTGAATGGTGATAAATTTGGGTCCAAGGCTAAGAAGTTTTTTTTTCTCTCGTGATAGGGAGTCTGTTAAGTCTGTGACGAGGTGGGATATTGTATGCTGTTTGTTGTCGCTATGGGGCGGGTTGTTTTTGAGTTTGTGAGTGTGTATATGGTTGTTACGGTAGATGAGCCATGTGAATTTGTTTTTGAGTCTTATTTTTTCGGTATAAACAGTGTAGTGATAGCATCGGTCTATTGCTGTGGTTGTCTCAAGGCTTTTGTGCTCGTCTGGTATGTTAAGTTCGGCTTTGGTAGTAGTCACGTTATTGATATGCTGATGTAATGTGGTGCAAGTGTTAGAGGAGTTTTTTTATGCAAAACCTGTGTATGAAGTCATGTGAGGTATTCAGTTTAGGTAGGCGGAACCATGTGGGTAGATAAATGTTTTTGATGATGTTGGGCATGATGTATTTAAGGCAGCGTTTGAGGAAGTTAATCTGGCAGCCGACCTATAAATATATATACGTACATCCGTCCGTACATATATCCGTACTTACATACATCCACACATACGTACGTGTATATATACATACATACGTGCGTACATACATGCATTTATACATACATACGTTTATACGTACGTATACAAATGCATACGTACGTATATAGATGCATACATGCTTATGTATATTCATTCATTCATATGTATATTCATACACACATATGTATATTCATACATATTATAAAATAGCTCTGTGAAATGCTCAGTCCACCGTTTCATAATATCCTCAGAATTTATATGGAGGAGAGACCCATCTTTGGACCTGAGTGGTACCCTAGATGAGGAGTGGTGCAAGAAAACATAGCTCATCAAATAGTACATAGTTTACATATCTTTACTATCAAATGCCTTCTGTGTTTTCTCAGAAATATCCAGTCACCATTGGTTTTTCATTTTACGAATAGTGTGCTAAAGTGCCGATTTTACATTCTTGAAATCTTGCTGCAGAGAGTCAGTCTTTTTCGGGTGCACTGAAGCATCACTGGTACAGCCTGTTTTTCTCTTCCAGAAGCGTGTTAATCTGGTAGTCAGTGTTATCGAATCAGTTATGATTATTCCACTTCTTAAAACTAAGAACCTTGACGCTTGCCTTGTAGACCACAGTCCTGACATGGTTCCATGTACTATCAAACTCTACATTCTTGAGAGCGTCTTGAAGATTGCCATGTGCACTAATGTTCTGCAATCTAGATACATCAATGCGTCTGGGAACTTTTACTCCCCCGAGAGCGAGATTTACACATTACACGGAGCTTCAGTTTACCACGCACAAGCTTGTGGTCTAAACTACACTATGCACCCTGAATAACCATTACAGTACATACATCTTGAAGGTCTCGCCTTCGGGTAATAATATAACTGAAAATGTTCCCATGCTTTGACAGTGGGTGCATCCAAGTTGCCTTATGGTAGCCTTCTGATGCAAGAAAGTGTTGCAGATGACAAGACCAAATCAGTGCAGAACTGGAGAAGGTGAATACCATTGACGCTCCCCACTCCATATTTACCTAATGCAGTCCATGTTTTATGATCTGTCTCCACTCTGGTATTGAAGTCTCAGAGAAGAAAAATTTTGTCAGCTTTTGGGATCGAGGTTAATACCGTCCTGAGACATGATATCCTCCCTCGTCACTGCTAAGAGTTGGAGCATAAACTGAAATATATATGTATATATGAGAGCGAGAGAAAGAATACAACAAATCTAAAATTAAGCGAAAAGTTTTTAACTGTTTGCTACAGTTGAAAACACCTGTTTAATATTTCACCACCTTTGATGGTTAGCTTTTGCAAGTTTCATAAAATTTTCAGTTTTACCTAAGCACATTATTACTTAGGAAAGTTTCTGAGAAACCAAAAAGAAAAAGGGGGCGATTAAAAGAGTGGCGTGTGTGTGTGTTTCATAGAATTACTAACAACCGTCATATATATTTGTGTACAGAAAAACATAAATTATAATTGTTATACAATATCAGCTTATATACAGATTTTATTTTTATATGGATTAGATTGAATATTTGAGGGGACATATTTATAGAATTAAACTAACACTTACCGGCCTAAGGGCCTCAACTGGCATCCATCTCATAGAAGAATACTTGTTCGAATGAATGAACATTTATACACTAAAATGGCCACTTATGAATCTCAGCCAATCAGAACACAGAGAATGGACTTTCCCTTCTGAGCATAATGGAACATTCTAGCCTTATTATAAACAGGTATTTTGATGTGCTCAACAGTCTGACTTATCTTGCTGCTCAACTGGTCGTACAGTTGAGCCCTAAGCATCGACCCTATATGGCGCTACGAACGGGATATATGGATCCTGAAGATTGGGAGCAGTATCTCCTCAAAGCAGGGATCTCTACTAGCTCAGCTCCAACTTATGCTGCCACATTTGCAAGTGAAAAGCTGACAAAGAAGAACCTGCAAATGATGGATCGGGCCATGTTGAAAGAGCTAGGGATCGCGACAATGGGAGAAGCTCTCTCAATCCTTAAAGAAGCTAAGGAACTCTCTGCTGAGGTAACATACGCTAAAGCACCAGCCGCTAAACTGCCCCAGCTCCATCTTGAAATGACCCAACAATTCAGAAAATTCAGAATTGATTGGGAAGTATTCACCAAGATGACGGATATGTCAACATTTCAGGCCAACATACAGCTATACAGTTCTGCTGATGAGTCTGTCCAGAATGCTATAGTCAACACTCACCCTTAATTCTTCACCACTGACCCAAACAAGCTACTAGGAATGATAGAGGCATTGGTCACTCAAAGGTCGAATCCCATCGTTCATCGCCTTACTTTTGCCTCCATGTCACAGGGTGAGACTGAGACAATACAGAACTATCTCGTCCACCTCCGGGCCACAGCCCTGGACTGCAACTTTTTATGTCCCCTTTGTGAGCATGACCTGTCTAACATGTACATCAAAGACCAGCTCATCAGGGGAATAGCAAACAATACCCTCCAAGCAGACCTGCTGGTCAAAGCTGGAACACTTACAACTCTCGAACAAAATGTTCACCATTCTGAGGCGTTCGAATCGGCATTGAAAGACCAAACTTCAATGACTGACACCTGGGTAATTCCATGTCAAATCATCCAGAAATTTTGGATTTTGAAACCCATGTCCTCATATTTTGTTGTAACTTGCACCACAGATGGACATCATAAAAACTAAGAAATCCTGAAAATTTGAGCATGCAACTCCAAGCGGTTTCCGATTTAGAGCAGTTTCCGTGTCACGTAAATCGCGCAAGATGTCGCCCGGGCGACATTTTAATAATTACATTTTCTTTAATATTTTCAGTTTGGAACATGATATGATGCTGAAAATTCACACAGGTATGTTTTTCAACACAAGGAACCCAAAATAGCATCAGCTTTGCTCAGAAATGAAGCCTTCTAGGAGATTTTATCAAATTTTGAAATTTTTTACATGTGCACCAATATGGGGCAAAAAAATGATGTAGCTGATATGGTAACGGGTTTTTTTCTTTTGGACATTCATTTAGACACTATGAAGTACCTCTGGACCCAAAATGGTAAATAATACTTTTTTTGTTCACTCACAGTGTCTATTCAAAGTTAGGCCTTTTTCCGAGGGTTCAGAAATACCCTATTGGGGGAAGCAACTAGTTTGGATATGCGAGATCAAATTTTAATGTGAATTTTATATAAATTAAGTTTTAGAAAGTAAAAGTTAAGAGTCTCACAGTGATCAAATATTTATAATAAAAGCTGACTTCACAACAAAAACCAGCACACAACAACATTATCTACATGGGTTATTCTCATCAATTTTAACTGAGAATAAATGTTGAATGGTTTTACTTATGACTTATAAGATAGATGAAGTTAGCACTGTTTGTGTTTATTTAATAACTGCATAGCAGTTTTTACTAAGGTAAAAAGTTTCGGGTTGTTAACACCATCCATTGTAAAATGACTGAGCGAAACATCGTCGAAATGTCCCATGCGCAACGGCGCTTTGGTCCAATGTCCCCAGAATCCAATGATTATGCCAATTTTGGTTACTGAACCACAATAGCTGCTTAAATATTGATCATATTTCTTGTATAAGAAAATTTTTCTTTGCCTATTATGCCTGTATTAGTTGGTGATTAATTTTTTCAGTAAAACGTGTCCCATATGCAACGGAGCTGGATTAGTTCACCATAATGTACTGCAACAATCCTAAAATAATTTTAAATGAAAAACATTATCTATACCTAATTAAAATATATAATAGTGGTTGGTGCAATTGGTTTGTTCCATTATGCAGGCAAGAAAGTTAGGCAGCACTTGATTCTTATACCAAGAAATTAGCTGTAGAAAATATAGAAGAATTTGAGGTAGGCACAAATTTATGAATATTTTAAATGTTGATTTTCCTTTCAATTCACTGGAAAAATGTATATAAATCTGTTCACTAACTGCTTACTCATCCCCTGCTACCAAACTTAAGTTACCTGATTATCTCTATATATTCTATTTTATTGTTTTGTCTTCAATTCAACAGTAAACAAAAGAAAACAAAATGACTGATGTCGAACTCAATTTGGAATGTCATAAATTAGATTATGATCATTCCAAAGGAATTGAGAATCTGTCAGACTTGAACAAAGACGTTGTTGAGACTTTGTTGTGGAGAGCTGGGCTCAAGGAACATAAAGGCGAATTATCAACCATCTGCTTTCATCACAAAAAATATTTTGGAAATGTGTTTGAACATAGAGCAAAGGCCTCAAAAGCCGCGGTGGATTGTTACAACATAAAAGTAAAGTCAAAGATGTACAGCTGATATCGTTGGTGATAGCAAAAGTGCTGGAGGTGAGAGGATACAATGTAACACCAGGACACATTCTTTGTCCTCAGTGCATGATGAAATATGTGAGACTGATCAATGATACAGACAGGATAGATGCAAACTACACCTGTGAACTTTTGCAAACCCCACAAAAAAACTTGAATATTAGTTTGAAATACATGGACATTTCTCCTGTCGCTTTACATGGTGTTGCTCCTCATAGTCGTGTTCATAGTGCCAAAAGGAAATTAGAACAAGTGATTGGAACACTCAAAAGCGACCTGTCGACTGTATACAAAGTCGTCGCTGAAGAATTGACTGTGTCAGAATCAGTGCATATTGAAAAAGAATTAGAAGAGAAAGCATTAGAATTGGATAGATTACATGATCTGATTAAGGAGAAATTGAAGAAAGCCTCGACTCCAAATCATGACAATTGCTCCTGATTTGTGGTTTCGTGAATACTGTTCCAAATTCTTCAAGGTGTCAGAGTACGTTGTTCGAACTGCCAGGGAACTAAAGAATGTGAGTGGTATTCTCTCAAAGTCTGCCCCTAAAAAAGGGAAAAAACTCTCCCCAGAGACAGCAGAACTGGTAGTACACATGTATGAAAATGATGAATACAGCCGTCAAAAAGGACTATGTTAGTATTGCAAAGGGTGTTCACAAACAAAAGCATTTGATACTATGTAACCTGGATGAATTGTATGCTGCTTTTAAACAGAAGTATCCCAATGTCAAGGTGGGGTTTTACAAATTTTCTCAGTTGCGTCCAAAGTGGTGTGTATTAGCTGGATCTAAAGGTACCCATTCTGTTTGTGTGTAGCATACATCAGAATGAGAAACTTCTCGTAGATGCCATTGGTTGGGACGTCACTTATAAGGATTTGATCTCAAAACTAGTTTGTGATTCTTCCAACAAGGAATGCATGATGCACCGTTGTGAGGCATGTCCTGGCAGAGAAGCATTGCAGAAGTTCTTGGATGAAAAGCTAGTTGATGTGGATCCAGATGATGAATTTCATTTTAGTCAATGGGACACAACTGACTGCACCACATTAAGTACTCGTACAACAATGTATGAAGAATACAAAGATTTCTTGATTGACAAAATCGACAATCTTACACAACACTCATACATAACAAAATGTCAAACTAGATACTTGACTAAAATGAAAGAGAATCTTTATTCGAATGAGGTTCTTGTCGTTATAGACTTTGCAGAAAAGTATCAATTTCTCATACAAGATGAAATCCAAAGTTTTCATTGGAGCAAGGAATATTGCACCCTGCACTGCTTTACTACTGAGATTTCGATGGAACACTGAAGCATCTTTCATTGTGTTTTATTTCAACATCCACGACACTGCATTCGTGTATAAAACCAGGCAATGACAGTTCACTACATTCGTGTATTATTGCCCCATGTTAACAAAATGACTTACTTCAGTGATGGCTGTGGTGGTCAATATAAAAATTATAAAAACTTCATAAATTTATGTCTGCATAAACAGGACTTTGGGATTGATGCAGAGTGGGTTTTCTTTGCTACAAGCCATGGAAAATCCCTTTGTGATGGAATCGGTGGTTCAGTAAAACGGCATGTGGCTAAACGGTTGCTTCAACGTCCTCTGAATAATCAAATCCTGGATTATAAAGTGTAGTGGAAAATGAAAACAACAATGTTAATTCATTAACTCTCTGTGGTTAGCAGAGTTGTCCCCCTTTGCAAATTGGCTGTTTGGAGAATTTGAACGCTAGATGGCTCTGGTTAACAGTCAATTTGCATAGGTGGGGCAAAAAGCAGCATAAAAACTGTACTCTTTACTGAAGAGCGCGAATGCTGAGTGAAGTGGAGAACGAGAGATGGGCAGAAGGCAGTTGGCAGTTCGCAGTGTGGAGAAATCACAGATTTTTTATCTTTTCAAGAAACTTTCCTTTCACGGATAGACCACATAAAGCCATGCTAGAAGTCTGCCTGGAGATGTCTGCAATCAAGTTCTTTGATATTAGTATGGAAACTATGGAGGAGGTGAGAAAGTTTGTCAGGGGAAACACAGTACCAGGAAGCAGAAGCAGCCACCATTTTGCCCTGTGGTCAACATCGAACATTGGTCATAAGCTGACCAGCGAGGATGAATCATATACAGACAACCATGATTTTAACTTGCCATCAATTCTTGAAATCTTTGACATTTCATCAATGCAATATATAACCTGTGTTTATAATTCTTTCTGGTGGATTGGCATTGTGAATGAAATTAATGCAGAGGAAGGTGATGTAACCGTCAAGTTTATGCACCCTCATAGACCACGCAAGACATTCAATTGGCCGCAAATTGATGATACATGGTTTGTTCCAATCAAGAAAATTCTTATTTGTTGTCTCCCCAACAATATATACAGGAAGAACATACAAGATAACTGATGAGGAGTATGAAAAAACAATGTCTGCATTTCAGTGGCATAAAGAAAATAACAATATGTAGATAATGTTGTCATATGCTGGTTTTTGTTATGAAGTCTGCTTTTATGGTAAATATCTAATCACTGTGAGACTGTATTACCTTTTACTATTTAACTTTTACTTTCTAAAACTTATTTCAATGTGAATTTAATATAAATTTAGATGAACGGTCCCTCCAACTTCATCTCACATACCCAAACTAGTTGCTTCCCCCAATAGGGTATTTCTGAACCCTCGGAAAAAGACCTAACTTTGAATAGACACTGTGAGTGAACAGAAAAAGTATTATTTACCATTTTTGGTCCAGAGGTACTTCATAGTGTCTAAATGAATGTCCAAAAGAAAAAAAACCTGTTACCATATCAGCTACATCATTTTTTTGCCCCATATTGGTGCACATGTAAAAAATTTCAAAATTTGATAAAATCTCCTAGAAGGCTTCATTTCTGAGCAAAGCTGATGCTATTTTTGGGTTCCTTGTGTTGAAAAACATACCTGTGTGAATTTTCAGCGTCACATTATGTTCCAAACTGAAAATATTCAAGAAAATGTAATTATTGAAATATCGCCCGGGCAACATCTTGCGCGATTTACGCGACACGGAAACTGCTCTAAATCGGAAACCGCTTGGAGTTGCATGCTCAAATTTTCAGGATTTCTTAGTTTTTATGATGTCCATCTGTGGTGCAAGTTACAACAAAATCTGAGGACATGGGTTTCAAGTCCTGGATGATTTGACATGGAATAACCCACCTCTGACATGGCTATTGCACGGATATCTACGTACCGCAAGCAAAAAACCAGTGCTCAAGCTAATAAAGGTCATGTTAGTATCAGCAACTCCGCCAAACGTGATAACTTTCAAGCTTGCATGGGTTGTGGTAGCCATTATCATGGTATCCCAGGAACAAGCTCTCGCCAGTTAAAATGTCCAGCATGGGGTCAAACATGCAGCACTTGTGGGAAACTTAACCACCTTTCAAAAGTGTGCCGAACAAAGAAACTCTGTATTGGAATTGACAAGGCTTCCATGGATTCTCTTATCGCTCACATCACATTTAACCAGACAAGGGATACATATACGACCGCAAGTGAAAATCAAATAGCAAAAATAGATGCGTATGTTATCCCATTTTCACCAAATCCAGATCCCAGACAAGCGAAGAACATCCCTGGTGACTACCGAACAAAGCTGAAGATTTTCCCTGATAGTGGGGCCACTATATGTCTAGGGGGATCAAAGCATCTGTTTAACATGGGGCTCACAATGAATAACTTAGTACCATCAAGAAAAATCGTTCAGACTGTGGGAGATTTCACACTTGTGCGTCAGGGATGGTTACCTGTGAAATTCGAAGTTTGTGGAAGAACAACCAAGCAAGCCCTTTACATATTGTGATGGGATCCAGCGACTTTATTTCAGCAAGGCAGCATGCATTGATGTGGGAATGTTGCCTGAAGATTTCCCAAACCCTGCGGCAACAGTTTCAACCCAGGCAAATATCGCAATACAACACATTGAGTACCTGAATCAATTGCCAAGTCGCCCCAAAAGCCTTCCCTTCACCCCCGACGGAAGAAAACATTAGTAGACTTAAGGATTGGCTCCTAGAGCATTTTGCCAAGACAACGTTCAAAAACAATGGGGTGTTCCCATCTATGTCCGGCCCAGCCGCCCATATTCACCTTAAAGAGGGAGCGGTCCCAAAAGCCAGACACAACCCAATTCCTGTGCCTTATCATTTCAAGGAGCAAGTACGACTCGCACTTTGGGATGATGTTAAAAGAGGCATTCTTACTCCAGTGCCCGTTGGTACCCCTACCGATTGGTGCAGCACTATGGTAATCACTGCAAAAAAAGATGGAAAACCAAGAAGAACGGTGGACTATCAGCATTTAAACTCGCAGTGCAAACGAGAAACACATCACACTAGCTCGCCATTCCAATTGACATTACAGGTGCCACCCAACAAAAAAAAAAAACCGTCTTAGATGCAATGGATGGTTATCATTCAATCTCTCTAGATGAGGAATCTCAGCCACTTACAACTTTCATCACGGAGTGGGGTCGTTTCATGTATCTCCGCATGCCTCAGGGATACTTAGCCTCCGGTGATGCCTATACGCGTAGATATGATGAAATCATTAAGAACATTCCTCGCAATACTTTTTTACAACAGTATAGAAGATGCCTTCTATCATACATTTGACTACCTATCGCTTTGCGCAAAAAACGGAATTGTCCTTAACAAAAATAAATTCCAATTTTGCAAAGATGTGGTTCAGTTTGGAGGCCTTCAAATAACATCATCAGGAGTAGCCCCTTCCGAGAATTTACTTAATCCAATTGCCAACTTTCCTATCCCAAAGAATATAACTGATGCAAGGTCTTGGTTTGGATTAGTTAACCAAGTAGCATGGGCACATTCCCTAAGCATCATAATGTCTCCCTTTCGAGACCTTATCAAACAAAATTCATGCTTCATTTGGAATCAGGATCTCGAGAATGCATTTTTCACATCCAGGCAAATCATTGTGAATTTGGTAAAAAAGGGTGTAATGACCTTTGATATTAACAGAGCAACCTGCCTTGCTCCAGACTGGAGTAAAGAAGGCATGGGTTTCCTGCTATTACAAAAACACTGTATATGTTCCACTGAGAAAGCACTGGTATGTTGTCCTGAAGGCTGGCACATCGTATTTGCAGGCAGCAGATTTTGCACAGATGCAGAGCGCCGATATGCACCCATTGAAGGCGAAGCAGCAGCAATCGCCTGGGCATTAGACAAATGCCGTATGGGCTGCCCTAACGTAATAGTAGTAACAGACCACCAGCCCTTACTAGGAGTATTTGGCGACAGGGACCTGAGCAAGATACATAACCCGCGCCTCTTTAAGCTTAAAGAGAAATCACTCAGGTATTTTTTACCATCCAACACTGCCC
This sequence comes from Sepiola atlantica, assembly GCA_963556195.1. Classification (NCBI taxonomy): domain Eukaryota; kingdom Metazoa; phylum Mollusca; class Cephalopoda; order Sepiida; family Sepiolidae; genus Sepiola; species Sepiola atlantica. The sequence continues at coordinate 144,559,732 of OY744518.1, read as the reverse complement.
AGGAAAGTTGCATCAGGGTTCCGATGCCGTCTCTTGCAACCCAGTCCCTACAATGAGTGCCCTTACATCCCTATCTTCCACACACCCTTGCTCTGAAGACATCCATCTCTCGGATAAAATAGATGCTATGGTGGAGGTAGCAACCCAGCAGGCCATGAACGATTTTAAAGACAATGATACAATCATGTCAGCTGATCACGTACGTGCATCAGGCCGAAATGATCCAAACGTTTACTTACTGAACCGGAAATCCGTAACTTCTGGGATGTACGCCATCGACTAAGTACTGACAGGAGCTTAGCACTGATGGATGCGAGAATCGTGGTACCCAAATCTCTCAGAGGAAAAGTCATACGTTATCTACACTCAGCCCACCAGGGCGTGGTTGGCATGAAAGCCCGTGCCAATGAATCGGTGTATTGGCCCGGTATGAATGCATCAATATGCAACTTTCGAGCCAATTGCCTCATCTGCACAAGCATTGCCCCAAGTCAGCCACCTGAACCACTCGTATTAACCCAAGCTCCAGATTGGCCCTTCCAGCAGATAGTGATGGACCTTTTTTATGTCGGACACATTGCATACCTTGTCTGTGCAGACAGACTCACTGGCTGGATTATTTTGTATCATCTTAAACCAGGTCATGCCATCACCTCAAAACTAATATCTATTTGTCGGAAACTATTCCACACATATGGCACCCCAGAAGAACTTAGTAGCGATGGTGGCCCACCTTTTAATTCCAACATGTTTCAGTAGTTCCTCAAAACATGTGTGTGAAGCACAGACAGTCCTCAGTGGCATATCCTCAATCTAATGGCCGAGCAGAGTTAGCTGTAAAAACAGCGAAGAGGATAATTCATGGAAATACAGGTCCCCATGGCTCATTAAATAATGACAGTGTTGCCAGAGCCATCCTGCAATATCGCAACACCCCTATCCAAGGCATTGGTCTATCCCCAGCACAACTCTTGCTCCACCGCCGACTTTGTGACTTCATACCATCCCAACCCGCACTATATAAACCACATGCAAAATGGATAGCTGCAGCTAGGAACGATATCTCAGCGCAATGCTCACCTCACCGAGCGGTACAATCGCACAGCGCATACATTATGCCTACTCCAAGAAGGAGAAAGAGTATCAATACAACGTGCAAACAATCGTCGATGGGACACAACAGATCGTGTTGTCGAAACTCCCTAACCGTCAGTATCGGATCAGGATTGATGGGTCAGGCAGAATCATTTTGCGAAACCGCAGATTCCTCAGAAAACTTGCAACACTTGTAATTCCAGTCCCTATTCCCAGTGCTTCGACTGAATCTCCCAATCTAACGCCTTGTGATTCCCATACACCTGGTACACCATTGCCGCATAACAGAGGAGATGTAATGACATCGCCGAGGCACCCAACATCACCCAGCACTGCTAAACCAATGCCAGTGAAATCTGCCCAGGCATTGTCCAGGTTACTCCCCCACAATCAACCAGGCCTGAAGAAACTCATTCTTCCCCAAAGACCATTGCGTTCGCGTACTGAGGGGAGGGGGGTGGTGGGAGATATAGAATTAAACTAACACTTACCGGCCTAAGGGCCTCAACTGGCATCCATCTCATAGAAGAATACTTGTTCGAATGAATGAACATTTATACACTAAAATGGCCACTTATGAATCTCAGCCAATCAGAACACAGAGAATGGACTTTCCCTTCTGAGCATAATGGAACATTCTAGCCTTATTATAAACAGGCATTTTGATGTGCTCAACAGTCTGACTTATCTTGCTCCTATTTATCTACGTCCCACACGTACAGTTGAGCCCTAAGCATCGACCCTATAAGACTGGAGTTCGAGTTGGCACTTGTACAGTTTAACATCGTCCGGCAAAATTAGAAAGCCTCTTTTAACATGGGGAGACTTAACTCTACCCTTGACGCAGATGGAGCTCCCCTAAAATGAAAACAACTGCCGGGGATGATGTTAAACTGTACAAGCGCTTTCTATTTTCATAAATTTCATGAATTAAGTTAAAAACTAAACTTTAGTAGAATTACAGAACATTCCATAAAAGCTATTAAATGATTACCCCCCCCTCCCCCGGTGTTTTACCATCGGATCAGGTAGATAGAAAACTCATGTTTAGGTTTAAATTCTATATAGATTTAAACAATGTTTAGACTATAGCATTGGCAATATGTAAAAAAAAGCGCTCTTGTAGAGATCGAATACACGAGCGACATTTATTTTAGAAGAGTTCCAATGGTGTAACGGGCAGTAACTCTACTACGTCAATAACTCTCTTTTTTTAGTACGCAATGTCTCCGAAAATGGAAAATATCCATTTCTTAAATAAGAAGTCATACAAATTCAATTAATAGAACATTTTTCGAAGAAATAACAATTTGATGAAATCAACAGTATATTGATAGAACATTTATTGAAGAAAATAGAATTTGGGAAAATCAACAGTAATATTTTTTCATTTCAAAACCAGCAAAACGAAGAGTGTTTTCATTAACAGATTTTTGAATTTTTTTATAGTTTAAAATATTAAATTATCGCAGATATTTTTTTATTATTGGGATTAATGTGGCGGCATCTCTGGACGGGACCGTCACTAAAAAATCCGATTTAGTGTCCTCTTCATAGCCACCAAAAACCCAAAGCTGTCGGCCGGTATTATATTTACGGCGTGAAATTATGTACTTCTTACAGTACACCATTGGAACTCTAAAATAAATTATGGCTGTGTACTCGATCTATACAAGAGTCAAATACCGTTTTTTTCTTTTGTTTATTAGCACAAATGAATCATAATACTTGGCATTTACTTATACACGTTTTAATTCTAGCCAGAAATTAAATCCTAACTTTAAAATCACTTTCGCGTGTGGAAGGCTACAAAGTAAACACCAATTTTTATAGATTTAACAGATCCATTTCTGTGACCGTGCAAAATTAGAAAGTTATTTCGAAGCCTTTAAATTGGCGGATAGAATGTAATTTCGGACTAGAATTAAGGTGTAGAGGCAAAATTAGAGGATTATGCTTTATTTTGGACTCTTTAAAAAAACAAACAAAAAACAGTATTTTTTCGATCGTGTCACTATTGTATCGTCAATAAGTCCACATTTTGAATCCGTTTTGTTTTGTTAACTAATTTTATTTTCGAACTTATCTTATACACGAGAATCACTAAAATATGAGGGAAAAAACTAGAATTGTTTTTTGGGGGTGGGTGAGGTGAGTTCTATTTATCGGTAATAAATATTTAGCTCTAAAAAAAGATAGTCCTATTGAGAGATATAATTTTAAGATTAATCAAAACAAAAAGTAAATATAAACATTTGGTTCGAATCAAACCAGATGTTTATTAAAAAATATCAGCAGAACAAGACAAAACGGTTTGTCATCAATGTGGAGATTTGCTTTTCGTTCTTAAACTTTTTAGTAAATAGCCAATAAAAACTTAATTCCTTCAATTGTAAAATACATGTTTAAATAACTTAATTAAATATATGAAAGTTACTTAACATAAAAATAACATTCATATATTTAAGTGAATTAGAAACATTTTTTTTAACTGACTGAAATAATTCAGAAGAGACGAAAAAGATTAGTGATGTTAAAAAAAAACAAAAGGTAAACGTGGGCTGTTAAAGAAAAGAAAAAACGTGGTGTAAAGATTTTTTTAAATCCTATTTTCGAGATAGCTAAAGTCTGTTTTGAATTTTTTTTATTTTTATAAACATATGAAAGCCATAGATTTTTATAAATCGAAAAGATAGGAAGGGGAAAAATCTATGCAATGATGAAACGTCGGCGGCAACATATAATGCGAGAGGATGGAAAATTTTAGAAGTTTATATAAGGAGACATTATTAACATCTTAGCCTCGGACTTTTGTTTCAAATAAATGATGTATTAAATTTACCTTTTTCTCTGCCTTCTTTTGATTTTGCGATGCAAGACTCATTAACTGTTGGAAATCCATTGTAATGTTTAAATGGTAAATTAATAACTAAGTAATGATCGAGAGGAGCGACAGACTCGCTTTATACATAAAAGCAGCTGTTCCGAGGCGAGCGCCACCTTCCGCTATTGCCAGGGGGAAGTAACACATTTCAACCAATAACTCTAGTTGAAGCTGCAAATTTCATAAATTGTCAAACTAATTGCAAGACAGGATTTTATTTTTTATTTTTTCTACCATGCATTTTTATAAAGTCTTTATTTTAACATTCTGTATGTCGCATGAGAAATATTTAAATTGATACAGGTGCCCTGTATTTTTACGGTTTTATTTACTCCTCCCCAGGAGTTAGGCACAAGGCCAGTTTTATCTTACTCCCACAAGTAAGATGTGACCCAAGATCGGGTCGAGAAAGTGGGTTTTGAAAAGCCAGCGCTCGAGAGGTGAGCACTCTGGCCATTTAAAAATTGCCTGTGCAGCCCCGTCGGCATTCCCCGGTAGGGGCGCCTCAGACAGTAAGCAATAAACTTACTCCTCTCCAAAGAGGGGAGGCAAAGCCTGGGAGTGTGGACCTCCTAGAACTGCACAGGACAGGCGTGCAGTATCCATCGGAACAGATACTACACTTTGATCTTAGCCGTATTTTTACGGTGCACGGAAAATTCGGCAACAGAAAATTAGCCAATTTTGACAAGGTAGGAAAATTAGTCAACTATGGAATAAATATCGATTTAAAATAGATTTTAAGATCGTTCTTGAGGGGGTATATAGTTTTAAATAGGGGCCAAGTACCCCCATAATATTAAAAGATAAATATTTTAAAATATTTACTGTTTAAATTTTAAACTTTAAAACAACATAAAATTGATTTTTCTAAGAACACGGTTCTTGTATTATTTTTTCCAATTATTATATTAATAAAAAAAAAAAGTAGTAAATTAAAATCCTATTACGAGATTAAATCCATCATAGTATTATTTTTTTGGTGCTTGTGAACCGTACGGCCGAAAAAAATGTTATCTTTAATTTTGAAGAGTCAAATAAGGGGGAGATAACTCTCATTTTCAACCACGCTTTATTAAAAAAGTTTAATGTGGCACCCACACGCAAATGATGGAATCGTACCTAGCTTAATTCATGTGGAAACAAAAATTCCCAAAGGGCACTGCACTAGGAACTATTTTCAAACAAATTGCTGAATTTTACTGTGTGTAAAGCTGTCATTTATTTCAAAAACTTTATTTCTCTTGTTTCATGTTTTTTCCCTTCCATTTACGTATTTATCAATTGTTTCCTTCTTCTTTGTTGATAATTAATTTATTTTAATAAGTCATTTTATTTTTTATTGGTGCCGAATGTGTTGTGATTGTTTTATTCCTAAATTATCCTTTTACGTATACATTGTTTTAACTTTATTTTAGATTAATTACAATAGTAAAATCCATTTTAAGATAAAGCGTGGTTGAAAACTACAGTTATCTCCCTGTAATAAAAAACACGTGTTACTTGGAAGCCAAGCTTTATTCAACTAAAAAAGGAATACAAAAAGGTGGCAGATATGGCCAGTTTTAATACGCGTCACCTGACGACTTCCGGCTCCGGGAGCACGTATAGAAGCCCATACGAATGTACTATAACATTCTTCCTTGCGAGGAAGAAAAAAGATAGTGTCTTCAATAATTTAAGTTTTACCTTTTTTTTTTTTTTTTACCTTTACGAAAGCAATATTACATTCCTTCAATATATATATATATATATATATATATATATATATATATATATATATATATATATATTTACTTGCTACTCCAGCCAATCTCCGTATCGATTGGGAGGTTTTGGTACCCGACTGGATCGCCTTAGTTCAGGCTGGGCCAATGTATCATCATAGGCCCCGTTATGACATGGCTTTGGTACCTCACTGGATCGCCTTAGATCAGGCTGGGCCAACGTGTCATCATAGACTCCGTTATGGCATTGTATATTATCCTGTACAAAGTGGTTCCCTCTCTCTTCTTCCTCAATAGGAGACCTTAAAATTGTCTGGGCTTCGGGACAAGGTGCTAAGTCACGAACAGACACAGTAGAGTTTAGTCCATCTGGGTACCTAATGTGTGCATAGGTCGGGTTACTGTTAAAGAGCTCAACTTGGTTTACATAGGGTTCGTTTTTGTTCCTTACAAACCTCCTTAGCAGTATGGGTCCAGGAGTCATTAGCCAAGAGGGAAGCAAATTTCCATGGGAGGAACGGCGCTGGAATGTGAAGAAACGTTCATGCGGTGTGGCGTTAGTTGCCGTACACAACAACGATCTCTGTGAGTGGAGCACCTCGGCAAGTACAAGTTCCCAATGCTTTTCAGACAGGTTACGCGATCTAAGAGCTAAACGAATCGCCTTCCATATAATGCCATTAATTCTCTCTACTTGTCCGTTTCTGGTTGGATGATAAGGAGTGCTATTACTAGTGACAACTCCTTTCTGGCAGAGATAAGATTTCAGCTCTTTGGACATGAAAGATGTGCCTCGATCTGAATGTATATAACTTGGCATTCCACATAGGCTAAATAGCAAATCTAAACATTTGATCACTGTTGCTGCATGCCTATTGGGACATGGAAAAGCAAAAGGGAAACGAGAGTATTCATCAACTATAATTAATAAGTAACAATTAGTCGATACACTAGGTAGAGGACCTTTGAAATCAACACTAAGTCGTTCCATAGGTTTTGTTGCTTTTATAAGAGTTCCTTTTGGTAAGCGATAGAATTGAGGTTTAAGCTCTGCGCAAATCCTACAAGAAGCACACATCTTCTTTACCTCTTCTGTAGAAAAGGGGATATTCCTTGCTCTTACAAAATGAAGCAGTCGAATTATCCCCGGATGACACAGTCCATTGTGGAGATCAGCGAGTGTAGATGTATTAAAGGTTGAACAAGTGTATGCTCGGGAAAATGTGTCAGGGACCACATTATCTTTACCAGGACGATACTTGATAGTGTAGCTGAATGCGGCAAGTTCCAGTCTCTATTCCTGGATTTTTGCATTCTTAATTTTCGTACGTCTTTTACTATCGAACATAATGGCTACTGACCGCTGATTGGTAATCAAAGTAAAGTGGCTTTGTGCCAGATAGTGGCTCCATTTACGCACTGCCTCAATAATGGCAGTCGCTTCTTTTTCTACGATGTGGTATTTTAGTTCACTGCCCTGTAGTGTTCTAGACATAAACGCCACAGGTCGTCCTCCTTGATTAAGAACGGCGGAAATCGCAACATCGGACGCATCACACTCTACCTCAAAGGGCAAGTTTTCATCCACCGTCTGCAGAGTAGCCTTTTCCAATTCTATTTTCAGCAAGTTGAAGAATTTCAAGGCCTTCTCTTCCAATGGGAATTTTTTCGCGTTTTTTAGCGGTTCAATTTTGTTAGAAAATTCATGTATCCATTTTGCATAGTACGCAAACATTCAAATTATCCTTTTAAGTGATTTTAAGTTCTCGGGTGGATGAAGCTCCTTTAATGGGCGAAGTCGCTCTGTATCAGGCTTGATGACACCATTCCCAACACAGTACCCCAACACGTTAATAGAAGGCACGGACTTTACAGTCTTTGATTGGTTAAGAGTAAGGTTTCTCCGACCGACAGTGTCTAGGAACTGTTTTACATTTTCATCATGTTCCTTCTGAGTATGCCCTGCAATTGTTACATTGTTAAGGTACGGGAAAGCACCACGCAGGTTCCCCTCTTTTACTATACTGTCCATAGCACGCTGGAAGGTAGCGACCCCATTTGTAACTCCAAACGGAATTCTACAAAACTGATACAAGCATCCATTTGCCTCAAACGCGGTATAATTTTTATCAGCTTCATTAAGCGGCACTTGGTGGTAGGCTCTTTTAAGATCAAAAGTGGAGAATACCTTATATTTTGCAAGATCATTCACCATGTCGTCTATCCTTGGCAATGAGTAGGCATCTAATTCAGTGTATTGGTTAATTGTTTGGGAATAATCCACACACATCCGCTTTTTATGTCGGTGGGTGGGGTCTTTCGCTACCACTACTTGGGCTCGCCATGGTGATATGCTGGTTTCGATTATCCCCTAATAGAGTAGATGATTAACTTCCTCTGCAATGAATATCTGATCGTCCTTGCTAAAACGTCTGGATTTAGCAGCTATTGGTTTGCAGTTTGAAGATACATTTTGAAAAAGAAACGGCTCTTCTATTTTTGCTGCGGCTAATGCACAAAGGGGGGAGCTCTATCCATAGTTAACTTGTGACGAGGCCCACCGTATTTAAAAGTTACACTTTGATGTTGACGCGAGAAATCCTGGCCAAGTATTAAGTCCAGACACAGATTTTTCAGAATACCAAGCCATGTAGTAACGTAGAACTGGTTATTAAGATCGAGAGCTAGGTTAACAACAACATAGCCCTTGGAACGAGTATTCAAGGTTTTCTGAGCCATAGAAATGTCTTTATTGGACGGATAAACTTTTAGTTTTAGTTCCTGCACAATTCTTTCGTTAAGATAGCTGTCAGTACTGCAAGAATCCAGGAGAGCACTTAATCTTGTCCCGTTAATAGTCACATGTGTTGCAGCTGGCGCGAGTCCTTGTGGTATGTTGGTAAATGTGGTCAGTAAGTGAGAACCGACCAATGTTGCCACTGAACTTGAAGATTTAGATTTGCACACGCGGACATAATGTCCTTTCTTGGAGCATTTATTGCAAGTAGCCTCACGGGCAGGACAGCTATCTCTTGAATGATAGGAGAAACCACAAAAGAAACATTTACGATTCTTATATGTGGCAGCTGTAGCCGATTCACTGGGAGCAACTGGAGGACTAGAACAACTACATTCATATATCTGTAGTGATCCTGGGTCGTATTGAAGGCGAGAAATGAATGCGTCACGCATTGTCTCGTCGCACACTCCTCTGCACTGTGGTCGCGGAAGTTGCAATTCCTTTTTAGTTTCTCCAATTCTCGGAAAAATTCGTCCATCATTTCTCCTGGCTTCTGCCGTCTGGTTGCTAGTATATGTCTTGCAAAGACTTCATTCAGTGTTTTATTAAACAAGCTGTCCAGCTTTGCTATAGCAGCATCAAAGTTCGTACATGTCTCTATAAATTCATAAACATTAGGGCTCACACAGCTTAACAGGGCTCTGTATTTGTTCGGTATCCTATCTTCATAATCTTCAAGATAATTACTTAATATTGCCCGCCAGTGTCGGTATTCCTTGGCAGCTGTCGGTAGACTGGGATCAATGTCTAGGCATTTTGGTTTCCATGTCACATCCATCTTAGTATCGTGGTAGACATAAAAAAAAGAAGTTTTTTTTGTTTTGTTTTTTAGTTGAATAAATTGTAATAAAAAACATGTGTTACTTGGAAGCCAAGCTTTATTCAACTAAAAAAGGAATACAAAAAGGTGGCAGATATGGCCAGTTTTAATACGCGTCACCTGCCGACTTCCGGCTCTGGTAGCATGTATGGAAGCCCATACGAATGTAATATAACACTCCCCCTTATTTGACTCTTCAAAATTAAAGATAAAAATTTTTTTTCAGGCACCATTTTTTTAATATATTTTAGTTGCGTCACCAATGGTTTAAATCAGGAAGAAAGTCAGAATAACAAACTTATGGCGTAGGGTTAATTTAACATGTTTAGAGTTTTGTGTATAAAACATCAAATAAAACATTATTAATCAACAAAACATTTATAAAACCACAATTTTACATAAATATAAAAGTTAGTTTTAGTGAAGAAATGTTTATACAACTCGCTTTCTTTGATAGAAATGTTCATTTTCTAAGCAGGCACGAGGGCTAAAGATGTGTATGTCTATATTTGTTAGTGTGTGAGTCATAGACAGTGTATTTGAGTAAGTGACAATGTGATAGTGTGTGTGGCTAGGTTTACCTTGTTTTGTTACTGTATGTGTGAGTCATAAAGGTTTGCTTCTGTTCGCCTGACCTCTTGTCAGTGCGTATGGATATGTGCGTAGGATGTTAAAAGCTTGTATGTGAGTTTTGAAGTGTCCTTTTCTTCTTGTCACCCCGACCAAAAGGCTGGAGGTAGAGGGGTAGCATACTTCTTCTGTGTTGTTTCGAGGTGCGTTGCTTGAGTTTGTCTGGAGAACTCTGCAAACTCTTTTTATTTCCTGTCTCTTATAGGGTTCTTTCAGTTTGCATCGATTCATTAATTTGGCATCGACTTGTTAGCTTTTGACTCTGAACCGTTTCTGATTGGTTTGAAATCCTCAGTTAACTCATCCCTGTCAAGAACCAACTTGTTTTTGGTGAGTGACAAGGAAAACGTATCCCAACGAACTAGAGAGAGAAAGAGGTTAGCAATTCAAGCCATTTACTTTTTGGCGTTGTTCAAATTGCGTTGTGGTTCATCACAAACTTACTTGGAAAAATTAGTGCGCCTGATCAAATCCAACTGAAATAGAAATGTTATACAAGAAAAGTAGGAATCTCCAAAACTAACCATAGAATTTACCCCCCTATATGTAACACGGTGTAATTTTAATATAGGTTAATATTATCATCATAACTTTTTTACCATTCAAAAGAAGAAACATAAAATAAACTGCTGATGATTTTTTTTGCAATTTTTTTCAGTGTACGAAAATAATGAAAATGAGAAACTAAAAACGTGTGTACTTTATTTATGCCTTAAAACAATGTTCCTATGTAGTAACCAATTTTTATGCGCTCACACCCATGTGTTTAATAAATCTAGCAAAAATCAAGTAATGGTCAGATTTTCACGAAATTTTCGATACTAATTCACTATTGGACTAATTTATTGGTCCCCCGATTTAAAATCGGGGGACTTATGTTTTGAGGAATTTCCGTCCATCCGTCCGTCCGTCTGTCCGGACTTTTCTCCGCAACCATCCATTGAATTTCTCTGAAATTTTGCATTAAGTTGTAACTTTGGTCAGGTTAGAAAGTGACATTCTCCGATTTTTGAAAAAAATCTGGTTAGCCCCCCAGGGGGTCAAAAGGCCCCAAAATGGCAAAAAATGACATTTTTTGCCCCATAACTTTTCATCCATCCATTCAATTTCTCTGAAACTTGGCTAAAATATGGAGGCAATTGTTCCTAATAGAAAATAAGTATCGCTGACCTTGGAAAAAATCTGGTTCGCGCCCCCAAAATGGCAAAAAATTACCCTTTTCTCCCATAACGTTTGATCTATGCATTCTTTTTTCTGAAACTTGGCCAAAATGTAGAGGCAATTGTTCTGGATATAAAATGAGCATCCTTGACCTCAGAAAAATTCTGGTTCGCGCCTCCATGGGGTACAATGGGGGTCAAAAATGCCCCAAATTGCCTAAATTTATTGCATTTTACACTCGCCACATCGAGTCACATCAAGAGGGGGACCACGCATGCGCGGCTTGTCTTTAAAATGCTGTTTTCATAAAATATAAGAGGGGAAATGGTTTTATTTATGTGATTCTCCTCCTCCTTATTTCATTTAACGAAATCTGAACAAAATATATTCAGGTCGATCGAAATTTTAATGTTATAAAACGAAAAGCGAAAGAGTCTTAAGAAACACATTGATTTATCTTTTTTTATTGGTGTCGTTCTTAGTAAAGTATCCATGAACTCAGAAATAAAAAATGTAAATAAATACAATATTATTATGTTTTTAAAATTTTTACTTAATTTTCTTATTAATATAAACTATCATATTATGGAATTCACCTTTCAACAGCAGTCGACAGGCGTTTTCAACACCCCGCAGAAAACGCCAAAATAGGGATCATATGTTTCCGGTCACTGCCCCTGCTGATTAGGACATATATAAACGTCGTTTGCGACGGAAGCAGTCTCTTGCCTCCAGAATTTCTTCAGACACAGCAGGGAGAATTGTTTCGCTTCATCGGCCAGTCGCAAGACGATGCGACGACTACCTGTCGCGTCAAATCATTCCTTCTCCCCTTTTCTGACTGCTGGACACACATAGTAAGCTTGGCACTTTCTTTCTCTCTTTTCAATTACACACGCACACACGTACACACGCACACACGTGCGTCTTTCTTCTTACAAAACTTATTTAAAGAGACATTGCTTTAAATAACAAAAGGACACTATTTCTTTCAAGCCGTCAAAGAGACATTTATCCAAAAGACACTAAAAGACTTTCGTCAAATATGGAATATAATTTTTATGTGTAAAAATGCAAAATAAATTGTTGCTGTTAATATAAATGTTTGAATATTGGATATTTTATTTGCCCTTCATTTGTGTTGAATGTTGACGTTTTCTTGCTCGTTTTTCTTCAATATTTAAGAGGAATAGAATGCGTTAGCATCCCCCACAATATGTTGAATTGCAAAGAAAAAAATATTCTAAACAATAATAAATTTTTCAGAGATTTTAATTCATTTAAATAACTTCATCATTAGGACATTTTAATGTTTAAACGTTTATTTTTAAAATACGGTTTCCCAATTTTTCTAAATATTTAGATATAACATAAACCTAACTGTTATTAATTGTAAAAGACTGTCGCTGTATTTGTTCACCGCTCTCAATCTTTACAAACATTACAAACTCATACACCTCCTTCAAAGCCACGCCTCTAAAAAAAAAAAACGAGAACAACTTTGCCCTTGTACTTTTCAACTGAGGGCACCAGCAGCAGCCATGGTAAATTTCCACTAACCCTGCTTAACGGAAAGATATGAATTGGTTGGGTTTTACCATCACCCACACAGTTCAGCGTCCTACATCGCTTTCTCACCCTAATCCGAAATACCAGCATCTGAAAAGTGTCCTGGATTTATGTAAGCACAGTCAACTAACTTTCCAACTATTTTTGACCGTGATAAATTCGACCAGGAATTAATTTCAGTTGTTTCTTTGCTTCATGGGCTCGCCAGCTGTGATACCCTTTTTCATAAATAAATATGGCAGGTTTTCAAGGTACAGCTTTGGTCGTGAACCCAGGGTTTTGGCCTTTTGGCTAAGATCAAAGTGTAGTATCTGTTCCAATGGTTACTGCACGCCTGTCCTGTGCAGTTCTAGGAGGTCCACCCTCCCAGGCTTTGCCTCCCCTCTTTGGGGAGGAGTAAGTTTATTGCTTACTGTCTGAGGCGCTCCTACCGGGGAATGCCGACGGGGCTGCCCAGGCAATTTTTAAATGGCCAGAGTGCTCACCTCTCGAGCGCTGGCTTTTCAAACCCCACTTTCTCGACCCGATCTTGGGTCACATCTTACTTGTGGGAGTAAGATAAAACTGGCCTTGTGCCTAACTCCTGGGGAGGAGTAAATAAAACCCCCATCCCTTACTCCTTCCTTTGAGCAGAAATTCCCCTCGCTTTTTAATTCTCCCCTAGCTCACTCTCGCTCTCTGTTCAAAGAGAAAGAACCGGAGCCCAAAACTAGCAGTAGGTCTGTATCTCCTTTCCCTACGAGGAAGGGAAAAACTAGAAAGCACCCTTTCCTGCCAGGAGACAAAATCTGCAATGTAGATCAACATCACGCTGCAAGAGAACTCAACACCAGACAACGTGGTGCCCTCAAGCTGCTGCAGCTCCTTACTCAAGTCCAGAGTCTAGAGGTAAACGACCCCTGAAATTTCCCAGATGCCCACTTGATGACAGCATTCTTGAGGAATACAAGGGTGGGGCGCACCAAGGCGCTATGGAAGATAGTTGAGACCGCTAAGTAGGCAAAACCGGGCCTGAGATTGGTGGATGAGGGGCATGACTCCCTCAAACAGTTGGAGTCTCGCTGCGTAGGGATGGTCCCTGTTTATGTTTACCCCTCTTTTTATAAGGTCCTCAAATTAACTTTTCCGCTGGATGTCAGAAGCATCACTCGAGATGGACAGTTTACGTCAAAGCTTCTTACTGGCAGTATCGGTCAAGCCTGCGGCATCCTGACCCTTGATTGGTTTGGTTTAGTTTGATTGCTTTGTTTTATGGCATATCAACCCTTTTCGGGTTATTTAATCCCGAATACCGTCATATTGGTAAAAGTTTTTCTGCTTCAAGTTTTATATATCTTCAAATATTTATTCATGGTGTTTCGTTTGGTGATTTTGTTTTACGGCATATCAACCCTTTTCAGGTTATTTAATGCCGAATACAGTCATATTGGTAAAAGTTTTTCTGCTTTTTTCAGTATCATGGATGTGTCTGAATATCTGATAATTTTTAATATTGATATTGTCCTCTTGTTTGAGGAAGGTTTCTTGGAGACAAATAATTGTGGGAGATTTCTGCGTCAGTAATAAGAGCAATTCATTAAGATTTGCTTTTAAACCTCGACAATTCCATTGGATTATTTTTTGTCCCATGGTTTATATTTTGATTGGAGGTGCTTTTTTGTTTTTTTTTGTCAGAGTTTTCATCTTCTGTTTCCATCATGTCCAGTGTTTCAAATCGGTATTGTGTCAAGTTTACTCTGATTTTGGTTTTTGGTTTTTGAGGTGATTTCTTTTTTCCCTCAGGCTCAGGATTTTTTCCTGGAGGCTCTTTGCATGAAGATTTTTTACTTGAAGACTTTTATTTGGATCTTTTCGGATCACTATCTTTTTCCTGGTAGATTTAGTTGCATTATTCATTTCACTTGTTTTTGACTGTAGTGGTGCATCTAGGGTGGGGGCAACCGGTTGAGTAGGAGACAATGATAATCTTTTTCTCTCTGTTGCTTTCTAACTTTTGCCATCGGTTCCTCATATTCTTTTCTAATTGTATTTTGGAATGCTGGCCAGTCTTCCGGTCCAAGCTGAAGCAAACTTTGTATTAATTTTTTGTATTTACTGTCCTCCTCATTATTCACCATTGGGGACACAACCTGAGAATATGTCTTTTCTCTATTTGTGGTTTCAACCACCCTTCTTGCTTCTTAGAAGGAAATATTTCTAGCGCATTTAACTGTCAGTATCTCCTTTCTCCTCTTCCATCTCTCACAAATTTTGTCATAAACTGGGTGGTCACCACCACAGTTTGCACATGTATGGTTCCCTTTACACTCATCCATAGAGTTGTCAGGGTCTTTTCCCCCACATTTTCCACATGCGTTTCTTCCATTACATTTGCTTTCATGATGTCCATATTTCTGGCATTTGTAAGACCGAAGAGGATTAAACATATATTGTCCAACCTTTTTAATTGTATATCCTATCTTCATTTTTGGTGAAATTGTTGGCATATCAAATGTCATCATGTATGTGTTTGTTTGGAGGATCTTGTTTTCTCTTTTTATAGAGATTCGCTTCACCTCAATTACTCCTTGGGATTTTAATTCTTCTTTAGTACACAAGGAGAGCTCTTGGCTCCTTATTACTCCTTTTGAAATATTTAAGTATTGATGCGGGTATGATGTACTTTTTTTTATTGTGAACATTTTTAATTTTAAGCAGATAATCTGCATGTCTTTTTTTCTCAACTTCGACCAGTATGTTTCCATTGGCCAATTATTTAACAACCTTAGGTGTTATATTAGCCGAAATTATTTTCTCAATGACGAAGGAAGATAATGTAGCCAAATTTGGTTCTTCTAATGCTTCCAGTACAATAAATCTTGGGAATCTACTTTAGTTGTTTTCTTCTTCTTGTTCGGGGCTTGTATCCCTATGCATTCTTTTTGTGGTTCTGTTAGGAGCTATGAATTGTTTTTTTAAAATTCATCATTCCTGCTCCCTACCCACTATGGAGTCCAATTAGACTGAAAGTCTATGGGAATTGCTAAGGGGGAAACCCAATCGCCTTGACAAGACAAGGCTACAGGAATTGTATACTCAACCCGATCGTGATCACAAGCACCCGTGTTCCATTGATTTCTCTACCCACTTATAGCAAAACGTCCCGGGCGCACAGTCATGTTGCGGTCATTTATCTTTCAAGTTGATTGACCCTTGCCTTCTAGCACTTATTTATAAACTGGAGTGGGTATTGATAACTATGAAGTTAATCAATTTCAATATTGTTAACGATCGGGAAACTGATAGAATAAGTGCTAGGGCAAGACGTAACTGGCCGATTGATCGGATCGGCCCATAAATTTTTTAATGTGGCCCTTGCTCTGAAAAGTTTTCCCACCCCTGCCTTAAAGGTTGAGCTGAGGCGGGCACCACGTACGTCTTTCTTCTCATCCTTTACCGATTGGCTGTACTACCTCTGCATGCGGACTGCTTGGCGGCTTTAATGCATCTGCTTTTCTTGCTTTTGTGGGAGAAAAAGAAGCCGCTACTCCATAGACAGGTTTTTACTCAACGTCCTGTTGTTGGGGGTTTTGGAATGCCCAACTTGGCAAGCCATTTATATGCCGAGAGGTTAGCATTCCTGAGTAGAACTTTCACAGATCAAACTGCGAGGGGCCCTGCAATTAAGAAGGCTTTTCCCAAGCTCATCTCTGACCACATCATAAACGAAGGGGTCAATCGCAGTTTTTTAATGAATGCCGAGCTGCGCTCAGAGTGCTGCTGAGGTCCAGTGACCTCACCCGGTCTAGGTAAACACTACATCAGGAATTAATGGTGGAGATCGCTTTGGATACACTTGGGGGTTGCTAGGATTGTCGGAGGAGGAAGCTCGCTCTATGTATAATTGGCCGCCAGGCTGGAGTCATCTCAACAATAACGAGTTTTCTTTAACCTGCCGATTAGTCAATGGTATATGCTTCAGTATTGGTATGGACATGAATCCTTTTTGTCCACGTTGTGAGGAAGATGAAATTGAAACGACTGAGCACGTTTTTTTCACCTTCTCCAAGCTTCGTGAATACTGTATATATGCCAGCAAGGTGACAGCTCGCATTTTTCCCGAGCGGGTGACGTGCCTGGATTTAGGATTTGTGGTCTTCAACATGGATCGGGAGAAACGAATAATGTTTCTTGCGATTTTAGCTGTAGCTAGACTCATAGTGGACTTCACGCTTAGAAATAGGGCGTGGGGGAAGGTGACGCCTTCTCATTATGATTTGATTTTGCATTTTAAGCATCAGCTTAAGATCAAAATTAAATGTGATAGGAGGTTGCTCTCTTCACAGTTTAAATGTAGATGGATTCACACCACTAGTTTATGTGTATTCAAACGGAATAGATTTGAGTTTGTGTTCCCTGCCTAAGCATGGCACATGCCGATCTTAGGTCTTTTTGACCAAGTGAAAATTCAGCATTGGATCATTCCCTTTAGCTAGTAGTACAAATGAGTCCTGTCCCCCTGTCTTTATTTTTAGGTGTCAGAACTCCTTCATCATTCCTGCTCTCCGATTTACTTTATCCCTGACCTGCCCTAATGATATTTATCTTGGATTCATAAAGAACCCATCCCTGTATTTCTTTTGTCCCATATGCAACACCCACTCCCACTTAGGGACCGACTCTCTTGTTTTCAGTTAAACCGGAAAACAGTGAACTGTCCATACCGTAGATAGGTTGGGAGGGCACTACTAACTTATCATAATTAGCATTTTATTTTGTTCATTTGTTTTTCTTTCCCTTTAATTTTTATTTATTTTCGGGGTGTTTGTAAGGCTTCTTTGTTCTTTCACTCCCCATCATCAACATTGTACATTTTTTGTAAATAAAAAACATCAAACCACCTGGGGATATTTTAAGTAGCTTAGTTCATAGAGTGAATGTGGTATTTTGGTGATTGGAACTAGTTTTAGAGCATAGACAAGTGGACGACCCCCGACCCTCTTACTCCCCCATACCAATTTTGGCCTTATGCCACATTTTTTACATTTTTTAATTCTGTAATGTAAAACTTGAAAAGATAAATAAAGGGAGTTAAGCCTTGTGCATGCTGCGGGCTCCCCAAGACCATGTGTTTTGTTGTCTTTTTTTGCAACCGCGTCTGTCTTCTGGGTTTTCTTCGGGGAAACATCTCTCTTGCTTCCCCACTATCTATCGCCCCTGTTGAGCCACTAATTGTTTCTTTTTTGCAGGTTTGTTCTGAGCTCAGGCTTGACTTAAGCAGCTGGCCGGGCTTGGTTGAATAACTAGAATCACATCTAACAGACGTTCTTCCAAGTCCAAATTGGCGGGTCTTGTAGCACGGATCAGATCGGAAGAGAGGAGGACCAGTTTTTGTGAAGACAATATGCCTAACTCGGGGCCCGGTTTCGAGACTAGCCTGGCAGCTGGGTCAGGCCAAAACACACAGGTTCTGCTACTTCGCCCATCCTGGGCTCCAGCAGTCTGGCACCTGTAAAGACACTGACTGCTGGAGTGGGCAAGAAAACCTTTTTAAGTTAAAAAATATCATTTATTGGAAATTGTTCCAAAACAAAACCAAAAAAACACATTTTTATTTATTTCAATAAATGTTCTATTAATTAATTATTTTGAATTATTGATATTATTAGATATGTGCAAATATTAGAAAACTGTGTCGTATTATTTCTACAATGTTACTTTAATTTGAGAATTTAATTTTTCTTTGAGTTATATTGATTTTATTAATATGGAATTTAGGGGCTTTTTTTGTAATATATGAGAACTATATTTTAAAAGATTTTTTTAATTGTTAACATCTACCATGTTTATTTTCATTAAAAAATACATTCACATGCTTTTTTTAGTACCCTGTGATATAACTTTAGTAAAGGTGTTTTTGTTTACACAAAATAATACATTTGCACTGAGATTTCTAATAAAGTAATGGATTAATCATATTCCATGATCGTTAACTAATAAATACTGAAAATTTAATTAGAATTGGTTGATTTCCTGAATTTTGATGATTTTTTAAGTGAAGGGAGAAGTATTTCATAGTCTGACTGTTCGATAGATCTTGTTTGTTAATTTACAGCATGATATCATTTCCCAGTTAACAGGTCTTAGTTTACTATAGGTTTGGTGGAGGCATGGTCAAAAAGAATCCTGTCATTCGTGACAACTAACACAAAAAGAAGAGTTTAACTGGGATCTCAGAGGAAGATATGGAAAATCTCTGGGGAGATCTGAAGATCCTGGCCTCATACATCTGCCGGAAGAAATTTGCAACTTTGGATTTGCTGCCCTCAACAGCGGAGGATTCTATCAAACATTCCAAGGCAGAATCGAGGTGGAAACACCTAAAGTTGACTTCTGAGTACCTGACTAAAAGGAGAACGATGGTAACTGTTCTCGGCGTGCCTTGTTACATCGGCTCCAAGCATTTAGGAGCAGTGATGAACCAGTATTGGGGAGGTCAAAACCATTGTCTTGGTCTGTGGCCTCCGTAACCTTATGGTAGGGGACTACCAGATAAAAATGTGCTTAGACGAAGCCGGCTTCAAAGCCATTCCACTCCTACTCATGTACGAATTATGGACCATGTCCATTATTGTAGAGGGCAGGAGGCCCCATTGTTGGTATTGTCAGTGGTTGGGACATATGACAAAGAACTGCCCAGACAAGTTCTCCAAGAAGGTCCCAGCTGCCCCGGTTGGAAAGCAGACTGTCACTGTGACACCAGCAGCTCCTTCTCAAATGACTCCAGACAAGACGCAGAAGGGCTGGAATACGGTCATCAAAAAGAGGACCCAAAAACAGATTCTAGCTCGACTGTTGAAAAAATTGTGCGACCCGCGGAAGTACAAACTAAGCCACCACCTATTAAAATGCAGCACTCCTGGTTGTGGCGACATTAAAATGTACCCCAGCCTCTTGTGACATCCCCAAAGTTGTTCATTCCTGGTTTTTGGTTGGTCATTCGATACCTGTTTGCAAAAAAGGTTGCTGTATTGATGAAGACCGTCGGTGTTGAAAGGTCCTTCGATTACCACTCTCCCCACGTTGTGATTAGATCAAGAGGGTAATCGGCTGGCACTGGTCTCCAAAGTTTGTACCTCTGAGGAGCGAAGGCAATTTCAAGTAAAAAAAAATAATGGACAAATTCGGATGTGTGTTTTTGTATAAAAAATAATTATAAGGATTGCTCAAAAACTTCTAACTTTAACTTCTATGGTCTGTTGTGAACTGGCAATATTACTTAGTTTAAGCGATGTTGGTTTTGGTCGATTTTAACCCTAACTCCAGGATGCGTCTCTGAATGACATGGATTCGATGAGCAAGCAAAGCGGAGTCTTCTTCCAACTCTGCATCTCAGACCGGCAAAGTCCCATGGTCTGGGCGATCATGATCTGGCGACACCAACCCCAAATCCGGGGGGTCTGTCTCCCACCGACGTGGACCCTGGTGGCAAGCAAAATAGAGTCTTTGAATGTCTGCTATACTTTCCTTCTATTGAGAATTCATTTCAACAATAAAAAAAATATATTCTCATTAGGATTACTTTTCCAATTCATTCCTATAACTCAGAAATGGCCAAGTGTATGTTTAATCCGTCCACCTGATCTTCTTCATCATCCATTTCCATTTTCCACTTTTACCTCAGTGGGAAGGAGATCCCCCCTCCTTTGAAACTCATGACAAAAATTTGGGGGTTGTTACCAAAATTTTCATGTTGTTACCATGTATAAAAAAAGGTGAGAATCAATAAAGATATAAAAAGGGGCAAATAAAGAAAACATACCCAGAAATGCAATTCAATACAGTTTATTAATAACACAAAAAATAGTTAGTTTCTGCTTTTGTTCCCCAAAGCAGGGTTAAACAAATTAACCCAGGGTAACAATGGAAATTTCAATAAAAAATAGCCTAATAAAATCAGAATTAGCTTGAGCTGAAAAATACACAAAATACAATGAAACTATTTTTAAAACGCCCACTCTTTTAAAAATAGTTTCAGATGAGTTTCAGATGATAATAGGGAAAAAAAAGTTATTCCAACAAATATTATAGTCTCAAACGACACCCGAAACATACCAGAAAGGACCGAAAGATCCGTTCTAAAACAATGGTTATCACCTCAGGCAATAATAAAAAGTGGCTATAAAAACGTGGTCTCGCTTTTCCACCAAATACATAGAGAAAAAAAGAGATGTCTTACTTGGAAGGGCTGAAAACAAGAATTCAAACAAATACAATTAAAAAAACTGTCCTCAGGAGGGATTCAAATGTCCTTCTCTTCAGTCCTTCGAAATCTTTCAAATGGTCGTTCCAAAAAAAAACCCACAAAAGAGTCAAAGTCTTTGAGTTTTCTCACCCTAATATTCTTTTTTTAGGGCTGTTCTCTGGAAATTCCTTTATTTTAATGATTAGTTTTTCTTTTGGAGAATATTGCTCCACAAACGGTTGTATCCAACTATAAAATCCTGCTTTTAGGGCTGTTCTCTGAAAATTCCTGTTTTTAGAAATGATTAGTTTTTTCTTTTGGAGAATATTGCTCCACAAACGGCGGGATCCGAGTAAAAAATCCTGTTTTTACGGCTGGTTCTCTGGAAATCTTTAAATAGAATTCTGTACATAACAGAATTCTTTTTTTTAATAAGGACTTTCTGTCCTGACATAAAAGCCTCTGGCTTCTTCAAAAGTTTGTCTCTCTGAGACTGTAAACTTTAAGATAAAAAAGGTGTTCAGCTTCTCAAAAGTGGAGTTCTCTTTCAAAACGTTTAATATCGGTCAGCGGTCGACGAAGACAAGCCAAACACAACCTTTCAGGAAGCTTTTCTAACCAGTACTGGCTTGAAATAGTGGTAAAAGTTGGGGCTTGAATAAAAGGGGAAAAGGTCTTGACCTTAGGGTTTCTCAGTACATTCTCAGTGCAGGTAATCCCCCCTCTTCTTTGAGGCTACAGGGCAGGCCAAGCGTCATACAAATGACAATGATGGTGATGATGCCGAAAATAAGAGACAGAGAGATAAGCTCTGATCATAGCAGGGGTAGGGAAGCGCTTAGCTAACTCATGGCAGGGAATGTTGACATCCCCCCTCAACCCACACTGCTTAATGAATTGAAAATAAAATTTCCAAACTCATTCACAGGAAAAATCACTTCTTCATCTGTTTCTATCTCATTCTGCAGACACCTCATCATTATCCCACACGGCCACATCAGGTTGGCAATGTGAGGGGTCCCCGCAAAACAATTCTTATCTCTTTGCGAAATGTGTTTTTATTCCCGGACGCTCGTTATCTTAACCTACGTCCATTTAATGTCAAGAATATCAACAACTCAATGTCCATATCCCTGTCACAGTAACCACATGGCCTATTCCCTATTGAAATTCTCTTTGACAGAGACAATAATAACATGTCAAGAAACACCTCCTTATTCTTTTGGCATTAACGATTTAAGAAAACATTTTGTTCTTATGCTATCTCTGTTCAGCCGATTATATCTTCCCGGGTCGCCATTATTTGTACGGCATATGAAGGCCAGGTGGCCCAGTTGCTGATGTCATTGCACTATTGGGAACTTTTAACCTCCTCAAAATATCAACAAGAGAAACCCCATTTGACAGTGATGGATAATATTCTCTTTGTATCTCTACCAGAAGTTATTTCTTACCCACCAACTCCCAAGAAGAAAGCAATTATTTTCTCTCTTATCAGAGATTGGCTTTTCCTCTAGGTAATAACAAAAAAAAATAATCTGGAATTCCCCAAAAGCAAAAACAAGGTCTCGAGTTTGAATCCAACAGACGACCGATCAACAATATTGTCACACCAATCCCCACCCTCAGAGTCTATAGAGATGACCATCTCTTCTGTTCAATCCCCACAACTCTTATCCCCACCCGATTAAGCTAAACAGAACTCTCCCTCCCTTTTCGACCTCCCCCCACAGTCTATCCTTGCTCCTTGTCCCGAGATAGTGAACCCATTGAAGAGCCGAAGTAGGAAACTCCAGCAAATGATAGATCTGCATCTCCTTCTCTGTTTCCAAGAAGCGAAAGAACTGCAATCTTCCCTTCCTGCCCAGAAACTGGATTTGTGAGGTAGAACCTCATTATGCTGCCTCAACTTTGATGGTGCGGCAGCTGAGTTTAATTAAACCATTGGAGCTTTTCATTCACATTCAACCAAAGACGCTCCCTTCCTAACTACATTTCTGCAGCCTAATAAACCGAGTCTGACCAGAACCTTGTGGAACAGGGTGGAAGGGGCAATTCCGGGTGTCAGACTTGTGGACGAGAAGCATAACTCCCTCTTTCATTTTATAAGGCCATAAATTAGTTTTTCCAATGGATGTTGGAGGGTTTGCCCGAGACGGACGGTTTACGTTCGACCTGCTACTGGTAGTCTCGGCCAATCCTGCAGCATCCTCGTTCCTGACGATTTCAAGCCAGTGATTGACAGTGATTAGGGCTATGGACTCTAACTTAAATCTTGCTAGCCTGAATACTAGGGGCATGAGATCTCAAAGCTGTGCTGGTCGTGTTCCGAGGGATCTCCTGGCCCTTAACACAGATGTGGCTGCACTACAGGAAACTATTTACGTTTCGTATGGGGATTGTAGTGTGCTGACTGGAGATTACAATGTCTTTCCAGCATATGGCAATTCTTGTAGTAGGGGGGGGGGTTCCTTGCTAGTGCGTCGTACCCTATCCACACAAGTAAGCGTTGTACACACAGATACAGAAGGCAGGTTGGTCGTGGTTGATGTTGCCGTTAGCAATAGTAAGTTCTGAATTGTTGCGCTTTATGCGCCTAACATCGTTCGGGAGAGGGTTTTCTTTTTTTGGCTGTTAAAGGTGTTCCTCACGGGTTCGGAGCGGTTAGTACTAATGGGTGATTGGAATGCTATCATTGATCCTACAATAGATAGGGTGGGCGGGACTAGAGGGTTGGTATGGTGTGAAAGCAGTCTGTCTGACCTGATGGTTTCATGCGATCTTGTTGACAGATTTCCTCTCGATCAACCGCGATGGGAGATGTGGTCTTGGAACCCCAGTGGCTTTTCCTGTGCAAGTACTTACTTGGATAGGATGTTAATTGAAAGAGGCAACATAGATTTTTTATCTTGTCCCACGTTCAAATGGTTAGGTCATTTGGACAATAAGATAGTTATGGCTCATTTGAATTTAGCAGATAAACCTATCTGGGTACTGGAAGTTAAATACCTTTTTACTGGAGATACGTGACTTCCAGGACAAGCTAGAAGATCATTTGCAGCTGGGTTTAGTGGAGGTGGTTACAAGAAGTGGTGGGTTTACTGTTACTCTAGGGCTACAAGCTTTTGTGTCCGATATAGCAAGAGCCTCGCTTTTACTAAGGCCAGGGCAGAAAAGCGCTTAGAAGATAAGTTTGCTCAGGTGGTGGATGGGGAGATTCCCTAATCGTAGAACTAGCTAAGGGGACCTGAAACGCTCGGCTAACGAGCGGTATGAGGGTCAAGTAATTAGGGCTAGGTTAAACAAAGTGTCTAAAGAAGCCATGAATTATGACGTTAAAGAACGTAGCACTGTAGTCCATTGCAGATTGGATGGATACATTTGGGAGGTAAAGAACCTGGAAGCTCAACCTTTCGTATCGGCACGTGAGATTTGTGAGAGGTTCCAGATGCATTTTGCGGATCATTTTATCAACTGTCTAGGCTCTGTATAAAAAGAGTTTGGCAGTTATTTAGCTGATTCGCCCCACTTGGAGGCGGCACAAACAGCTAGCTGTGATGATCGGGTTACAGAGTGTGAGGTCTTGGCTGATGGACTTGATGGTCTTCTTTATGAATTATATCTGATTATGTATTCAACCACTGGTTTGAACTGGGTTCTATCCCCGGTCAAGTTACCAGGGGGCATGATTACATTGCTGAAGAAAAAGAATGAGCATGGAGAGGGGTCTAGATGATTATAGGCCCATAACTCTGCTTAACACAGATTTAAAGATTTTGGCCAGAGTTCTTGCGAACCGCTTACAGATTGTTATCACTGAGAATAAAAACAGATTCTAATAAGAAAAAGATTCAATCTCATGTAATCCCCTCATATGCGTGATCCACACAACCATTCTAGCTACAGTTAGGATCTCAAGAAACACCATTTGTTTCTTCTTAGCCTACGGTCGGTCGACATTGTCAATTACATATCCAGCAGGACCAACTGTTTTGAATCACTGTGAATCGTCAGCTCATTGACATGCTTCCAGAACTGCTGACATTTGCTCAAATCTAAGAAAGCAAACTCAGCCATTTCTTCCACATCCTGGACAATCAGAGTACTCAGAGTTGATAAGATATCCTAAACCTGTCAGCCAACTGCACTGAAAGTGGGTCGCCTCCTTCGACCATCCCAGCTGCTCGTCAAGTGGATCTGAAGCAGAACCCTCCACTAAATCCGGGTATAATAACTTTTTAGGCCATGAAAATTCATTGGACTAAGGAATCTTTCTGAGCATTGATCGACATTTGACGAACAACTGTGATTTACCCGTCAGTCTACAATGGCTCTTGACAAAAGGCTGGAAAAGGTGTTCTCGACTGCAGGGCTCTATAGAGACTATTCTGTTATGGTTTAACTCAGGAAAGTGTTATGGTGCCGTACCTATATGACGACCAGTTTCACTCGTCCATTCCTAATAAAATACTGGAAGCATTTAGGCTTCTCGTAATTGGATTGAACTCCAGTCTACCATGGCAGGCAGGACTGATATACCACTTCTCTTGTTCTCTATACATATCTTTTCTTCAATATATATTGTTCATCTAACCCTGTGTTCTGTGTCTTCATTTCGTCCCTAAACATGGTCACAACGAATTGGTGACGAGGTATTCGCACTTATACGGAAAACCCAAACGAAAACATTATCGACAAGATAGTCAAAGTTACACAGCAATAAACAACACAGGAT
Organism: Sepiola atlantica; assembly: GCA_963556195.1. NCBI lineage: Eukaryota > Metazoa > Mollusca > Cephalopoda > Sepiida > Sepiolidae > Sepiola > Sepiola atlantica. The sequence goes on along the minus strand of OY744518.1, from coordinate 144,534,087 downwards.
TTTTCTTGAACCTTTGACAAAAGCACCCCCAAAACGGTGACGTTGGATTTAAATTTGAACGCTACAACAGGCAACAAATTAAATTATGGAAAACCTTTTAAAAAAAGCAAAAAGAACAAAACTTGGAGAAATTGATTACAAACTTGTCTAATTCTGAAAACTGGCTTACCGGTGGAAAAAAAGGAGAAAAAAGAAACACATGAAAACAAACTTATTTCTCTTAATTGAAGTAAGGTAAGCGTTTATTTACCACATTGCTACTCCAACTGAACAATAAGGGAATACATGATTTTTTTTTCTCATCTCCAAAAGAGAGAAAATTACTTCTGCTGAAAGAAAAAATAATTTTGAAACCATACTTTTTTTCTTCTCTAACAAAAACGCGTAGAAGCGTACTAAAAAAAAATTTTTTTATTGAGAGAAAAAAGTTTATACTCTTTTTTACAACTAAGATTACATCTAGCAAGTGTAATCTAAAGAAAAGAACTTCTTACAAGCCATACTCAAAAGAAAACATTTATTTCCTAAAGGACACACTTAAATGTGGAAAATTTTCAGTCGACCATAACAGAATTACTAAAATTTCAAATGTAACAACAACAAAAATCTGAAGAGAAATTTCAAAAGCTTCTACTCGAACAAAAAAAAGATGCTGACGACAATTTTTTAAAACAACAGCAAATTGAACAGAAATTTCAAAAGCTTCTTCTCGAACAAAATGGAAAAATACTACAACAGAAGAAAGAAGCTGACGACAGACTTATCGAACAAAAGAAAGAAGCTGACGAAAGGATTGAAATGTTAATGCAAACAATATCGCTTAGAGGCCAGGGTAACGAAAATGATGATGCTTTTTTGCGGAATGCCGTGTGGAGTGCTATCAACAACTTCACATATTCTCCTGATGAAGAAAAAACATTTGCATCATATTTTAGAAGATACAAAGACTTATATAGAATTGATTGCGAAAATTAGGCTGACTCTAAAAAGGTTACTTAGAAAATTAGGCACTACCGAACATACGAAATTCGTGGATTTCATTTTGCCCTGAAAAACTAGCGATTTGACTTTTGCAGAAGTGGTAAAACTGTTAACGGAGTTGTTCAGTCCACAGACTACGTTATTTCACAAACGCTGAGAGTGTTTTAACCTGGTAAAAAAAGACAAGGAAGATTATTCTACATTCACATTAGTAGTAAATAAGCATTACAATAATTTTAAATTATCCGAACTTAGTGCTGATAATTTTAAATGTTTAATCTTCGTTCAAGGATTGGTATTAGGGAAAGACGCTGAAATAAGGCATAGAGTTCTAAATAAATTAGAAAATGAACCAAGCCTAACACTACAGAAATTAGCCGAGGACTGCCATAGAGTTGAAAGTGTTAAGCAGGATTCAAAAACATCGAACAGTCAAGCATTGCACATATACGAAAAGTATGCCAAAAAACAAAATTCAACTCTCATCCAAAAATAAGTCAAAACAAAAACAGTGACCTTCACGCCGCAAAGACAAGCCAACCTGGTAAGAAACAGGATAAATGGCCACCGAGCCTTTGTTCACGCTGTGGTAACCTGCATTGGTATATGGACTGTCCATTTCGTTTTAAGACCTGCCTGACTTGTAAAAAAGTCAAACACAAAAGTTTGCATTGTAGAACTAATAGAAGAAATAAAACGCGGGTACAAGCCACAAGTATAAATAATCAGGAATGTATTGATATAAGAAAATATGTACACGTAAAAATCCTGGATAAAAATATCAAATTGCAATTAGATTCGAGCTTGGACGTGTCAATAATAAATCTACATATGTGGAAGAGGTTGAATAAACCCACTTTGTTAAGAACCAACAGGATAGCCAGCACAGTGACTGGTGAAAGAATTAAATTTGAGGGTGAGATAATTACAAATGTGTCCCTAATGGGAAATACCAAAAAATTTAAAATATTGGTGTTAAAAGACGCTAATAACCTTTTTGGAACTGACTGGATGCACATATTTCATTTATGGGAGTTACTGATAAATACATTTTGCAAAAAAATAGATGGTGGGGCGACTGAATCAGAAAAGCTAAAGCTGGAATTAAAAGAATCTGTTCCCAAAGTTTTTCCTGGCGGCCTTGGTCGATGCACAAAGATGGTGGACAAATTTCAACTGAATGAAAACATCCAACCAGTATTTTGCCTCGATAGACAAAATAAACGAGGTATTGGACCGACTTGTGACGACCGGCATCTTATCAAAAGTGGAGTACAGTCAGTGAGCAGCACCCACGGTCTATGTGAAAAAGAAATCAAAAGAGATTCGCGTGTGTGCAGACTTTTCGACGGGATTAAATGTAGCACTAAAAGATTATCATTACCCATTGCACAACCCGGAGGTTTTATCAAAATTAAATGGAGGCATATTTAAAAAAAAAATAGATCTGAGTGAAGCGTACCTCCAAATACCCATGGAAGAAGAGAGTTCAAAACTGTTGTGTATAAATATGCATCGCGGTTTATACAAGTTCGAAAGGCTAGCTTTCGGGGTCAAAGTTGCTCTAGCTATTTTTCAGCAAGTGATGGATACAATGCTGGGCGAACTTGATTTTTCTATTGCATACCTTGACGACATTCTAATCAACAGTAAAGACATTGAACAGCATCGGAAACATGTCAACCAAGTATTTTCGCAAATCCAGGATTATGGGTTTAAAGTGAAAGAGGAAAAATGTGATTTTTTTCTTGAGAAAATAAAATACCTGGGTCATGTTATAGACAAGGACGGAAGAAGGCCGGACCCAGAAAGGGCTACCGCGATTAATGCTTCGTTCGGTTTGTTGAACCGTTCACCTCGTGGCTTGGCGCTGCTAAATCATTGTAGACACAAAGACAAAGACGTGTGTTCTCGTTAATAACTTTATTCAGACTCCCGGTGTTCCTGCTACAATAAAAAACCAAGGGCAAGTAACTCTTGCCTTTATAATTAAACATCTCCGTTTTTTAACATTTATTTTAATTTTATTTTAAATTTTAAATAAAGTCTTTCAAGTAGTTCGTTTTTTTTTGATAATCGTCCTCTGCTTGATATTGTTGATTCCTGTTTTTTCTTAATTTCTCTTCTTCGGGGGAAATTGTCTACTTTTTCCGAAATAGGTAATAAGTGTTTCCTGTTTCTTTTTAGACTTTCTCCAGAGTTCAACTTTACTGTATATGTCCTATTTTTCTTATTTGCTGCTGTGACTATACCAGTATTTCTCCACATTTTCTCCTTATCCGTTTTCTCTCGGATTCTATCTCCCACTTTTAGTGGTTTCAAGTTTTTACTTCCATGTCTTTTATCGTAATTTATTTTACTTTTTGTTTTGTAAGACCCATCTCTCTCTTTTACTTTTTGTAAATTTGGCCATTTCGGTTTTAATTTACTTGGATGACTGGGTAAAATTGTTTTAATTTTTCTACCCATCAAGAGTTCTGCTGGACTAACTCCCGTAGTAGTTATAGATGTACTACGGTAGGCCATTAATGCGAGAAATACGTCTGGCTGTCATAATATTTTTTTCGCAATTTTCACTGCGCTTTCGGCAGCTCCATTCACTTGAGGGAAATGCGGACTCACTGTGATGTGTATGAATCCATATTGTTTTGCAAATTCTTTGAAATACATGCTTGTGAACTGTCCTCCATTATCACTCACGATTTCATCAGGTATTCCCATCGAGCAAATATATTTCGTAATTTTCCAATTACTGTTTTACTGGTTAGTGGATTTAATTTACCGACATTTTGGCTCATTCTCGGCATTTGATGTCCGGTATGTATTGCTTGTAACATTTCTGCTCTGAGATTTTCTGGAATCACTATTCGATCTTGGTAAAACAGAATTTCCTGATGAACTGATAGATCATTCCTATAGTTAAAATAAGGTTTAACTCCTTCATTTAATCTATCCTCCTTACTAGGCCAACCATTTGATGTTAAATGGATAAGCTCCTGTAGTTTTGAATCCTTAGATGTAGCATCCCTAATTTCTTTTAATTTTCTATCAGTAGCTGATCTGGTCTTTATGATAGTATCTATATACATTTCTACATCTTTCTCCATAGTGTTTTCTGCTTTTCCAATTGGACTTCTAGACAGTGCATCTGATACCAGTAAAAGTTTCCCAGGGATATACTCTGCTGTAGAATTGTATCTCCTAAGTCTCATCAGCAGTCTTTGACATCTCAAAGGAGTGTTATTCAGATCCTGGGTATTTATCAATGGTACCAAAGTTTTGTGATCCGTTAGAAGACAAAACTGATCTAGTCCAGCGATATATCTGTCAAATTTCTCACATGCCCATACGTTCGCTAAACATTCTTTTTCAATTTGAGCATAGTTTCGCTCTGTTTGTGTCAGCGTACGAGAGGCATAAGCTATGACTCTCAATATTTTATTTTTCTTCTTGGAAAATGGCAGTACCAAGTCCATAGCTGCTCGCATCAGCACTAATCGTGATGGGCTTTTTCGGATCATAATAAGTCAATATCGGTGCCTGTGTCAATAGTTCTTTAACTCTTTGGAATGACTTTTCTTGAGGTTCATTCCAGGCCCAAACTGTATCTTTTTTTAATAATTCCAGCATTGGTTGTAATGCCTCTGCTAAGTTAGGCACGAATTTCCCTAGATACTGACTCATTCCCCAAAATCTTCTGAGTTCTGTGACTGATGTAGGAGCAGTCAACTTTATTATCGCTTCTAGCCATTCTTCAGTGGGTTGTATCCCCTTAGCTGATATGCTGTGTCCAAAGTATTTTATAATGCTTTTTCTGAATTTGCATTTCTCTTTATTTAATTTTATCCCTGCTTGCTCTATTACTTCTAGTGTACTTCTTAGAGTACTAAGTCTTCTATCATGTTCTTCCATCGTTTTTCCATGAATTAATATGTCATCTATTATGACGTGAATTCCTTCCACATTTTCTAGGAGATTAGACATTTTTCGTTGAAAGATTTCCGGTGCTGAGGATATTCCAAAAGGTAATCTTTTAAAACAATATCTCCCAAATGGTGTTATAAACGTCGTAAGCAACCGACTCTCTTCTGCCAATGGAATTTGGTGAAAACCACTGGCTGCATCCAGTTTTGAAAATATCACTGAACTGTTCAATTTGGGTGATATATCCTCCAAATTCGGCAGCATATAATACTCGCGTTTGACTGCTGAATTTAATTTTTTTCAGGTCTACACACAACCGAACCTCTCCGTTTTGTTTTCGGACAGGAACAATTGGACTGCACCAATCCGTTGGTTGTGTGACTTTCTCAATCACATCATCGTCTTCTAAACGTTGAAGTTCTTTCTTTATTTTCGGCAGAATTGGAAAAGCAATCCGTCTAGCAGTCGGAGTACAGTATGGTTTTGCCTCGTCTTTTAAAATTATTTTTACTGGGTCGGTTTTCATAACCCCAACCGTAACCAAACCCATTCGATACGCTGTGTCTCTCGATAACAGATTGTCTGTACTGTTATCGATAACATGTATCTCGAATGAATACATGTTATCTTTATGTCTCGTATTGACAGTAAATTTCCCATTACAGTTCAATATCCCTCCGGGACTTTTGTATATGTCATATGCTGGTTTTAACACCGTTTTTTTTTCCAAGCTACGAAACGTTTCGTAACTGATAACGTTGATGTCCGCTCCAGTATCAATTTTAAATACCAAGTAATTTCACCTACCGCTAATTGTACGTGCCATGGGTCTATTACATTTTCTCTGAATTCTTTTTTTTTTTGTAAATAGCCCCAAGAAAGTATTCTTCTGTCGTATATCTTTCCACTTGTCTGACATTATGAGCTTTAGATCTGCAACATATCGCAAAGTGATTTATTTTTTCGCAGTTTCGGCATCTTTTTCCGTTTGCTGGACAGTAATCCTGAGACCTGTGGCTTCTGTTACATTTTTCACATCTCTGTGCATTCATTTGTTTTTGTGAATAATTTTGTTTCCATTCATTTTGTTTTTGTGGATAATTTTGTTTCCATTCATTTTGTTTTTGTGGATAATTTTGTTTCCATTCATTTTGTTTTTGTGGATAATTTTGTTTCCATTCATTTTGTTTTTGTGGATAATTTTGTTTCCGCTCATTTTGTTTTTGTGAATAATTTTGTTTCCATTCATTTTGTTTTTGTGGATAATTTTGTTTCCATTCATTTTGTTTTTGTGGATAATTTTGTTTCCGCTCATTTTGTTTTTGTGAATAATTTTGTTTCCATTCATTTTGTTTTTGTGGATAATTTTGTTTCCGCTCATTTTGTTTTTGTGAATAATTTTGTTTCCATTCATTTTGTTTTTGTGGATAATTTTGTTTCCGCTCATTTTGTTTTTGTGAATAATTTTGTTTCCATTCATTTTGTTTTTGTGAATAATTTTGTTTCCATTCATTTTGTTTTTGTGGATAATTTTGTTTCCGCTCATTTTGTTTTTGTGAATAATTTTGTTTCCATTCATTTTGTTTTTGTGGATAATTTTGTTTCCATTCATTTTGTTTTTGTGGATAATTTTGTTTCCGCTCATTTTGTTTTTGTGAATAATTTTGTTTCCATTCATTTTGTTTTTGTGGATAATTTTGTTTCCATTCATTTTGTTTTTGTGGATAATTTTGTTTCTGCTCATTTTGTTTTTGTGGATAATTTTGTTTCCATTCATTTTGTTTTTGTGGATAATTTTGTTTCCATTCATTTTGTTTTTGTGGATAATTTTGTTTCCGCTCATTTTGTTTTTGTGAATAATTTTGTTTCCATTCATTTTGTTTTTGTGGATAATTTTGTTTCCATTCATTTTGTTTTTGTGGATAATTTTGTTTCCGCTCATTTTGTTTTTGTGAATAATTTTGTTTCCATTCATTTTGTTTTTGTGGATAATTTTGTTTCTGCTCATTTTGTTTTTGTGGATAATTTTGTTTCCATTCATTTTGTTTTTGTGGATAATTTTGTTTCCATTCATTTTGTTTTTGTGGATAATTTTGTTTCCGCTCATTTTGTTTTTGTGAATAATTTTGTTTCCATTCATTTTGTTTTTGTGAATAATTTTGTTTCCATTCATTTTGTTTTTGTGGATAATTTTGTTTCCGCTCATTTTGTTTTTGTGAATAATTTTGTTTCCATTCATTTTGTTTTTGTGGATAATTTTGTTTCCGCTCGTTTTGTTTTTGTGGATAATTTTGTTTCCGCTCATTTTGTTTTTGTGGATAATTTTGTTTCCGCTCGTGCTGTTTCGAGTCTTGTCTTTGTTTTATTTCGTCTACAGACTTATCTTGCATCTCGTCCAATTGATGTCTTATTTGTTCGTAGCTTCGGGCTATTTCGATAGCCTTTTCCAAACTTTTCGAGCTTCTCTAAGTTGCAGTTTTTCGTATAAATCCCTGCTTTTTAATCCGATGACCAACCTGTCTCTTATTTGGTCATTTTTTTGTGGGAAATCGCAGTTTTCTGATAGTTTGTAAAGTCCTTGAATGAACTCTTCTATCGTTTCGCCTTCCCTTTGTGTTCTGAGGTGAAATTTGGCACGCTTGTGTATTGTATTTTTTTTTTGGCATGAAATGTGCTTCAAATTTATTCAATATCACGTCGAAACTCTTTTCATCTTCCTTTTTCTTTCAAGAAAACGACTTAAAAATCTGTTCGGCTTTCTTTCCCATACAATATTTCAATGTACTAACTTGGGTCTCGCCCGATTCTTTGTAGAGTTTTGTTGCGCCCCGAAAACATTGAAATCGTTCGCGCCAAGATTTCCAACTTATCGGTTGTGTTAAGTCAAAACACTCTGGCGGCTGTAATCTGAACATTTTTCCGCTGAAAATGTACGTTAATCCTTTCGTTTTGTTAGGTTCTTTTTTTCTTTTTTTTATATAAGGTTTTCTTATACAAAAAATCCCACTTCTGACACCATGTTTCGTTCGGTTTGTTGAACGGTTAACCTCGTGGCTTGGCGCTGCTACTGCTGCTAAATCATTGTAAAGACAAAGATGTGTGTTCTCGTTAACAACTTTATTCAGACTTCCGGTGTTCCTGCTACCAGTGTTGCCAACTGAGATTTTCAAAACCCGCTAGATTGAGAAAGCAAAATCGCCAGAAAATCGCTAGATTTTTAACTTTTCGTCATTATTGGCAACTGAGATTTTCAAAACCCGCTAGATCGAAAACAATAAAATCGCTAAAAGAAACCCACTAGATTTTAACTTCGTACCCTATATATATATATATATATATATATATATATATATATATATACAGGGCTTTACGCGCTCCACTACTTTTGGAGCTGCTCCCGCTCCTGCTCCAACGACCAAAATTGGAGCTGGCTCCTCTCACGCTCCCCATTTTCAAAAAGGAGCCGCTCCTGCTCGAACTCCTATAAAAAAGGAGCGGCTCTTTTTCGGCGCTCCATAATGAAAATGTACCTTCTTTCATAAACGTTCTATTATTCCAATGAATGGTCGAATGATAAGGGTGGGCGGCAAAGGATCTCGTCGATATGGATTGGGATGTCACTTTAAGTGTAAGACCGTAAGATAATATTTAACAAAATGTCGCTAATATTTTGAGAGTTATAGGAGAACATGTCGGACGAAGTATAGGATTATACGTAAATTTTCGTTTCCTGAGGTATAAAATAGAAACAGAAAAATCCTTGAAGTATTTAAAAACAATTTTAATTTTCATTACATTAACAAACTATTTTTTCAGGAAAGGAAAATTTGACCTGATATTTTTTCTATTTAATTTAGAAGGGAATTTAGATTTGTTTTAAGTAAATAAAGTTTTACGTTTAAACATTATTAGTGATTATTTTCTTTGTAATGAAAACATTTCTCTGGAAGAGGAGAGACAGCCAGGGCAACATTACTCGTCGTGTTGTTTAATATTTGTTTGTTTTACGAACGTAACTATATTGTATAATGTATATTGTTATTTATAACAGAAAAACACGCAAGTTCATTCAAACAAATCGATTCATCCATTTTTTTCTATAGTACAATTTGAGGTGAAAAAAACCCAATGAAGTTTATTTTTTAAAGATTGAATAAAAAAAAATATTTTTCATAAGTTGCCCCAAAAATATCAATTGTCAATAAACAATTCAGAGTCTAAATAATGTTATTATTTCAAGCCGGTTCGTAATCAAGTTACGGGATTAAATCCATCATAATTCATTTAGATTTCTTCGTAAACAAGTCAGCCATTTTAATTGACAAAACATCAATTACTTCGTGTGTGTGCAAAACTTGAAAGGAATTTATAAACTATCGAGTAGAAAGTCATTTAAACTGGCTTTAAATTCTTAGAAAATTTCCATGTATTCAAAAAAGCAAAATTGTTTTCTTGTTCTCAGGAAACGAAAATTTACGTATAATCCTATACTTCGTCCGACATGTTCTCTTATAACTCTCAAAATATTAGAGAGATTTTGTCAAATATTATCTTACGGTCTTACACTTAAAGTGACATCTCAACCCATATTGACGAGATCCTTTGACGCCCACCCCTATCCTTCGACCACTCATTGGCAGAATAGAACGTTTATGAAAGAAGGTATATTTTTATTATGGAGCGCTAAATATATTTTTTCCTTGGACTAAAGATATTTTGGTGCTTCTTGCTTAAAAGTCCGAAAAAAAGATTTCTTTGTCTTTTAATGTTTAAGAGGTAAATAAGGGGCAGTAACTCTTATCAACTGTTGTTATTACATGTAACGTAATTTACTGCCACATTCAATTAATTAGTAATAAATGAACAACAAAGTATACGTAAATGGAAAATTTAAGATTTTGAAAATTAATTAGTAATAAATGAACAACAAAGTATACATAAATGGAAAATTTAAGATTTTATTGAAAATTTACGCATTTATTTTGTTTATACTTGGGTTTTTTACTCGTGATGGCACAAGTCGCATGTTATGCCCACAATTACAGGTCTCTTCTCCAGAAATAAGTCCATGCGCTTGCAAAAAATCAATCTGTTTTGCTTTTTCTGAAGTAAAATATAGTACGTCTTCAAACTGGAACAATTTCAAATCCATGATTCCAGTTGAAGAGAATATCAGGCTTGATAGAAATTAACGATAAAGTCTGGCTCAAAATTACAATTAAGAGTTACTGCCCCTTATTTACCTCTTAAGCATTAAAAGACAAAGAAATCTTTTTTTCGGACTTTTAAGCAAGAAGCACCGATATTTTTCCTGTTTTAACATTTTATTACACACAAAAAAAAAAAACTTTGAACATTCTATTTACAAAAGCAAGTTTTAACGGAATTTAACGAATTTAAAAGCAAACATGAAAAGAACACCAACGGCGGGTAAAAATGCGGCATAAAAGTTCAATTTTATATATGCTAAAAAATAAATTAGAATTTTTTGTCAGGACAGAATGTATCATTTCACCCCCAGAATTGATTTTATCGAATATTTGGGTGAATACCGAACGAAATGGGCGAGAAAATCCAACGGCCTCTGTAGTATAATTGAACCTAACATTCTTTATTTAAAAACACGAATTAAAAGAAAAATTGGCTTATTTATTCAATCACAATAAAACCCCTTGTCATAAATAAAAAAAAGTTCAAATCTATGAGAAAATAACTTCAAAGACATCTATAGACTCACTGGCGCCTTTAAAGACATTTGGTGCCAAATTGTCTGTATGCCTTAAGAAAACTGTCCCATCAAAAATTTAACACATAGATGTAAAAATCTGAGAACTTCAAATGTTCTACTTTCTCCCTGTCTCTGCCTCCCTCTCCCCCTCTCTCTCTCCTTATCTCATATACATTTACCAGATATAATTTTAGAAAATAACTCAGAGTAAACTCTGAGACTTTTTTTTCCTTTTTATTGCTGAATAAAAAACTAATGTTTAAAAGAAAAAAATATCAAATAATTTTGGAGCGCGGAGCGTTAAAACCACCGCTCTTTAGTCCCAAATGGAGTTGCTCCCGCTCCACTCTTGCTGAATATAAAATGAGCCCTCCTCTCCTTCGCTCCAGCAAAAAGGAGCGTGCTCCTGGAGCGCGCTCCTTTTTGGAGGGCTCCGTAACGCCCTGTATATATATATATAGGGAAGAGGCTATTTTGCCGGATCCGGCAAAATAACGACACCCTCGTTATTCTGCCAGGACCGGCAAAATAACGAAAGGGTCGTTATTTTGCCGGCTTATGTTTTTTTTTAACGTAACTGTTATCGTCTTGTGAAAGAAAGGGTAATGAAATAAATAAGGACAAATATTTGATAACAATTTATTTTCATCGTCATAATCAGTTGTTATTCTGTCGGTTATTTTAATTTTTTGAATATAAAAGAAATATCTGCTTTTAATACAAAATACATTAAAAGTAAAAATTAATTAAATGAACGAAAATATTACAGACAATTAGATTCTTTAGTCGGATTTAGACGTAATTTGCGTCGGATAAAAATGTTTTAGTTATTTAAAAAAAAAAAAGTGTTCATTCATTGATATAAAAAATAAATAACTTGTTAAGAAATCTGATTATTAAAATAATTACAGATAAGTCCCTAAAGAAATTAAATCAGATATAATTTTTATAATTTAAGTTTTATAAACATTTTATAAAAATTGCTGTTTAGACAAACAGCAATTTTAAAACTGATTTTTCACTATCTTTTAAAATAAATGTTTGGACTATTTCTCATCATTTCACTCGTTTTTAGAAAGTTTTAAATTATAAAAAAAAATCACTGTTGACTATTCATCTTATAAAATGTTACATTATTAAATAATTATTTATCCAATTTTAAAAAATATTTCTTTTTTATTGGAAAAATGTTGAAATAAAAATTATCTTTTTTACGTCGAGTATTTATTTACCTCCTCTCCAGGAGGTTAGGCACAAGGCCAGTTTTATATTACTCCCACAAGGTAAGATGTGACCCATGGTCGGGTCGGGAAAGTGGACTTGAAAAGCCAGCGCCCAAGAAGGTGAGCACTCTGGCCATTAAAAATTGCCTGGGCAGCCCCCGTCGGCATTCCCCCGTAGGGGCGCCTAAGACAGTAAGAAATAAACTTACTCCTCTCCAAAGAGGGGAGGCAAAACTTGGGAGGGTGAACCTCATAGAACTGCACAGGACATACCCATAGACCGGCGGAATCAAGCTCCGAAGGCCAAGACGATACCAGTCTATGGGGTGCAGTATCCATCGGAACAGATACACTTTGATCTTGGTCAAGTAGATAGAAGCAAAAACACAAGTATTAAAGATTTGTTTATTCAGCCTATTCGTGTGTGTGTATGTAAAAATATAAACAAATATCATAGGTAAGTAGGAAAATATCTATTCTCGACCTAGGTCGCCTTTACTTGCTGCATATTTATGTTTTTAATCACTTTATCGTTCGTTTTCTTGAACCCGTTCACGACTTTGCTGAGCGTCGTAAAAGATACCCGGGGAAAATGTTGACCTAACTAACATTATTAATTTAACGAGTCACAATCACCAAAACAAATTTACTCCATTATTTACCTACTTAAACCCCCCAAAATGACAATATATACATGAAATAGGAAGTTGGGGAATAAAATTTGTATATACAATTGAATGATATATGCATAAAATGAAAAAATAAACGGCTGAAACTGCTACGTAGTAGTTAAAAAAGAACCGAAAAAAAAAAAAAGTTGCAAAACTTTGCATTCACTTTTTCGTATTAATAAATAATAATTATCTGGAACAATATTTAGTTGTTCAACAATATTTGGTTTAATAAAATAAAATGAAAAATTTTAAATAATAAATAAATATTAATATTTTGTAAATAAGAAACAATAGATATGGTCTTGAAAAATACGAAGGCAGACGTAACTAAGTAATTTTCACTTTACAGACAGGACGAGAAAGAAAAAAGATGCCTCTTAACGACTTTGTAAGTAATCATACTAACCCATTCACTGTCTTTACTGATACTTTTACATTGAATAATAAAAATATAGACAATTAATCGAATTCCATTATTATAGTAAATTTAGTAAATAATAAACTGAAAATATATCTTCTATCTAACAAAAAATTTCCTTTCTTTTTGAAATTTAAAATCCAAAATATTAAATGAATTACTTCTGTCGTGCCATAGTTGAAAAAAAATGTTTAGAATTTCTTGTGCGAAGTTAAATTTTAAATGTTTTACCCAAACACCTGAGTCTAATTCGACCCGAAATGCTGTTAAAAGAGAGGTACTGTTCCAGATGACGCGCCTAATTTCCGTGATTTCGCCTCGACAACGATCTGGCAGGTCGCGGAAACGCCCGAGCGAGAGTTGCCGAGACGAAAACGCCAAGCGTTAATGGAAGGCTTGCAGGCGATAATATAAGACGAATAAATTCAAAGAAAAAATACATAGATAAAATTCGAACAAACTGTGGGGGTGGGGGGATCAAATGAACCATTTTCAATCAAATGTGTAGAAAGAAATTTTATTTTTTTTTGGGGGGGGGGGGGGGTAGGGTTTGTCAATGTTTTCTATTTCATTTGTTTCGCTGTTTTTCTTTTTTTCTCTTCTTGTTAACATGAAAGAAAGAAAATGGGTTAGGGCTCCCGTTCTTAGCGATAGCCAAGCCCTGCATTCAACCTGCCAAGCTCTAACTGGAAGACTGCCAGACGCTAATATATAATGAATAAATTCAAAGAAAAAATACATAGATTAAAATCATTTTTTTAAAAAGATGTTTTTTGAGGGGGGTGTAAATTTTGTCAACGTTTTCAGAAGATAAAAGAAAGAAAAAATGATATTATTCCGTCAGCGCTCGGACGCTTCCGCGACCTGCCCGATCGTTGTCGATGCGAAGTCACGGAAATTAGGCGCGTCATCTGGAACAGTACCAAAAGCGAAAGCAGACATAAATTAATTTAAAAATACGGTACTGTTTTAGATATTGACCCTAATTTCCGTGACTGCCCGGCAGCAGCAAGCCGACAGCTAACGGAAACGTCCGAGACGGCAGACGACAACAATGTAAGACGATGAATATACGAAAAAAGAAATGCATAAATTTTTATACAAAAAATGAAATAAAGGTACTGTTTTAGATATTGACCCTAATTTCCGTGACTGTCCGGCAGCAGCAAGCCGACAGCTAACGGAAGCGTCCGAGACCTGCCGAAATCGAAAACGAAGCTGGCGTCCGAGACCTGCCGAAATCGAAAACGAGGCTGGCAGACGATATTGATTTGAAGGAGAGACGCTTGGCACTTGTTGACAATGAATTTTGAAGTGTTGTGTAGTTCAATTGCCTCTCCGGAGCAGTGCATTAACTTTTGCCAGCAGAAAGCTCTGCTGGCAAAAGATATGCGGCGGCGGCGGCCGACTTTGCCGGCTAGTACCGCGAAACACAGTTACTGAAAAATATGCCTGGAGATGCCCCACCCAGGAATGCCGGGCTTGGATTTCGTTGCGATTGGGGACGACCCCATCCCCCTCTTCTGCCTGTATTTCGCTAAGGCCCCCTCCAAAAACGAAAAACAAGCCCTTACCCCTCCAGCTAAAATAATGGAAAAAACAAAAAAAAACAATGCGTAATTGCAAAAAAAAAAAAAATGGTTTAAAAAAGTTATTATTTTCGCGTTCTACAGTTTATAAAAACAGTTTATTTCAGTTACAAAAAAAATGTTTAAAAAAAAAACAATGCGTAATTGCAAAAAAAAAAAAATGGTTTAAAAAAGTTATTATTTTCGCGTTCTAAAATTTATAAAAACAGTTTATTTCAGTTACAAAAAAAATGGTTTAAAATGTTAGCGTTTATAAAATGTTAGCGTTTATAAAAAAAATTTCTTACATAAAATGGTTAAATATTAATTTAAAAAAAATTAATCATTTCAGCTATGGGTTTTTTCATTTTTTGTATAAAAATATATGCATTTGTTTTTCTTTACGTATATTCATCGTCTTACATTGTTGTCGTCTGCCGATCGGCAGGTCTCGGACGCTTCCGTTAGCTGTCGGCTCGCTGCTGCCGGGCAGTCACGGAAATTAGGGTCAATATCTAAAACAGTACCGAAATGAATGAACAAACCAATAGCTGAAATAAACGTTTTTTTAATTATTATTTTTTAACCATTTTTGTAAGAACTTTTTTATAAACGCTAACATTTTAAACCATTTTTTTTGTAACTGAAATAAACTGTTTTTTTTAACTTTAGAACGCGAAAATAATAACTTTTTTAAACCATTTTTTTTTTTTTCAATTACGCGTTGTTTTTTGTTTTTTTCATTATTTTAGTTGGAGGGGTAAGGGATTGTTTTTCGTTTTTGGAGGAGGGCTTAGCGAAATACAGGCAGAAGAGGAGGATGGGGTCGTCGCCGAGGATGTGGAAGGAGGCGGAGGAGCAGAAGATTGTTGGTCGCCGACGCCTGGATAAAGTACGGCTATCTGCGATAATATGGCGTCGAAAGGGTCTTTTTTGAAAGTCTGACGCCACATGAATTCCCGCAGATAGCCGTCTATCAGGGTCCTGCTCGTCCCGCATTCTTTCTTGTTCCTCTGCTTCGTTTCCTTCCACATTCTCTCGACATGATTAGTGCATGCCCCCGTCGTCGGGTCCACGAAATGTTGGGCGTGATTCACGGTTAGGTGGCGATATCCATCCTCCTCTCCTAACCTGCTGTAAGCCCTCCAGCAATCTGAGACGACCGTGGTCTCAGGGGCGACGTACTGGCAAAAGTTAATGCACTGCTCCGGAGAGGCAATTGTACGACACAACACTTCAAAATTCATTTTCTACAAGTGCCAAGCGTCTCTCCTTCAAATCAATATCGTCTGCCAGCTTCGTTTTCGATTTCGGCAGGTCTCGGACGCTTCCGTTAGCTGTCGGCTTGCTGCTGCCGGGCAGTCACGGAAATTAGGATCAATATCTAAAACAGTACCAAAAATACTCATTCATGGCCGAGGCCAACATTTTGAACACACCCTGTTGAACGTTTTATGAGAAATTCAAAACCAAAAACACATTTGAAGATTTTGGGTATCTTTTACAATAATCCGCAGAGTTGCTAACAGGGTCCAAAAAACGAACAAGAACGCGGTAAAAAAAAAAATATATACAATAAGTGAAGCTGACCTACGTCGAGAATCGATATTTTCCTACTTACCTATGAAATTTGTTTGTATTTTTACGTAGTATAAATGGGTTTTTATTAGATGTAAAAAAGAATTTCTTGTTTTTTTTCTGCACGTATTTTTTTACTAAAAAAAATGGGGTATTTTTTTACTATCCCTTCCCAGTGCAGTTTACCCCTTAAAAAAGTTAAAATCCTACTTTTTTTGTGCAGATACATTTAAACAGCCTAAAAAATATCTGCAAAGAAGGAATTAAAAAAAAAAAAAAAAAATTAAAGATTTTAGAGTGGGGGGTTCACTTTCCTTTATAAATTTAACGTAAAATGAGCACTCATTTTCTGGCCAGTTAGCGTGAAACGAGACATGTAACCGACTTGAGTTTTTGATAAAAACACGTAAAAAATTTAGCGATTTTCGTGTTTTTTTTTTGGGGGGGGGGATAACCAACTTGACTTTTCAATTTGTTCTTTTTTAATTATTAAATAAAAACACGTAGAAATTTAGCCAAATCAGTATTTTTGGGGAGGGGGGGGGGAGAAATCTGAAGTTAACGAATTATAGTAAAATAAAAAAACAAAACAAATAAACCACGATGGAAAATACTTAACGCATTTGGTACTTCTGTGTGCTGAAATCATATTTTTTTTTACTTACTTATAAGTAAGCCAAATTAGTTTTTTTGAGGGGGGGGGGGTGGAATCTGAAGTTAACGAATTATAGTAAAATAAAACAAATAAACCACGATGGAAAATCATTTTTTTTTTTACTTACTTTCTTATGGGCAGGCACAGCTTCAGTCAGGATAAAATTTTAAAAAACAAAAAACAAATTGGAAACACTCTTATAAGTAAGACGTCTGTTTATTAGGGGTCCAGGAAAGGCAGTTACAAGTCAGGATCCTTTGTAACGAAAATGCAGACCCAAGCGTTGTTACAAGTTGTGGTTCTTTGGGGCCGTTCATTACGAAAATGCAGGCCCAGGTTGGGGTTCATCATCAGAATCAGTTTCCACTGGTTGCGGGATTATTTGTCGCTGGCGGTCAGAGAAAGGAGGATATAGTTTGGCTGCTTGAAGAAAAAATTGATGAACCAGAGTTTTCTTATCCGTAATTGACGAAATAAACAAATATCTGGCCAGGTACTGTTGCATACATTGTTCCTTTATACCTGGTCGCTTCACCCATTCTTTCAGATCGCGCCAAAATCTTTCAATGGTCTGTGTGTGAATTTCTGCATTCACAAAATTTTTAGAGTGATTAATTACGAAGTGCTTGTAACGTAAACCCAACGTACTAATATCGTTATAAGCCGGCCAAGCATCACTGTATATTATGGATCCAGGTTTAATGTATTTTGCAATGAGAGGAAGAAGTGTCTCTGTTTCTTTTATCGCCAGTGGGGCCCGTTAAAGCGATAACGAATCTCCGTTTGGTGACCCTCTCAATGCCACCGAACAACCACAATTGTTTTGGTACATGGCCTCTGTTGTACTTTCGACGATTTCGACTTCAATTCCTTCACCACCAATAGAATCCTGGTTCATAAACCATGCGTCTGTCACTTCAGCGCAAAAAGACCGCCAGTCTACAGATGTCCTTGAAGAAATGCTTAAGCATTCCATCATAACTTTGTGGTCCCAGAGATGGCTGAAGTAGTGGTTAGCAAACAACACAATTTTCCAAGGCGGAATATTTGTACCATCCAAAAAAGAGCCTTTGGTGTCCGATAGAGTAAACTTACAATTTGTTTTCTTTGACTTGGGTACGGAAATAACTTTTTGACAGCGCCAAAGTCTTTGGTCTCCTTTATATGTACAAGTCGAATTACAACGCGGACAGATAACAGTTTGCGGTAAGATGCCATGGGAACATAGAAATTCAATACTTCTCTCGTTTTTTCCAAAAAATTCGATGATACAGCTGTAATAGTGGAAGGAACAGGATTGGCAACACATTTTGGTTTAACGAAATCAAAATATATTATGGGTTAAAACTCTACAATTGCCATTTTTATTAGTCTTGCAATGGCCATAAAAATAGTGAATCTCTACGAATAGCCAATCAAATGTTAAAGAAATGACAAAAGAGGACCCTTCTGATTAATGATGACCTTTTGATGACCGAAGAAGATCCTTTGATGGTCTACTAATAAAAGTGATTCATAAAAAAAAGGTTCCACGTGTTTTTTAAAATTATGACAATAAGAGTTTTGAAAAAAAGGTTCCACATGTTTTTTTTTAATTATGACAATAAGAGTTTTGAAATGAAAAAATATACTGTGGATTTTCCCAAATTGTTATTTCTTCGAAAAATGTTCTATTAATTGAGTTTGCATGACTTCTTATTTAAAAATGGATATTTCCCATTTTCGGAGAAATTGCGTACTAAAAAAAAAAGAGAGTAATCTGCCCATTACACCATTGGAACTCTTCTAAAATAAATTTCGCCCGTCTACCCAATCTATACAAGAGCCAAATGATTTCAACACGGTCCGTAAACTGCAGAAGTACCAAATGTGTTAAGTATTTTCCATCGTGGTTTATTTGTTTTGTTTATTTTGCTATAATTCGTTAACTTCAGATTTCCCCCCCCCCCTCCCCCAAAAATACTGATTTGGCTAAATTTCTACGTGTTTTTATTTAATAATTAAAAAAGAACAAATTGAAAAGTCAAGTTGGTTATCCCCCCCCCCCTCCCAAAAAACACGAAAATCGCTAAATTTTTACGTGTTTTTATTAAAAACTCAAGTCGGTTACATGTCTCGTTTCACGCAAACTGGCCAGGAAATGGGTGCTTATTTTACGTTAAATTTATACAGGAAAGTGAACCCCCACTCTAAAATCTTAAATATTTATTTATTTTTTTAAATTCTTTCTTTGCGGATATTTTTTTAGGCTGTTTAAATGTATTTGCACAAAAAAAGTAGGATTTTAACTTTTTTAAGGGGTAAACTGCGCTGGGAAGGGATAGTAAAAATTTACCGAAAATGGCGTCTCGGCGTTACCTCCTTACCATACCCTCTCCCCCCCCCCCAAATCGCCAATTTATTTTGTCCAATGTTCCTGTGACAAAAATATTGATTTCTAATAAATAGCAGTTGGAACGGTTTAAAAATACAAACAAATGTCACAGATAAGTTGGAAAATAACTTTTATCGGCTACAGTTACTTTTATTTGTTGTATATTTGTTTTTTGAGCGTTTTCACTCTGCGGATTATTGTAAAAGACACCCAAGATTTTCATGAAAAACGCAATTGATTAAAAAATGAATCTTACATACGCATCTTTTGTTTTTTACAAAAACGTTAAAAAACAAATTTGCGTTTGTTTTTATTTGAATGAAACAAATGATTTACTTGTCGCTTAAATTTAAAACAATCTCAATTGATGAATAGTTAGTTAAATTGTGGGTGCTTGTTCACTGTTTCGGCTAGACGGAAAAATTATTTATGTGTTAAAACAATATTATGTACTTACTCAGTGGTATTTTATTGTTCAATGTTGAAAAAATTATCCAGTAGAACTTAAATTACAAATATTTTTACATTTTCCGTATCGTACAAGTCACTTCGATGACTATGCCTCCATTTGCTACCGTTGGACAGAAGTCAAGGGCAGATAATTTGCAAGGGCAGGTAATACTCATTTAAAAAAACAAGTACATTGATAAAAAACATAATTTATTGTAATGAGTATATTAATGTGAAAGTAAATAAAATTAAAGTTGAAACTGGGTATCTTTCCGCAATTTCGTGGAAGAGACCACCTAGCTTGTTGATTACCTGCCCTTGACTTCTGTCCATTTATTTAATATTTCGAGAAAAGAAACTTCCCTTTGTCAAAAATAATTAATACCAGAAGGAATCCCTCCGACCGTGCAGAGAATCTGACAAAACAAAATGGCTGCCAAAAGACAGAACAGCAGCGAAACCAGTCCCGCAGGGAATGGAAATTAAAGATTTTTTTTTTATGTTATATATAAACGAAAATTTATTTAAACAAACAAAATAATTTTACAAATAAAATTAAGCAAAAATGATGATGAAAATGAAATATTGTCAAAATTATTTGACAGATAAAAATTTTAATTTTTTAATAGGTGAAAATGTTTGCAAGACGTGTCTTGTCGCGTAAAATAAACACACCATATACTTCTCGAATTGCCGGTGTTGACTGTTGGGATGTCTGTCATTTTGTGTGCTCGAAGTTCTGTCAACTGGTGCGTGTTGGGGTTAATATTTGTTTTTAAGACAGGGTAATAAAACTTTATAGACATGCGTAAAAGACTAGTAGTACACCCGAAAACCGTGCCAAAGGAAAAGGAAGGATGGTTAAAAAAAAGTAGAGATTATTAATTCACCTAAAGTCATTTTTTAAGCTTGAAGGTAATTTTAGTCATAGAATTCATGACTTGGATTAAAGTTTAATAATTAAACTTTCGAATAAATTGTCAACTCTAAATAAATACCATATTAACAATTTAGTAAAATATAAATCGTTACATAGTCTACTTTTTGAATAACCCATTTTTGGGAGAGAAAACGGTATAGTTGAGAGATAGTTCTCTAGAAATGACAATTTATGTATGAAGTGGCTTTTCAAAAGTAAACAATGAAATGCCTAATGTTTAAAATAATTTAAAAAATCCGAATAAAGTGATACTAGCATTGGCAACTACTTTTTTTCTTTTTAAATGTTTATACTCGCTCACTACTTTTCGTTTATTTACTTTTACAAGTATTTTTTTTTAATTTCATTTTAATAACTTATTTTTTTAGATAACTCTGAAACAAACAAATAATTATTTTACAATTTTGAGTTGAATCAAATAGATTTTCGACATCATACGGAACGCATTTGATTTTTTCTTTTTCATTTGAAAATAGTTTATGCTAAAAATACGATGTCATGTCTGTCGTATTTCTCTTTTTTTCATTTGAAAATTCAAAATGTTAATGATAAACAAACTGTAAACAAAGATTTCTTCCTACAAGTAGCAATACACATGAAAAAATTTAAATTGCTTAAAATATCTCAATAATGGCATATATAGAAAGAGCTTGATGATCTAAGAATCTTTAAAAAAATTTTAAATCTGACTAAAAATAAGGAAGTTATGACTATTTTTGTGCCTCACACAATTGGATATTTTCCCCTCTTTAAGACAATATGCGTTTTGTCACATTTTTTACACTAATTTTTCAGTAAAAATGTTATATCTTTGTTAAAACACAAGATTAAGCAATGAAATTTACCATATAAGTGTATTTTTGTACAAGGAATCAGAATATGCCACTGAAAATCTCCAGAAATTAATGGTTTCCAAGTAATCTGCACTAAGTGCACATAAATATGCTGCAATACCTTAAAAATACCATGAATCCATTAAAAGAAAGGAGTTAGAAAATTCAAAGTTGAATTGTAATACATTTTATGTACAAGAAACTAAAATCTAATACTAGGACTGTTTAAAAATGAATATATTGCAAGATTTCTTTAGCATTATTGTAGATTTACACCTTCTGCTAACTCACCCACTTACCTCCCCAAAATATGAGATTCTACTTTTTTTATTTAGGCAATTACATGTTAACACACTGAAAAACTTGGCAGAAAGAAAGAAACAAAAACAATTATTTTAGAATTTAAAGTGGGGATCAGTTTCACATAAAATAATGCCCCATTTCAAGGCCATTCTAGCGTTTTAGGACAGTTATTTTTTCTATGGGAGATAAATCCTGTGCGTTTTTCTTGTTTTGTTTTTTTCTTTCTTTTTTTTTAGACGATTATGAGGGTCTTTGTGGGAGGAGGGGGGGGGGCTTACCACTTGAACTTCAGGTTAGTGGTAGGGCTAGGGGCAATTAAGTGTGAACACCCTGAAAACTTAGCAGAAAGAAAAAAACCCAATTCATTTAGAATTTCGAGTGGGGGATTAGTTTCACATATATTTAATGTAGAATAATTCACCATTTCAACTTAGCATTTTAGGGCATTAATCAATTTTTTTCTATGGCAAATAAATTCTGTGCGTTTTTTTTATGGGCGTCTGCTTTTTTTTTTTTTTTTTTTTTTTTTTTAGATGATGAT
The DNA here is from genome assembly GCA_963556195.1 of Sepiola atlantica. Classification (NCBI taxonomy): domain Eukaryota; kingdom Metazoa; phylum Mollusca; class Cephalopoda; order Sepiida; family Sepiolidae; genus Sepiola; species Sepiola atlantica. The sequence goes on along the minus strand of OY744518.1, from coordinate 144,511,897 downwards.
TGTGTGGTTTTAATGGGCTTTTTTGTAGGATTAGGGCTTCCTACTCGGACTTAGCGTTAGTGATAAGGTTAAGGAAGGGGTTTTGTTTTGGATGGAGGTTGCCATTCGGACTTAGTGTTAGGGTTAAGGGAGTTTTTTAGGGGTGGCTTGCCACTCATATTTAAGGTTAATGGTACGATACGTTCAAGAAGGCATTTTTAGGAGGTGGGCTTGTTAGTCGTACCTAGAGTTAATGGTAGAGTAATTATTTATTTTATAAATTTCACTAAAAGGCAAGAATGGCCGGGAAATCGGAGATCATTTTACATTAAATTTATATGCGAAACTGATCCCCCACTCTAAATTCTAAACTATTTTTTGTTGTTTTTTTTTTCGCCAAGACTTTAAGACGTAATCGCCTAAAAAAGTAGAATCTTAATTTTTTTTTTAAATTGGCGACTAGAAAGTCATTACTACTAGAAGTTCGAAAGTTGAATGAAAACCAGTATTTTTTAAAGTATTTTTTATAAAAGAACCAAATAGGATTAACTTTTTTAAGCACAAAAAGTATTTTTATCTTACTTTTAAAGAAGTTTATAAACGAATTTTACAAAGCTTTACAAGACGCTGCTGCTGATTGATTGTTATATCAGCAATACTAGCAGCCATTGTTGACTTTCGCTCAAAAAAAGGACAATATTTTTTAGGATAAGATAATTTAAAATTACTATTACCGAAAGACAAAACAACGTACAATTATAATTTTAATGCATAAAAAAAGATGAAAGATCAATTTATTTACTAGTTGGGTACGAAAAATGTAAGGATATTCATTTCCTAACAAAATGATGGTATTTTGAGCTCTTAAAGTGCTTTAGTTTTTAAGATATGACTATTTTAATAGAACTACCCTCAAATATGTGATTATCCAAACAGTTTTCTGGTCGATGTGTATTGCTAAGTACATTAAATGTTTTTATCATATATTTGTTCAATCTGTCCTCTTACTAATATAACATTTTTTGGTAATATTCAATTTTATTCAAATCGGAAAATCTTTTCAACCGTGTTTCCTTGTATATGGTGGCTTACTGTAGTAAAAACACAATACCGAACGGTTACGGTTTTAAAAAAAAAACCGATTCGGTATGAAGACGAAACCGAAAAACCGTGGTTTTTCGGTAAAACCACCCATCTCTAATATATATATATATGTATGTATATGTATATATATATGTATATGTATGTATATGTATGTATATATGTATATGTTTTTGTATGTATATGTATGTATATATAGGTATGTATATGTATGTATATATAGGTATGTATATGTATGTATATATAGGTATGTATATGTATGTATATATAGGTATGTATATGTATGTATATATAGGTATGTATATGTATGTATATATAGGTATGTATATGTATGTATATATAGGTATGTATATGTATGTATATATAGGTATGTATATGTATGTATATATAGGTATGTATATGTATGTATATATAGGTATGTATATGTATGTATATATAGGTATGTATATGTATGTATATATAGGTATGTATATGTATGTATATATAGGTATGTATATGTATGTATATATAGGTATGTATATGTATGTATATATAGGTATGTATATGTATATATAGGTATATATATGTATGTATATGTATGTATATATAGGTATGTATATATAGGTATAGGTATATGTATGTATATATAGGTATGTATATATAGGTATATATATATAGGTATATGTATGTATGTATATATAGGTGTATGTATGTATATATAGGTGTATGTATGTATATATAGGTGTATGTATGTATATATAGGTGTATGTATGTATATATAGGTATATGTATGTATATATAGGTATGTATATATATGTATGTATATATGTATGTATATGTATGTATATATGTGTGTATATGTATGTATATATATGTGTGTATATGTATGTATATATATATATATATATGTATGTATATGTATATATTTATATGTATATACTCTGATGAGTGTGGACGAAAGCCAGCTTAGTACATTCATTAATTTTTTAAATTTCCTCTCGTTTTTAATACTTGTTCAATTTCATAAGCATGCATGTTATTCGTTAAAATTTAATTTTCTTTTATAAAATAAAAACTACTTTATTAATTTTCGTGATTTTTGGTATAGAATATATTCAGCACGTGACAGGTATTTACATCTAACAGATATTCCTCAGTTTGTTTTTTTTGTTTTCGAATGTCTCTCTTTATCTGGATAAGCACCAAAAAATGTAAATGTATTTTCAATTTTAGCATGCCGTCCCGACACTAGTTTTAAATCAAACTAAAAATGCTTTAAAATAAGTTACGACACCAATATACTTACCCAAGTCGGTAGAAGAGTAACTTATTTTGTCTTTGGCACCATTTATTTGTTGCCTATTTGTTTTTTTTACCCCTTTTTCGTTATGTTAGCTGTCGTGAGAAATGCCCCTTTTCAATGCTCCCTGTTACTTGACTCTATCTCTCTGCAAACGCATTTTATGTATTTTTAATTAGTTTCACCTAAATAATGGCATTATTTTCTGACTTTAATTTTATTAAATAACTTAATTAATGTTAATGATTCAGCGTAAAGTATTCAAATCTTGCAAATAATTCTCTTGGGAGATCGTGGTCACTGATATCCAGAGACTGCGCCCTATGACATCATGAATGTTGACTGAGGAAAAATGATTTATCAAATAGGCTCTAAATTAATTGCTCAATTAATGTATACTGTGGTCAAAATAATGGTTATTCAATAACCTTTGTATAGTATTTATTTCACATTATTTTTGAAATCTGACGAATGATGTAGGTGTGGAATGTGCTGTGAGTGGATGAAAATACTGTCAAAAAAAATAACGCATTTTGACCCCATCCCTTCACTTAAAAAAATCATCAAAATTCAGGAAATCAACCAATTTTAATGAAATGTTTAGTATTTATTAATTAACTATCATGGAATATAATTAATCCATTGCTTTATTAGAAATATTAGTGCAAATGTATTATTTCATATAATTTGCGCATTTTGGAAAATAAATTCGACCCAATTAAAAAATATTTTTTGAGTAAAACAAAAAACTTATTTAAGTTTTAAATTTATGGTCATGTAAAAAATATTTGTGCTTATCGAGATGAGGTACAGCTATCCTAAGTAAAGGGATGAAAAATAAAACCATATCTGTCGAAAAGTCAGACTATGGGCATTTTGACCCCTCCCTTCACTTAAAAAAATCATCAAAATTCAGGAAATCAACCAATTTTAATGAAATGTTTATTTATTAATTAACTATCATGGAATATAATTAATCCATTGCTTTATTAGAAATATTAGTGCAAATGTATTATTTCATATAATTTGCGTAGGCAAGACAGCAAACATTGAATTAATATTTGATAATAAAATGGTGTTGTCATAATTTTTTGAATTTTTAAAACATGAAAATTTTTCTTTGAATAATAATTTGTCTGATTTAATACTCATTCTTTAAATAAGTTAATTCTTTCCAGTTTGCATCGAATGAAAAGACTAGTATCAGTTATACTGCATGGAAATATCCCTTGGTTTATAAGAAGACAGATCCCTATTCTTAGAGTTTCATTCTTTATATGAACATTTCATTAACATTAGTTTTAGCTGAATTTTGTTTTTTTTTAAATAATTTTATAAGAGTTGCTCTCATTTCCGAAAAAAAAATGTTTCTTAATTTTTTTTGTAACTTAAAAGTAAATCAAACTTGAAAGATTGCGAATTCAGTAAAGTAACACAAAATCAATAATTTAAAATAATTGAAATAAATTAAAATGTGTGTTTTTTTTTGTTCGTAAAAATTTGTAATAAATTAAAACAGTCATTTTTGAGGAAGTAGGGGGCATTTTGGATGAAACTTATTAATTAGTCTAAAATTGTATTTTTATCTCGAAATAAAATTCTAATTTATGTTTTTAAGACTTGAAATTCGAACTTTAATGCAATGCCTTAATCTTTAGACACCATGTTAGATTTTTTTAAATTCTCTTTTGCGTTTGACAGCTATTAAAAAGGAAATACATTTGAAAAAAAAACAAGTTAATGATTTCCAAGTAAATGAATAATCCTTAGGAGGGTAGCCGTGTTCTTGGCAGGGAAATAAAGTCACAATAGCAGGAACAAGTTAATGATTTCCAAGTGAATGAATAGTCCTATGGAGTTGAGTCTGCTTGCTGTTATTACTTGCTCTGATTACAGATCGACGCATGCGCGTTAAGCCATGACTCACTTCCAGTTCTCATTGATAGTGGGAGTAAAAACCACTATTAATGACATCACCAGAAAAAGTTGACTTAGTTGACAGGCCTTCTTCCTTCACGATAGCCGATAAAACTGATTTTAGTTAAGCTAAAGGGTTGCGTCCAATTCATTATCGGTAGAAAATATTGTGTACGGATGGCCAAAATGACACAACTTTTTTTGTATTTTAGTTTTTTCATTTATTATAAAAAAGTATTTCACAAGATTTTTTTTCCAAGAATAGGACTTAGGTAAACTGAAATGAAACCAGCATTAGTAATTTTCCAAGAATAATATTCTAATAATGGTTACTACTCCTAGAATGCGGCGAACATGTATCGTAAATGAAGTATATGACAATGATTTCATACGAACTGAAGATGTATCATTACTCCAATGCGACAGAAACCTGGCTGACAAATTGGAAACGATTTAATGACTTGCAAAGCGGCGTTTGTTAGCAAATGCTTGTAGTTGTGCAATCTGTCATGTAAGTTGCTCCTTGATACGGTATTCGAGATCCAGTGATGGCTGGAGATGGGGTTGTCCAAAAGACAATTTTCGACTTTCAATAAGGAAAAACACTTTTTTTTAGGAAAGCAACCTCCCTTAAGAACAATTGTTTTGGTGATTTATCTATGGAGTACAGATTTGCCACAAAAAAAATTATTGATTGGTGCAATTTTTTGAGGGAAGCATGCACACAATTTCTGGACAGAAACCATGAAAGATTGGGGGTTATTTCAGATGATGGAACTCCGATAGAAGTGGAAATAGACAAAAGTAAGTTCTATCATCGGAAATTCTATAGAAGAAAACACTGGGTGTTTGGCGTAGTCGAGAGACAATCGGGTCACTGTTGCTTGAGGGAAATGGCCGATCGGAAAAGGGAGAGAGTGGATACTGCCTGGCAGTAGAATAATTAGTGATGGTTGGTCTGCATATGCCAATTTATCACAGATAGACAGTGGCGTATACGACCACAATGTAGGTGTCCATGAAAGAAATTTCTTCAATCCTAATGATTCTACAGTCCATACACAATTAATTGAGAATACGTGGATGAGGGCCAAAGGCAAACTTCGCCAGCAGCTTTCTACCTCAGATACGCTCTTTAGCTCCTGTTTGTCGGAATTTATTTGGAGAGGCAGAGTCGGCCAAAACAAATTCAGCGAGATGCTCTGTTGCATTAATTTTATTTATTCTTTCTAAAAAAACTTTACTTAAAACTTTAAGTTCTTGTGAAATAGTTTATGTTGATCAGTAACTACAAGTTACTTATTGAAACATATCGGTCAGAAGAAATTCAGTGAGATGCTGTGTTGCATTATTTTTTAATTTAATGTTTAATGCTGGTTTCATTTCAGTTTACCTAAGTAATACAAAATACAAAAAGATCTTGTGAAATATTTTTTTTATAATAAAATTTTTTTAAAAATACAAAAAAAATCTTGTGAAAATTAAATAATTATTTTTGATTTCTTCACCGGGGTATTTTCCACGATATAATTTTATAGATTAATAAAATGTACATTTATTGCTTTCTTGTTTTTTTATTATTTACATGGTAACTGGGTACCGTTCTGCTATTTCCCTGAAGACGGCACCAAGTTTATTATTTCTGAATTTTTCCCGGTGAAGAAATCAAAAATAATTATTTAATTTTCATTTTTTTTATTTAATAAATATATTTTTTATTATTATTGCATATGTGTTTCTTTCTTTTTTAAATTCTAACAATAAGAACGGAGTTATTGCTCTTGGCTATTCCATCGATCGCTCACACCCAAAATGTCGGCGAATAGACGTTGTACATCGAAATGGAAAACTCGTTCTAATTAAAGTTCTACTTGATATTTTTAATTCTTTTTCGTACCGTGAGTGAGAAACTATGACTGAGTAAGTGCAAAATACTGATTTTACATGAAAATAATTTTCTACAGGAACCCTGTTGTAAATAAGCACCTATACGGGGGGGGGGGGCGCCTAGAACCTATTTAAAACTAAAAGAAAAAAAGTGTCTGACATTACACAGTCACGTGGCAGAAAATTACATTTTCGCACGATTGGTGACATTTATTGGATGTGTTTCTACCAGTATTTTGTTTACTTTACGATTATAAAGGGTCCTCGTGCCGGCTCATGGATAGCTGTTTTGATTTTCGTTAGTTTAGGATTAGGTTTGGGTAAATATAAAATTTTTTAAAACAGTTTGGTTCGTATTGTGTCTTTAGTTAAATATAACTTTCCTTAATTTCAATTAAAACAAAGGGCACTTCTGCAGTCTTTATGAAGCAGCTGCCGATTAAGAAATCGAAATTGAAGAGTTCCGGTTTTTTTTCTCCAAGTACCATTCATTCAGAATTCACCAGAAGTTGAATTTACCGGGAGTTGAAGTAGAATTTAGTTTTTAGAAAATGGAGTTAAATGAGTTGAATCTTCGCGACATTGAATGAACCAGACGCAAAAAACAATAGATTTTTTACAGGCACATCGCCTGATTTCTTGCAGTCGGACATGCCCGTCATGTCAAAGACAGATGCAGATGGCAAGCCACAATGGAAGTGATGGATTTATTTGGAAATGCTCACGGAGGAACCAGCCGCAAAAAACAATAGATTTTTTACAGGCACACCGCCTGATTTCTTAATGTTAGGGTTAGGGTTTTTTATTTAAAATCTTTTTACTTCATATAATAAAAAAAAAGAAATTGTTAATTTTTACCCCAAAACAAACCAGTCTTGCATTTTTTTTTAGGTTGTAAATAAGTCACTTCCGGTTGAATTACTTCCCTTTATTTTCAGTAGAAGGACAGAAAATCTGCTGCTTCATAAAGACTGCAGAAGTGCCAAGCAAAAATATATAAAATATTGTTTTTTTTAAAATTTATTTATAATGGGTTTCTAAATAATAAAGTTATTATTTCAGCACTGTCTACAAAAGTACTGAAAAAAATATTAAGTATTTAGTATAGCATAAAAGATAAACTTAATAAAAAAAACGAAAAGTAAAAATACTTAGTTACGTGGGGAAAACTCAACTATGTTAATTTTATTTTGAAAAGTAACAAAATAAAAATAAACCGAAAGGAAAAATATTGTATTCGGAGGAGGGGGGGGGGCAATAAAATGACAATTCGGTGGTTATTTTTAATAATGAAGACGATTCTCTATTTTTAAATGGTTGCGATTGATTGGTTCATTTGAGTCACGTGAGACAAATCCTGGCGGCTGGTGCAGGATAGTAGCACATATAAAAAGTGCTGTCCAAATCACCTTGTTGCCTAATATGTAAGTATAAACAAGAGGTTTTATTTCGAATTGAGTTTTTCATATGTGACCTCATCTAGATAAGCACCAAAATATTAATATATGCGCAGGGAAAAAAATCTCTTGTATGAAAAAAAAAAAGAAAAAAAAAAGAGTTATAATTTTAAACGAAAAGAAATTTTGGTATGCCGTGGCCTACGTAATATAGTAAACTATATTACGTAGGCCGGACTGTGGGTATTTTTCAGCTGGTACGGGCAGATAACTTTGAATTCAATCCGCCCTTCCTCTATTTTTTTGTAGTATTAAAAAGACAGAAAGGAATCCAAAGAACATTTTCTTCAAGTGTGTGCGTGTATCAAGTTTTCCTTTAAACTCTCGTTTTTCCTGTGTGGACTTGTTTATTTTCTATCTTTCACCATAACATCATGGATAACGTCACAGAAGTAAGGATACTTTTTAAAAAAAATTTTTTTAAGTTTACGCTTCACTTTTATTTTTCTTACATTACTTTAAACATTTTTCTTAAACGCGAATGTTGTAAATTTTATTTGGTAAAATTGTCGTTTCACAACCAAAATGACGAACATTAACAATAAATCGTCTTCAGTTTTCTGATTTTCCCCCGACATTACAAATGAGTAAGTAAACCTAAATAAATTGTTTGTGGCTAACAATATAGATATATTGTTTGTCACAAACAAATATAGATATATTGTATTTCCTTAAAAATAATTTAAGGTAAATCTTATAAGTCCGAACAATTTATTTTAGTTTGCTTACGCATTTGTGAGGTTGGAAAAAAATAAGAAAACTGCAGACGATTTTTACCTTTTATTTAATTGTAAAAAAATTGCTTTTTATAGAATAATTGCTCTTCTGAAAACCATAAGACTCGACTTTCGCCTAAACTTCTAGTTTAGCAAAACACTATTATCCACCAATCAATTTAAAGGCTTCAAAATCACTTTAAATATTAATTAGTCTACGACGTAAATCTCATGTCAGACATTTATTTTATTCATGCTTTTTTTTTTTTCTCTTAAGAAAAAAACAAAAGGGTGTCGCTGCGGCGATTTGTTTGTGGGCGTGGTCAGTTCGAACTAGAAAAAAAGTTTATCGACGGAAAAGTCCACTAAAAAAACCCAGAGACAAACGGTATTTCTCGACGGAGCCACTATTCTAGAAAAGAACCGATTTTCTCTATTAATATTAACAGTTGATTGTGTATTTTTATTTTATTTTGTGAGCATGTCTTAGTTGCAAAAAAGTGTTTATCAGGATAATATTTTTCTTTCTTAACGCATAACCGGTTTTCATGTTGCAATCGATGATTTTTTTTTTTTTTTTTAGAATTAAATCGGGAGCACCTTTTGTATCTCCTATCCGCCAGGATTTGTTTCACCTGACTCAAATGAACCGCTCAATCGCAATCATTTAAAAATAAAGAATCGTCTTTTTTATTAAAAATAACCACCGAATTGTCATTTTATTGCCCACCCGCCTGAATACAATATTTTTCTTTTGTTACTTTTCAAAATAGAATTAGCATTGATGGATTTTCCCCTCATTACTAAGTCTGCTCTCGATTTAAATAATTCAGATTACGGAAAATTATATTTAAAAAAGGCAACAAATAAATGTTACCAAAGGCAAGATAAATTACTCTTCTACTTACCTGTACAAGTTTATTTGTTTATTTTATTTTTTTTATAAATGATCTTTTAATTTATTTATTACACAAAAAAATAAATCTTTTTTTTAGGTGTTTAAATTCAAGGATCCCTTTATTTTTTTTGTAGCCTTTTCTTTTAAGTAAAATAATTCCCGGTGCTTATCCAGTTTAACGGGTACTTTCGAGAAAAAAAATAAAACAAACTGAGGAATATCTGTTTGATGTACGTACCTGTCAAGGGCTGAATATATCCTATACCAAAAATCACGTAAATTAATCAAGTAGTTTTTTGTTTTTTTTATCAAAAAAAATTAAATTTTAGCGATTTACCAAGACAAAGTGCAAATATGACAGATATTTTGGGTGTTATTCAAAGGGGTAGAACCGTATCCCCCTTTGAATAAATCGCTGAAATTTAATTTTTCAGTACTTGTCCAGATATTGAACCTAATTTCCGTGACTGCCCGACAGCAGCAAGCCGACAGCTAACGGAAGCGTCCGAGACCTGCCGAATCGAAAACGAGGCTGGCGTCAAGCAGCCGATAGCGATTTGAAGGAGAGACGCTTGCCAATTGCAGAAAATGAATTTCGAAGTGCTGTGTCGTACAATTGGCTCTCCGGAGCAGTTCATTAACTTTTGGCAAAAGTTATGCGATGCGGCGGCGGCCGACTTTGTCGGCTAGCACCGCGAAAGACTGTGACGGAGAAATATGCATGGAGATGCCCCACCCAGGAATGCCGGGCTTGGATTTCGTTACGATCGGGGACGTTTTTTTCGCGGTCAAAACTAGAAATTTCGACCATTCTAAAGATGATCTACCTGTGGTCCCAGGATATGGCGACCGGTAAAAACTTACTAAAAGAATGCGGCGTACAGTCTCGAACCACGCAAATTTTCTGCGGGAGGTGTGCATCGAACAAGTCAAAACGTCACCAAGTCAAAACGTCACCAAATTCTTTAAGTGATATTTATCGTCAAATAATTTGTTACTTGTACCAGTGTTCTACTTTTGTAATAATGAAAAGGTTTTCAAAAATATGAAGCTTTTATTAATAATAAAATATACAAAATATATTTTTAAATAGCCGGCATGTAGATCCGAGATGCTTTTCGAAGCAAACGGTTATAATACTTAAATCACCGTTATCATATTCGACCCACATTGCAAACAATATTCTTATTATAATATTTTATAAGTTTGGTGACGAGTGGAAACACCCCCAGAAGTGGTGCGGCTAGCCGTCGAGAGGGGGTCTCCGACGCCGGAACGGGGGCCAAAAAATTTGGTGACGTTTTGACTTGGTGACGTTTTGACCTGTTCCCCATCGAACACCTAGCGCGAAACCCCAGACGAAAAACCCTCCGAAAAAAGCTAAACTAATGAAACAAAAACAATGCGTAATTGAAAATAAAATAAAGTTACAAAAAAAAATGGTTTAAAAAAGTTTAAAAAAAAAAAGAATTTTTTTATTATTTTAGAGTTTAAAAGTTAAAAAAAACAACAGTTTATTATTTTAGTTACAAAAAAGCATGGTTTAAAACAGTTTAAAAAAAAAACAGTTTATTATGTTAACGTTTCTACAAAAGTTTTTTAAAAAATGGTTAAAAAATAATAATAATAAAAAGTTTATTTATTTCAGCTATGAGTTTGTTCATTTATTTCATTTTTTGTATAAAAAATATATACATTTCTTTTTCTTTACGTATATTCATCGTCTTATTATTGTTGTCGTCTGCCGACTCGGCAGGTCTCGGACGCTTCCGTTAGCTGTCGGCTCGCTGCTGCCGGGCAGTCATGGAAATTAGGTTCAATATCTGGACAAGTACCGCCTTTTCGGCACTTCTGTAGTATATATGAAGCAGCAGATTTTCTGTCCTTCTACTGAAAATAAAGGGAGGTAATTCAAGCGGAAGTGATTTTTTTACAACATAAAAAAATGCAAGACTGATTTGTTTTTGGGTAACAATTAACAATTTCTTTTTTTTTATTATATGAAGTAAAAAAAATTTAAATAAAAACCCTCAACCCTAACCCTAAGAAATCAGGCGGTGTGCCTGTAAAAAATCTATTGTTTTTTGCGGCTGGTTCATTAAATTACCAATGTCTCGAAGATTAATCTCATTTAACTCCATTTTCTAAAATTCAACTTCCGGTGAATTCTGAATGAATGGTACTTGGAGAAAAAAAAACGGAACTCTTCAATTTCGATTTCTTAATCGGCAGCTGCTTCATATATACTACAGAAGTGCTTAATTTTCTTTTATAAAAACAAAAATTACGTCTGGTTATTCCGCGAAACTTTCTAATGTTTTTCAGAATATTCATAACTTAATGCAACTATTCCTTGATAAATTAAAGTTAACTCCTGTTTCAAAGTGGTAGACGAGAAAAAACGATTACTGAAGATAGTCAACACTTTCTGGGCAAATTTTGACAGAAAACGATAGGTAAATTTTTACTATCCATTCCCAGCGCAGTTTACCCCTTAAAAAAGTTCAAATTCTACTTTTTTTGTACAAATACATTTAAACAGCCTAAAAAAATATCCGCAAAGAAGAAATTAAAATTTTTTTTTAAATATTTAAGATTTTAGCGTGGGGGTTCACTTTCCTTTGTAAATTTAACGTAAAATGAGCACCCATTTTCTGGCCAGTTAGCGTCAAATGAGACATGTAACCGACTTGAGTTTTTAATAAAAACACGTAAAAATTTAGCGATTTTCGTGTTTGTTTTGGAGGGGATGGGCAAACTTTGACTTGAGTTCCCCCCCCCCCCCGAAAACTAAATTGGCTAAATTTCTACGTGTTTTTATTAAATAAATACCCCCACCCCAAATTGGCTAAATTTCTACGTGTTTATTTAATAAAAAAAACCCATCCTAACTCCAGCCCTAACCCTAACTCCAGCCCTAACCCTAACCCTAACTCCAGCCCTAACCCTAACCCTAACTCCAGCCCTAACCCTAACCCTAACCCTAACCCTAACTCCAGCCCTAACCCTAACCCTAACTCCAGCCCTAACCCTAACCCTAACTCCAGCCCTAACCCTAACTCCAGCCCTAACCCTAACTCCAGCCCTAACCCTAACTCCTAACCCCAGCCCTAACCCTAGCCCTAACCCTAACTCCAGCCCAACCCTCACCTAACCCAGCCCTAACCCTAACCCTAACTCCAGCCCTAACCCTAACCCTAGGACTCGAGTATTAACCCCAGCCCTAACCCTAGCCCTAACCCTAACTCCAGCCCTAACCCTAACTCCAACCGAGTCCAACCCCACCCTAACCCTAACCCTAACTCCAGCCCTAACCCTAACCCTAACTCCAGCCCTAACCCTAACTCCAGCCCTAACCCTAACTCCAGCCCTAACCCTAACTCCAGCCCTAACCCTCACTCCAGCCTAACCCTAACTCCAGCCCTAACCAACTCACCCTAACCCTAACTCCAGCCCTAACCCTAACCCTAACTCCAGCCCTAACCTAACTCTAACCACCTAACCCCTAACTCCAGCCCTAACCCTAACCCTAACTCCAGCCCTAACCCTAACCCTAACTCCAGCCCTAACCCTAACTCTAACTCCAGCCCTAACCCTAACTCTAACTCCAGCCCTAACCCTAACTCTAACTCCAGCCCTAACCCTAACTCTAACTCCAGCCCTAACCCTAACTCTAACTCCAGCCCTAACCCTAACTCTAACTCCAGCCCTAACCCTAACTCTAACTCCAGCCCTAACCCTAACTCTAACTCCAGCCCTAACCCTAACTCTAACTCCAGCCCTAACCCTAACTCTAACTCCAGCCCTAACCCTAACTCTAACTCCAGCCCTAACCCTAACTCTAACTCCAGCCCTAACCCTAACTCTAACTCCAGCCCTAACCCTAACTCTAACTCCAGCCCTAAACCTAACTCTAACTCCAGCCCTAACCCTAACTCTAACTCCAGCCCTAACCCTAACTCTAACCTCCAGCCCTAACCCTACTCTAACTCCAGCCCTAACTCTAACTCCAGCCCTAACCCTAACTCCAGCCCTAACCCTAACTCCAGCCCTAACCCTAACTCCAGCCCTAACCCTAACTCCAGCCCTAACCCTAACTCCAGCCCTAACCCTAACTCCAGCCCTAACCCTAACTCCAGCCCTAACCCTAACTCCAGCCCTAACCCTAACTCCAGCCCTAACCCTAACTCCAGCCCTAACCCTAACTCCAGCCCTAACCCTAACTCCAGCCCTAACCCTAACTCCAGCCCTAACCCTAACTCCAGCCCTAACCCTAACTCCAGCCCTAACCCTAACTCCAGCCCTAACCCTAACTCCAGCCCTAACCCTAACTCCAGCCCTAACCCTAACTCCAGCCCTAACCCTAACTCCAGCCCTAACCCTAACTCCAGCCCTAACCCTAACTCCAGCCCTAACCCTAACTCCAGCCCTAACCCTAACTCCAGCCCTAACCCTAACTCCAGCCCTAACCCTAACTCCAGCCCTAACCCTAACTCCAGCCCTAACCCTAACTCCAGCCCTAACCCTAACTCCAGCCCTAACCCTAACTCCAGCCCTAACCCTAACTCCAGCCCTAACCCTAACTCCAGCCCTAACCCTAACTCCAGCCCTAACCCTAACTCCAGCCCTAACCCTAACTCCAGCCCTAACCCTAACTCCAGCCCTAACCCTAACTCCAGCCCTAACCCTAACTCCAGCCCTAACCCTAACTCCAGCCCTAACCCTAACTCCAGCCCTAACCCTAACTCCAGCCCTAACCCTAACTCCAGCCCTAACCCTAACTCCAGCCCTAACCCTAACTCCAGCCCTAACCCTAACTCCAGCCCTAACCCTAACTCCAGCCCTAACCCTAACTCCAGCCCTAACCCTAACTCCAGCCCTAACCCTAACTCCAGCCCTAACCCTAACTCCAGCCCTAACCCTAACTCCAGCCCTAACCCTAACTCCAGCCCTAACCCTAACTCCAGCCCTAACCCTAACTCCAGCCCTAACCCTAACTCCAGCCCTAACCCTAACTCCAGCCCTAACCCTAACTCCAGCCCTAACCCTAACTCCAGCCCTAACCCTAACTCCAGCCCTAACCCTAACTCCAGCCCTAACCCTAACTCCAGCCCTAACCCTAACTCCAGCCCTAACCCTAACTCCAGCCCTAACCCTAACTCCAGCCCTAACCCTAACTCCAGCCCTAACCCTAACTCCAGCCCTAACCCTAACTCCAGCCCTAACCCTAACTCCAGCCCTAACCCTAACCCTAACTCCAGCCCTAACCCTAACTCTAACTCCAGCCCTAACCCTAACTCTAACTCCAGCCCTAACCCTAACCCTAACTCTAACCCCAGCCCTAACCCTAACTCTAACCCTGCACAAAACATTTCGTAGACAATAGGGACACCTCCAAGCGCAGCCATAGAATAGTTGACGTCACCGGTTTTTGCTTTCTTTAAGAAATTCATATATTGGCGTTCTATTTAGCGTTTTTAAAAATCTCCCTAAAATAAAGTTATACTTATAGGAAGTTGTTTTAAATTAAAATAGTTTATTTAAAGATTAAATTATCTAATTTGGAAAGAAACCCTTCTTTATCTTGCTATACAAGTACGAAATTTTCTTTTTCTCCGGCTGGATGTATTGTTTACACCATGGGCACGTCCATTTCTAGAATTTAGGTACGTACAAGGCCCGTCCACTTTCGGCTGCTGTTGCTTTTCTAGAAATAGAGGCACGTATACGTTTAGCATGATTTGAAAGTAGATGTGCCATGTCACGTACATTTCTAGAAAGTGGACGTGCCTAAATGAGACGTACACAATTAGTATAACTGTGCTGAAAGTGGATGTGCCATGGCACGTACAATTTCTAGAATTAAGGTACGGACAAAGCCCGTCCATTTTAAGCTGCTGCTGCTTTTTTTTTTAACTATAGGACGTCAGCTGGGAAACATTGTTAGATTCGAGGCAATATCTGCCCGTCAGATCGAACTGAACTAAAATATCGTCTTGCGGTATTATTTTACATAAAATAAAATGAAACGGATTTAGTCACAACCTGCAGCCATAACGATTATATGAAATCGAGTGTTTATTTTTGGCAAATTCTCGATTTTTTTGTAGTAATATGTCCTCTTAAGCGTGAAAAAAATAAGTGTTTGTTTACTTCTTGCAAAAATGTTCGGACTACGTTTTAAATAAAAACAAATGACTATTTTCTGTAAAATTTGATTTTTTTAAACACTATTAAAATCTGGATAATTTTTTAAATAGTAAAGAAAGTATTAAATTCGAAAAAAAAAAAAACAACAAATAAACAAATAAAAAGAAGCAGAGTTAGACACGAGATCGGTTCTACCGTGGAGAAAATCCAGCTCCCCATAAAGGACACTGTGGATTTGGACAAAAATAAAAATTGACTTAGTTTATAAGAATTTCTCATCCACTAACCGAGGACAGAAAAGATGAAATGCAGTATCAGAAGACATACTACACTTTTCTTTTTAAAAATTAATATTGAATAAAGTTCAGTCTTAATATGAATCGGATCGTGTTCCTTTCTTTAAGAAAGATGCATTTTTTTTAGTTTCTAAAACTTTTTTTAAGCTAGCATTCATTTTCGCCTATTGCATGTGTTTTTTTTTGTTTTTTTTTTCGACGTTAATACTTCGCTGATATTGTCATTTACTATTTAAAAGATTAAACTGGAATACCAAAACGTAATTTTTTTTCTTCAAACATAAGGGGACGTTTTTTTTTTAAATTTGACTAGTATTTTTGTTTTTTTATTACGATTGCACTCGTACACCTGAAATAAATGTTTGTTTACGTTTTACGAAGATTTTCTAATCAGTGTTTTACTGATGTAGATTTGTTATTGTGTTAAAAAAAATCAAATTTTAAATAAAACTGGCATTTGTTTTTATTTAAAATTTAGTCTGAACATTTTTGTAAGAAGTAAATAAGTGACGGGCAGATATTGCCTTGAATTTGACGATAAAGTTGCTCCGCTGTCATGCTTCTATTTCTAGAAAATCAGCAGGAGCCAAAAGTGGACGTGCCTAAATGAGACGTACACAATTAGTACGACCTTGCGAGGCACAAAAATAGTCATAACTTCCTTATTTCTAGTCAGATTAAAAAAATTTTAAAAGATTCTTTCTTAGATCATCGAGCTCTTTCTATATATGCCATTATTGAGATATTTTAAGCAATTTAAATATTTTCATGTGTATTGCTATTTTAAGTACTGATTGGAATGTTGTCAGGACCAGTTGCTTGCTGACATCAAGATTCTTGATGAGTTTGGCAATATCCTGGGCAGATATATGGATGTTGCTCAGAATATTTACTGTCATAGGGAAAATTCAGGAGGTAGACGGCCCTGGTCACAAAGGGTGGAATTTGATGCAATTTTCTTTGTAAAAAGTTTGGCTTTATCAGATGCTGAGGATATCACCTCTGGTCCATTGATGATGGTTAGAATAGAGGTTTTACATCTGTTCAGGACCCTGTTTGTTATTCGCCAAAACCCGTGAGAATCAAGCCTCTGGCCAGCCACTCTAGATTAAAAAGATTGGGCATAGGACTCTCGCATTTTCTTTAACCCTTTTGCAGTGGTTGTGGGCAGTCCTAAAGGCGGCCTTGGTTTCAGAACATCTATTTCATTGTATGCAATTGGAATAGTGATTTCTGTGAGCAATGGCAACGCCACATTCAGGGGTGTACCATGGCTGGCTGTTGGAATTTCTTGGAGGTTATGAAACTCTTAATTAAATCGGATGTGATACAGTACACATTCTTTTCAAAAATGAAATGTAGAGGAATTTCTGATATGAAAGATTTGAGGTTGTCCCCAGTTAGTCATCGAGTATCGATACACTCTGTGATGGAAAGAGACATTAGAGGTCTTATTGAACTTTGTTTTAATCTTAATTGAGACAATTGAGTGATCAGAAGATCCCAGTGGAAACCGAACAGTTGTCAGAAAAAGATCAAGATTTGCAAAATGTCCGTCAGCATTGGGTATGCGAGTAGGTTTGTCAACAATCAGTGTTAGATCATAAACATGGGAGAAATCTTGACAAAACCTCCCTTCATCATCTGTCTTGTTTGAGTGGACTAATCATTCAACATTGTGAACATTAAAATCGCCACAGATATGAATGCTATTAGAAGGGTAAACAGACAGAATTTGGTCAATTTTCTCAAAGATAGTAACTCTGTCATTGTGGGAACGATAATGGGCAAAGATGAATGCGATACTGTAAGTGCTACACAGAAACACATATAAGAAAATTTAGGGTCTTCTTTGGAAACGTCCCTACAATATAGAAAGCCGTCCCTAATGTAGGCACAAATTTCATGTCAATGATGATTTTGAGAGTCAGGTTTTGATGTTATGAAATCATCGGTAGAAACTGACGGGCTAATGCCAGTTTCACACAGAAAGAATAGGTTCAGTTTGGTCTCCTGTAAGTAGGGGTGGGATGTAATGGGTGAAAATTTCAGATTCATGCCAGTAGTATTTTTTTTGTGTTCATTTATACATAAATAACACTAAACAATCAAACATTTTGAAAATCTTTCAAAATTCAGAAGGTGCAGGCCACTAGTTTTTGGCTATTTTACATTCATGAAACCCCTTTCACAGCCTGAAAAGGGTCCTAAATTAAAGTACTATATCAGATTTAACCATCTAAATCCATTCATAGCTTTTGAGAATGTTTTAGGACCTGCAATGACACATGAAACCACTTTTTCACCGAAAAATGATGGATTTTGAGTCCCGTGGAGCCTTAACGGCTATTTTTGGCCTGCACCTTTTGGATTTTGCAAAATTTTCAAAATGTTTGATTGTTTAGTGTTATTTATGTATAAATGAACACAAAAAAATACTACTCGCATGAATCTGAAATTTTCACCCATTACGTCCCACCCCTACTGTAAGTGGATTTCAACCTCTGGAAGGTTGAAAAAGGAGACCTGATAGTAGGGATCCATGTTAGAAGTAGAAGAACTAGGTTTAAGCTTATCTTTTGTTTTAGAACTTTCCATGTTGAGATTTGAAAAAAATTGTGGAAGAGATCGGTAGATGGGTTGAAAGATGAAACGCAGAGAATGAGTAAGCAGCTTATCTTTATAAACCATTGAAGAAGGAAAAGCCGGAGCAATTCCCACCAATATGGCATCGAGAGGCCCCACCGTAAACTACTGCATGGTCCAGATTCCATTCACCAAATGGCAATACGGCAGCTCCAGTATTTTGCACTTACTGATAGGACAACCTCCTTGAGAGGTACTCTGAGATTCGGGTCCTTGAACTATTGGGCGGATGATGTCGGCCCAAATGAACGCTTATTAGTGGCATGGCAACAAAGATATAGGAAAAAATATTTAACTTAATCAACAACCGACCCAAGGAACAACATTTTCTTCTCCCTTTGTCAGAAACATCACTCTTGGAAGGTGAGGACTAAGGGACAGAGTAGAGGAAACGAAAGTTAAGGGACTGTCAAAAATACATCCACGGTGCATTTTCTACTCTCCATAAATTTAGGTATCTTTGATATTTTTATCTCTTCTAAAAATGTGTCAGTTGTTTTTTTGCAAACATATTCAAACAACATCAATAAATTATCTCCTCTCCCCCCTTTTTCTATCAGACTTTTTCCCCCTCGCTAGTGATATCTTCGGTTGCAAATACTAGTTCTGCCTGCTTCACATATTTCTCAAAACGATCAAACGTATGTCATGTCATTTCTCTTTCTGAAAGCTTTTAGTTCTCCATACAAATTATGTCTTGTTATTCTTGTTGCCAGATATAATGATTATTTTCACACCGAATAGTAACTAATGTTAGAAAAAAAAATCGAAACAAGTCTTGCCAATCAGTAAAATCTAATAGTTATAAGTCTCACCCAAACGAAAATGACTACTAGTGAGACCCGTGCATGAGAAAATTGAGGAAATTAAAAAAAACATTTCTGCACCCATCCCTGAACCCAATATAAGTGTTATTAATCGATTTTTTTTAACTATCTATAAGTATTGTTCTTATATATTGAATCTATAAATAAAAATGTGTGTATTTCATAACTAAGAATGAATATTATCACATCAACATAGAGGCAAGGAGTATTTTTTTTGTATTGGGAGGTTAGGGTTAAATAATGTCTATATACAAACACTGTGTAGGATAAAAAAAAATTGTAAATAAAATAATTTTTATAAGTATTATTTTAAGATCAACTTAGAAAAGCTAATCGAATATTGTGTGCTAAAACTGGCTCCAGATTTGAAAAATAAGTAAAATATAAAAATCTATTTTATAAATGAATTTATACAGTATTACTGCATAAATATAATCAGATTCTTCTTAGCTAAAAGAAAGATTCAGGTTGTTCTTGATGGCTGCACTTCCAAACAACATCACATCAATGCGGGTGTGCCCCATGGACTTGAACCTTCCTGATGCAATCGTGTCTGAAATGGGTATATTTGCTGATGAGACCACACTCTATTCTTGACATGCGGACAAATCGAACATCCACATATCCAAGGCAATGGCTGAATCTCTAGAAAATGATCTCCAGTCTGTAGTAGAATGGGACAAAAAAATGAATGGTTACATACAATGCTACCAAAACGAAGCTCCTTTCATTTAACAATTATAAGAAACCTTTTCAACCACCGATTGCCATTGCTGATAGCACCCTTTCTGAGAGGCCAACATTCACAAACATCATGAATTGGAATAAATACATAGAAGATACTGTCAAGTCTATTGCAAAGAAGGTGGGGATCCTCTACCGGCTAGAAAACTTCTCACACCTGCCAGTGTCCTATATCTTTACAAAACCACCAACTGTCCATGCATGGAGTATTACTGTCACATCTGGCTGGTCCATCAACAACTGGTCTCTCCCTCTTGGACAGCGTGCAAAATTTAAAAAAAGTCTCTAACCTAAAAGTCCCATCACCACAATGTTGCATCTCTGTGCTTCTTTTACAAGTACTTCCATGGGATGTGCTCCAATGAACTTATTGCACTTGTACCTAAATACTCCTGACAAACCCAACTATCAGCAAAATCCTACCCTCTCATTTCTGAGGTCTCCAGATGCCAGAAAAATCTTTTTTTTAAGATCAACTTAGAAAAGTAAGCAAATATTGTGTGCTAAAACTGGTTCCAGAATCTATTTTATAAATAAATTGATACAGTATTACTGCATAAATATTTAATATAATCAAATGCTTTCCCTATTTCCCTATTGGTACACAATATGCAGAAATTTAAATGTAATGTAATAGGACATTTCCCCACTAAGGATGCATCCTATAAATATTGTCTCTAATCACATTCACCCTTTACGTCTCAGTGGCAATATCCCTTGTTTTGGATGAATAAAAGTAATTTAAAAAAAAAAAGGAACATCATGGGGAAAAGATTTTAGATGTTTGTGTATTTTAATCTGAAAACGTAACTATAAAGTTTTTATTTTTTTAATTAGCCGTGTAATATTTGATAGGCATAGTATTAATATGAAGTGAGTGGACACAGTATAATACAAAAAAATTACTAATTAGATTTCTATCCTATTTCTTTACAGTGTGATAAGTTATAGGGTAGTTACTCCTACTCCTGCATTAGAATTAGTAATCAAAGAGAAAGAAACTGAGATAAAAATCGAATCTCAAACTTTTTTTTTTTATAAACATGTACCAATAATTGGCCTAAATCGTGTAAGAAGCAGATTTTTAGATATAACTTTTGGTTAGAAAGCTATACCCATACAGGGGAAAATCTCAATGTATTTTATTGTAGTCAGAGACAAATGAAATCGTTTTAACATATATCTTATAGAGAAAATATTATACAATAATTTGTTCAGATTACGCGTTCTAAAATGTATCTATTATGACACAATATATTTTATTCATTTTTCAAAAAGTTATGATAATAATAGGTATCACAAACGAGCCTACTTTAGAGTGCAAAAATTGATAAATATAGTGAAATTTCCTTCAATTTCAACTTGCAATATCTCGTTTATTTTTTGGGTTATTTTGATAAAATGTAGATGTAAATAAAATTGAATAATTTCTCTTTATAAATCTACAATTCTTTCTCTTATGTCATTAATAGTTTTTTCCAGGGTACTTCAAGTTAAGTTAGATATTTTTAATGTTTTTAACATTTTTGTGATATTGTGTATCTCTATGCATATACATTTTAAAGAAAAAGGGCCACTAGTCAGCATGATGGTTTTAAGGGTTTTAAGTTGTCTTACAAAAAGTCAAAGTTAAATCTTTAGTGAATGAAATTTTTGTCTTATTATTTAATTGTGTTTCTGTCATTTACCACAAGATGACATTGCATTTGTAAGTATTTTTACTTATACACTGAAAATTCGCTTCTGAACCAATAACACACAAAATGGCAAATTTTCTAATTTCCAACATTTTGAACAATCATAATTCGGTGGCTAATTGAACTACCAAAGTAAATTTGGTACCATTGTTTAGATCTGTGCACATATCTATGTGCCCATATTAAAACCTTTAGATACAATGAATATAAAACTTTGGAATATCTACTAATTATATGAAGTAAAAATTCTTATTCTTGTTGAATCCTTAGAAGATGAATGGATGCTGCACTGCTATTATATTCTATGCCTATCAAATGAAAGAACAACATTATTATTACGACAATAAGAATGATGGTCTTTCATTTGATAATTTTCTTGTGTTTTAAGAAATCATCTTTTGTTTCTTTCCCACCCAGGTGATCCCTGTTGTCATTGGTGCTGGAGTTGTGACTGTAACTGCAGTCTTAGCCAAATTGTTTCTTTTCAAAGGAAACAAAAAACAACCAATTACTTTGGAAGAACCCAGTGTTAAATATCCTTTGAAACTGATTGATAAAGAGGTAACGTTTTTCTTTTTCTTTTTTTCACATGACTAATTAACAAATTATTTTGCTACTTAAATAATGTTATTAAAAGTTTCAAATGAAAATAAATCATAATTTTGTAACTTTAATAGCATTGATATATAAATAAATAAAACATGTAATGACAGCATTTTTCTGTACACTATGACGGAGGGTCACTACCACCACCACCACTCTCATGAGGTGAAGCCAAATTTTGGGTCTTGACCCTGAAAGCATTTTCGACTAATACATCAGTTAATGAATAACATGTTTTTGTCCTCATTTTCGTTGAGTAAATTCCAGTTATTACTAATTCCACTAATTTTTATAATTTGTCATCTTTGCAATTGACAGAATTATCTCCCTTTGACTTTGGCAGCCAATTTTCCAATTTGTGTTTTTTAAAATTTTATTTATTTTTTATTACACAGCCTTTTAGATGTGACGAGCAGGGTTACCTGGCGTTGCTCAGACAAGATAATTTAATAGTTAACGAAAGCACAGTGGGTTGGCAAGCGGACATATGGATTTTTAGCAACTTCCTCAAATCATTATGAAACCTATATATTTGAATAGCTCAGAGTCTGAGGTTGCAAAAAAATGGGCTCATTTGTCTTCTAACTCCAATTATTTCTCAAGATATGCCCGTTTGAAGTTCGCGAATTTCGAATTTTTTGCGAAATCGCGACTACAGTGATTTTTGCCAAGGAGTAAATTTGGGTGCACCTGAACAATTGCTGAAAAGTTCTCCCAGACAGCCCTAAATATGTCCTATAAGCCCCTTAGATAATGCCAGATGCCCTAAATTTACTTCATTATAAAAAATGGGACATATGAACAAGTTTTTTACCTGTTTTTTTGATTTTCCCACAAAATTTACCATAAAAATGAGTATGCTTTCCATAAAAAAACGACAAAATTTGCCCCCGACCGGCATATTTTAACGAAAGATTGCAAAAATGCCCCGAGATGAAATTTCTCATGATTCACAAATAAGAATCTAGAAATAGAAATCTATAATCCAATTGGATGAAAAAAAATCACTCTCGGGAACCATTTTAATTCTAACATAATGAAAAAATTTGAACTTGCCCATTTTTTCGTAATTTTGGACAACCCACAATAACCGTTGAAACGATAAATCCAGATAATTCTTGTCATTCTTACTCAAATTTCATAATCCAGGCCACTTTTCCTATGTTCTTTTGGGTGCAGAATCCAAATATGGCATCAGAAAACTATGAAACTGCACTGTTTTCTGGAAAATCCTGAGTTTTACCCTTTTTTAAAGCTATTTTCAGTAAAATATTGGCCGTAAACCAGAAAAAATTCTTGATTTTTTTTCAAAATTTATCCATTATAATTGACAGAATGTTCCCTAAAGTTGAAAACAATTTACACTATCCTTTTCAACCTTAAATTCATGCCCACTCTGGTGGTGTTTCCCTGTTTTTCCCTACATTGAAAATAAAAATGGAAAAATTGAATATTTCCATTTTTCTAATTTTCAATTTTTCAACATCTCACATTATGTCATAATTTTCTTTTTTCTATACACAACTATAATGAATGACATGACAAATATTGCTCTCATTGAAATTTTCAAGAACTGCAAGAGATCTCGATTCGATGAAGTTATGAAACAGGTCTCATCCAAGCTAGAGGTCCCACCTAGTGATAAACTTCTATCTGACATCCAAGTTGTGTTCAAAGACTTTCAGCAGCAACAAAACAAGAATCGTTCAGTGGTCAGTATATCCAGGTCATTTGATGAGAAGGTAGTGCTCCAACGTCACACCTATGTACCAAAGGCAAAGCGGCCTCTGGAGGAAGTCAGTGACCGTCAACAATGCCGACGACTGAGCGACTATATAGATTCGACCAAAGCTGCTGCTCAAGCACAGAACACTTCCCCACCAAAATGTTTGCCTTCGGTCTGAAGAACAAATACCTTCAAAACGAAGAGGTTGCTAAAGTGAGATACTCTATCCTATGCAATGAGTCCATCCCAGACCGACACGTTTCACTGGAGGTTGCATCTGCCATCTACGAGAGTGGCAAAATGACCAAACGGATTTACACAGACTTTCGTTTACTCCTGAAAGATGCTGGAGCTGATGTTCTTCCATCGTACGACAAACTGTTGAAATTTAAGAAGGAGCAGAGGCCAACAGTACAAAAACTTGCAACTCCGTACAGTGGTGTGAAGTACCATTACCTCCAGTGCTTGCGTTTGCATCACTTCAGTTGCCCGCATTCCACAACCTCAACGAGATCCAGATGACACTTCACGATGGCTTAGATGGCAGTGGTGGACATTCTATTTTCAATCAGAAGGGTTCCATTGGCACAAACAACATCATCATGTTCATGTTCCGTATCGAGAACCTAAAGACTGAATGGTGAAGTGCTCTGGGAAAACCCCTCACATGCCTCCTCTTCATCTTGTCGTCCAGTGATGTTGTTGATGGGAAGAAAAGCCCGTGAAGACTTGAAGTTGTAGCAGATCTTCAGAAGGAACGACAAGGTGTTAAGTTCTCAGTGGACCATCTCAACAAATCTATCAATGTTGAAGTTCATGCCAAAATGTCTATGATAGATGGCAAAATACACAACCATGTCTGGGTGGCGCGTTTTGTTGTCTCTGCACAAAGAGCAAAGAACAGTGTCATGATGTTGATTTCATATCGTCAGGGTTCAAAGTTGATCGGCCCCTAGAAGATACCCTCGAGATCTGTGAGAAGGACATGCACCTGGAAGAAAACCGAAAGATGATGTTCGTCAAGGAGTCACTCAGGAACCTATCACAACAGAAGACATCAACAACATGACCCTCTCCATAATCTTTTTGGATGGATCTTTAAAATGTGCTATCATGCCACTGCTGGTCATTTGTATTGGTCGGAGGCAAAGTTGAATGTGTCAAATAGGGTGGCTCGAGCGTTAGAATTCCTAAAACAAGCCAAAGAGGATATACAAGCCAGAGTCAAGGAAGAAACATCTATCACCTTGGAGAAAGCTGATCCAACTGGTCATGTTGGAACTTCCGCAACTGGGAATATTGCTAAGGTTATGTTGAACACCAACAATCGAAAACTGCTCACCCAAGGAATTAATAGCTCTGAATTGAGAGCTAAGATCGAACAACTGGTGCTGAACATGGCAGTGATTCTGACTACCATCAACTCAGATCGAAATGTTAAGATTGATGAGTTCAGAGAATTCTGCAGAACATACCTCCACGTTGCTTCAATTCCATGGATCCACATCACACCTAGTGCACATGTTGTTCTGGGGCACAGTGCAGAGTTGATTGCTGAAAACGGCTGTATTGGTTTACTCAATTTCACCGAGTCGGGTAAGTTTCTTCAACAATACCGAATCAACAAAGTCAGGAAGACCAATCAGTTTGATAATTTATCAGATTGTATCAATCAATTATGGGACAAGAGTGACCCCAGTGTCATGAAGGCCAGAGAGCGATTAAATTGCAGACATTGTAAGGGAACAGGGCACAATATTCGTAGCTGTGAGCAGCTCAAAGCTGCGATACTTGGGTGTAACACCGAGTACGAATCTTTGTTGTGCTTTCTGACGGATGATGCATAATGTGAATCACTGTTTGTTGTTTCATTGATGTTTGAGTGATATATTTTCATTTTAAAGTGGATATTTGAAGAGTTCTCTTCCTGTAATACTAAAAAAAGGTCTTGTTTGTTTGCTCAACTTGTTTACTTTGCGAGTTATGATAATTTGAAATTTGCCCAGAATTTAGCCCCTCCGTGTATTGGCCCAAAATGGTGATTGGGGCCTCAGACTCCCAAAATGGTATAATTCTGCTGAATATCAGTCTGTTTAACATCCCACTACCCTCCCTGGTGCCTAACATGATGACCAACAGGTATAACAGCTAACATTATGGCCACTCATAGGTTAATGTCCGCTTGAACCCCCTTCTAAGCCCACTGTGGAAAGTATGTGTAACATCTTTCTGTCATGTTATTTTTTGAATCCATCCCTTCATCCAACTGCTTCTCTCTCTCTAATTTATGTGCAAGAATCCAAAATGCTATTGGAATAATTGTTTACCACAACTTTTCTATTTTCACCATTTTAACCTGTTTCTCAGCTACCTGTATCCATAAACTGGTATGCATGAGGAATTGATGAAAAAATATTAATGTAAAATATTTTTATAATCTTTAAGCTATTCATTTTATTTATGCCTTCCGTTTGCATTGGCTAGGTTATTAATACCAGATTATAGGCAGCTCACTTATCTGCCTCTGTGCAGTTGCTTTCCCATCTCTTATGCCCCCCCCCCTCCCAATCAGTTTTCCATTTCCAAGCTCCCCTTAGCAATCATCTACTCTATCTTTTTTGTTGTCTAGCTGACTGCCCTCATTCTGAGATGGGAAGTCAGTTTTTTTTTTAGCTGGTCCGACATCAGCAGCAGTTTTCTTAATCATGTCCGACCACTTCCTCCTCCAGATTTTTTACAATGCCACCTTGCATTGCTCTTATTTTATCCTGATAAAGTGCACCTCCTAGACGGGTTTTAAGAAATATCTTCAACTGTGTGGTGTGTGTATAAATGGACAAGTGATCAAACAAGTTTTTTATAGGCCAAGAAAATAATGTTCTTTGGTCATTAACTTAAAATATTTATTCTTTTTGTTATCTATGTGTAAGAACATGAAATATTTCAGCTTAAAATTGACATTTAATACGGGACTGATCTTTGCATAAAATATCAGAGTTTATTTAATTGCATAAGTGCAATTATCTTTTGGCATGGGGAATTGACAAGTAAGATTCATTGATGTTTTTTAATTTTATTTCATGCCGTCATTGGTATTTTACTAACAATTCTCTCTTACTATCTTTTTATCTCCCCTCTCCTTAATTTTTCACTTAATTTTTTTAATACCTCTTTTCCGCTTCTATCTTAACCGTTTACTTTTTTTTTTACTTATTTTCTTTTCCTTTTCTTTTTCTTTGTTTTTTCCTTTTCCTTTGTTTTTTTTCTTTGCCTTTGTTTTTTCTTTGCCTTTGTTTTTTCTTTGCCTTTGTTTTTTCTTTGTCTTTGTTTTTTCTTTTCTTTTGTTTTTTCTTTTCTTTTCCTTTTCTTTTTTTTTCCTTTTGCTTTTTTTCCCTTTTTTGTCTTTTCTTTGCCCTTTTTTTGTCTTTTCTTTGCCCTTTTTTTGTCTTTTCTTTGCCTTTTTTTGTCTTTTCTTTGCCTGTTTTGTCTTTTCTTTGCCTGTTTTGTCTTTTCTTTGCCTTTTTTTTCTGTCTTTGTTTTTTCTTTTCCTTTGTTTTTTCTTTTCCTTTGTTTTTTCTTTTCCTTTGTTTTTTCTTTTTTTTTTCTTTTTCTTTTTTTTCTTTTTCCTGTTCGTCCTTTTTTTTCCTTATTTTTAGCTTTTTTATTTGATTATAAAAGATTATCTAAACAGTAGATCTCAACCTAACTTAATTTTTTCCTTATCCAAATTCAAAAAAAGATTTAATTTGGCTTAAAATATATGTATGCATTAAAAAGCACCTGCATTCCGTTTATATCACATAAAATTATAACAAAAAAAATTACTGCTCATAAATGTGTTTCATCATAAATATCTTCCAGTGTTGCTGGTTTCATCTTTCAAATTCCTTGGGTTATCATACAAGCTGAAACTATTGAGAATATTTTCCTATACTTCAGTGGTTTTCAATCCCTCCCTCCCTCCCCCCTCTTTGCAAACTGTCTCATTTCAGAATTGTCTTCAAACAGTATGAATTTAATAGTAAATCTTTTATTCTATACTAGCTGACCCGTGTCCCAGTGTTGCCCATGAAAGTAGATTAACTCAAGAAATTCCAAGCCCAATCTTGAACGATCCGGCATGAGCACAGACCCCACAATTTTAAAAGCAGATCCCCACAATTTTCTGTCATTTTGGGTTGATGTTAGTAATAGTATTTTCATAAGCCGAAACCAGTGTCCCTGTAGATACCTATCCCGTTCATGTGACTCTGAAGCTCGACTTTCATTTTCGTTGAAGCAAGTAGCCAAATGCTCATCTTGAAACTGCTCAGTACTTTCTCTGCTTGTCGACTTCTCTTTCGAGAGCCAACTGCTCTAATTCTGTTTTGGAGGCATGTTTTCTCCTTGGAAAGAATCAGACAATCAGCTGAAGGGATTTTATACTTTTTTTCGTTACTTGTGAAGAAAAAAACTTTGGCTTGGAAAACATCAACATAAATTGAGATTGAGACATTACTGACATAGTTACCAAAAATCAATACTTTCCAAGGTGAGATATAATGGTTCACCTCAGATTTTTATTGGTGGGGGCACTGATTCAGTTCCCTGTTGGCAAGAATAGTAAGTAATTTGAATAGATTTGTACTAATGAGCTTGTGTTTATAACATTTGTGTGCTACATTCATAGGATATGGAATGATAGGAAGAATTGTCTAGGTGAAAATACATGTTGCTTGAGAGAGCTTGTGTTTATGACATTTGTGTGCTATTCTATATCTCGCCTAGTTATTGTATTTTGCCTGATATAAAGTTCTCCAAGTACCTATTGTTAGTCCAGTCAAATCAGTGAAAAAGGTCAAACTAATTGCAACACAAGGTTTTTTGCACCATGCATTTCTATGATGGGTCTATATGAACGTATTAAAAGTCTAGAAAAATCGACCAATGGAAAATATGAAAATTTTACAATTATCGATCTGCAAAAATAGCGTGTGTTTATGACAAAGAAATGTAAACAACCTCGTTTTCATTTTACCTTTTTTTCTAAAATGTTCGATAAAATTGATTGCTGGTCTTAAATTTATTTCTTGTCCTGAAATAAAATTTTAATTTACTTTGTAAAGTTTATAGAATCGAATTTTAATTCAATGTTTTAATCACTGGCGATCATATTGTTTTTCCATGCACCAAAATATTTTTACGGCGTAAAAGTTTTATTACATACAAAAACAAAGTTTTTGATACAAAATAAATTTTTTTAATTGTTTTACACAAAAAACAATTTGTTTAAAACAATATGAAGAGGTTAAAACTAAAACATTAATTGATGTTTAAAGAATTCCTTAGAATATATATAATAGGTCGGAAGTTTAGAATAAATTACTGAAATAAATTTGTAGTATAATGTACACTTCTGGTTTTACTGCCACTTTCTTTTTCTTTTTTTTGTTACTCATTGAATAATGTCTAATGCAAGTACTAGAGACATGTGCATACTTTGTAAAGAAGGTATTATGGGTAACAATCTTAGGGATACAGTGACAATTACCC
This sequence comes from Sepiola atlantica, assembly GCA_963556195.1. NCBI lineage: Eukaryota > Metazoa > Mollusca > Cephalopoda > Sepiida > Sepiolidae > Sepiola > Sepiola atlantica. The sequence continues at coordinate 144,482,442 of OY744518.1, read as the reverse complement.
AAAAAGGAAGTGATAGCATCAACACAGCATATGGAGAATATGCAAGTAGTTTTCGTATCTGTGCAGGTCAACGTGTTCATAAGAGCTGTAGAAAACGATAGTGTAACCCTAACATTATAAAAGCAGATGAAAAACATGGAATAGGTTGATATCAGCATTTAATTGTAGGTTACAATCCCAAACAAGAACTTTGATTTCAAGAATTCCTGGCTTTTTTGTGGTACATCAATTAAATACCAAGGAAGGCAAAGATGTAACATTTGAAACACTATACACAAAATATGTAAATCCCGGAATGATGTGTGGAGTGATACAGTATTAGAAAGATTATCCTCTGCAAATGATTTACATGCCAAGGATTACAGTCTATCGCCAACGATATAGTGCCAACTTTAGGACAGGAAAACAATGAAATAAATATGACTCCAAACTCAAATTATCCATCTACAGATGAACTTACTTTACAGAAAACCTTAACATTTCTCCCTGATAGTGTTGCTTACTTTATGCAGACTATTGCAACAGGAAAATATAGAGAAGAAGCAAGCATCCCTGGAACATGCTATCATTTAAGCTATTCAACCAAGTATGGTGATTACTCTTTTACAATTATGGTTAGTCATAAAAATGCATCACCATTTTGGTTCAAGGTTGTTGATAGATTAATTACAGCAACATGGGTTTTGTAGCTCATATGACGAAGCCCAAACATTTGAACGAAATGCTTCTGTAACTGTTATGTCAATTTATGCTATATGCTAGAGTTAGGCGGTTTTGAAATTTTGGTCTCGGTATCGGTTTCGGGTTTTTTTCCCTTAAAACCTCAGTTTTTCGGGTTTTTTGAAAAAAATTTTTTTATTACTATGGAAGCTATTCATTTTCTTGTGTGATGATTAGTTATTATTCAACGTTTAGTTGAATTATGCCACTGTTTGGATAATTTTGTGACTGAATCATTCTCCATGATATGAATCATATAAGTTTTAGGAAACGATCCTGCGTTATTTTGCCGGTTCATGTATATTTAACTAAATTGTTAAACATACAGTGACGCCCGGCACAATAATTATTTACTAATGTAAAGGGGTCGTTATTATGCCGGTACATTTTTTTTTTTAAAACCTAATTGTTATGGCCTTGCGAAAGAAAAGGTAATGAAATAAATAAGGGCAAATATTTAAAAACAATTTGTTTTCATCATCAGTTGTGTCGGTTAAAGAAATAAAAATAAAAATCGACCTGCCCTATTGTGTCGGTTAAAGAAATATCTGCTTTTAATACAAAAAACATTAAAAGTAAAATAATTAAATGAACGGAAATATTAGAGACAATTAGATTATTTAGTCGGATTTCATTTGCTGTAAAGCGTATCTGATGTAATTTCTTTACGAATTGCTGTTTGCAGACGGGAATATTGGGACCCCATTCGTACACAAGCATCTGAAATCCGGCTAAAGAATCTAATTGTCTCTAATATTTTCGTTCATTCAATTAATTTTTATTTTCAACTGCTACACATTTTAATCCAAGGTTGAATTGTTTTACAAACAAACATTGTGAAGCGGCAGCACTTTTTATACCCGCCACGGGAGCCGGAGATACCATGGGCACCAGTAGGCGTGGCTCAAATGAACCAAACAATCGCAATCATTTTAAAATAGATATTTTACCTTTATTATTAAAAAAATACTATTTTTCTTTTCGGTTTATTTTTATTTAGTTACTTTTCATAATATAATTAATGTTGATGAATTTTCCCAACATTACTAAGTCTGCTCTCGATTTAAGTAATTGAAATTAAGGAAAGTTATATATAAAGAAAAAAATAAGCAACAAATAAATGTTACCAAAGGCAACATAAATTCTTCTTCTACCTACCTGTATAAGTTTATTTGTTTATTTTATTATTTTTGATAAATGATTTTTTTTTAAATAAAAATAAATAATAAAATAAATAAATAAACTTATACAGGTAGGTAGAAGAATAATTTATGTTGCCTTTGGTAACATTTACTTGTTGAATTAACTTGTTAAAAATGTGCTTTAATAGGTGTTGCTTCGTAATCCTTGAACCAAGGCCAAACTTTTAAAAATAATGAAGTTATTAAGTTGTTGAATTAACTTGTTAAAAATGTGCTTTACAAAGAAAAGATTTTAATGTAAAATTCTGATTTTCTTTATGAAGAAAAACTTCGATAATGTTAAAATATACAGAAAATCACTGGATTTAAACAGTTTCTATTTTAAAATGTTCTTTCAATGAAATCATAAAATAAGTCGTAATTTTGAAGAGTTCACTCCTAATCGAATCAACCGGAAGTAAAAATTAATTTTATCGTTATTTTAAAATATATTGTCGCTTAAAATCAATCAGGCAAAGTTTAATTAAAAACAAACAAAAAAAATCAATCAGGCAAAGTTTTAAATAATAAAAAAAAAACAATCAGGCAAAGTTTTAAATTATAAATAAAATTTCGTTTGATAAAGTTTTAAATAATACAAAAAAATAATTTAAATAATAAAAAAAAAAAAGTAATTTATAGTTAAATAAACACGAGCCGGCAAAATAACATAAGACTCATTATGGTGCCGGGCGTCACTGTATGTTTAACAATTTAGTTAAATATACATGAACCGGCAAAATAACGCAGGAATCGTTATTTTGCCGGGACCGGCAATATAGCCTATTCGTAAGTTATAAGGTGTTGACTGTTGTAATCAAAGTTCTGATACCTTTTCAAGTTAACTCGTTAAAACAGTGACCAAAGATTTATGAAAGATTTATGAAGAATAAAACTGAGTTTGAATATACATTCTATCTAATTCTTTAACCCATCAGAAGCTAAAATATAACTCAGAAATGCAAGAAATTAAAAAACGAAAATTTATTTAAACAAACAAAATAATTTTACAAATAAAATTAAGCAAAAATGATGATGAAAATGAAATATTGTGAATCAAATAGATTTTCGACATCATACGGAACGCGTTTGATTTTTTCTTTTTTATTTGAAAATGCTAAAAATACGATGTCATGTTGTCTGTCGTATTTCTCTTTTTTTTTCATTTGAAAATTCAAAATGTTAATGATAAACAAACTGTAAACAAAGATTTCTTCCTACAAGTAAATTAAATGTTTTTATCATATATTTGTTCAATCTGTCCTCTTACTAATATAACATTTTTTGGTAATATTCAATTTTATTCAAATCGGAAAATCTTTTCAACCGTGTTTTCTTTGTATATGGTGGCTTACTGTAGTAAAAACACAATACCGAACGGTTACGTTTTTTAAAAAAAAAAACTATTCGGTATTCGGTATGGAGACGAAACCGAAAAACCGCGGTTTTTCGGTAAAACCGTCCATCTCTACTATATGCAGCAGACACTATTGACCACAATATACAAACTCTTGATGGATATGGCACCTTTCATCAGATGGGTATAGTTGTCATATTAACACCAGGTAAATTTGTCATGCATGTGATTTCTCAGCATGGAGTAACGACTAATGAGATCCTTAGGCCTGGACAAGTAACAATTCATTATTACCATTATCACAAAGATAATCTATATTATTTTGGTGAACTTACCCACCTTGTGATAATTTTCCTAAATCCCCATATTTACTTGATATTGTGGACAGTTTCCTCGTTTCTGCAATGGCCGTGCCCAATGTTGTCAGAATTTATGCAAATGGTATACAAAGGAAATCACCCGGGAAGGGCAACTGTTGTGATTTTGCCTTTCATTGACTTAAATCCATCAAATATGTCATGCATCTATTCTACATTGATATTCGTGGTTGAACAAGTAAAATTATAACACACCTCCTGTTACCACATTTGGCCATCCACTGTATTGGAAGACTCAAAATATTATAGCCATCTAGTAGCCGTCTGAAATATGTAGTACTGAGAATTAGAGGATTGCACATGGAGATGAGTTTTCTTGGGTGTATAAGAAATCTAATGGAAAAAGCAGGATTGTCAGAAGTTCTGGAAGAGATATATGGCCACAACTCTGTGTCAAATATGCTTAGTGGAAATGCCCTTGCTAAAGTATGAAGAGGTCATTTCTTAATATATGGTGCACTTAATATATTACGTCTTGCAGACACATTGGAACTCACTGTGCCACATACTTCTATACCTGACACTGAAACTTAAAGTGAAGAAAAGACTCACACATGAACAGACAAATCTAATATAATTCAAGTGAGAGGTACTAATTTAGCAGAAAGTTCAATAATGTCAGCTAAAAAATATTTGCAAAACTCATTTCTAATCCAGATACGATGGTAGATGAATAATCTATGATAGCAGCTATGGCTATCCATGAAGAGTTGGAACAGAAAAAAAAGAAAATTTGACTAATCGTACTTTCTGCTAGACATTTCAAAGCATTTTCTCTGGGCTGAAAGAACAGGAAATTGGAGTCTCCATCTTGCTTCATTGTATGACATGCTACCATTCTTTGTTACTGTAGGTCACAATTTGTATACTAAGACAATATTTTTATACCTTCAATGAATGGCTACCTTATCAAGAGACCATCCTGATTTGTATTCTGTTTTTAAAAATAGTTTACATGTTGTTTACCACAGTCATACTGGGCAGGACTTTTCACTGATCTTATTGTTTATGTGAAGTATCAAATCTACTGGCAGACTCACAAGGAATAGAAAAGCAGTGAATCATGTGAGTTAAATCTGTCTGGTCTATTCTGAACTAAATCAAGTTATGCAGCAGTTTTTTTTTTTTTTATGGAAATCGCTCCAGACAAGGCATGAAGTCACTTGATGTAAGGAGCTAAAAAATAAAAATCCTACTTCAAGGTCAAAAACTAGCCAATGATAAGTGTTATATGGATAGATTCTGACCCAGAAAACAGCAATTCTTCCCCCTTTGTCAGAAACATCGCTCATGGAATATGAGGACTAAAGGACAAAATAAGGAAAGCAAGAGTTACGAGGTGTCAATTATAAAATTAGTAAACAGCACAAAGAAGTAACTGACATCCGACAAAAGAGTGACTGCACGGATACAAAAAAGCATATCAGTTTTTTGAAAGCCAGAAATTCCTTCACTAAAGCTGATGTCACTGCACAGCATTATCTCAGGTATTGTTGTATAGGATTCAGTAAATTTAGATCAAACAGATAACGTTGGCTATGAGATTCTTCAATCTATGGAAGGCAATGAGGTATCTAACAAAGAAGAAAACTGGCACTGTGCTGCCTTCGTCAAAATGATAATTATCATCTTGTCTAGACAGCCAGTTTACTCGGAGTCACACGGAGATAAAGGAAGCAACAAAAACAAACGAATTCCATTTAAGAAAAAACCTTTATTCCATGTAAAACAGGTAAAAAATCTGAAATAAAAATAAACAAAAAGGTAACTCACTACGACGAAGAAGAAGAAACAAGTATTCATAGATAAACGAAAGGAGAAGCAAATGAATACAAGAGGATAGATGACTTAATTTAACTACTAGGGGAGCGAGGCGAAGATGGGCTCGCGATACTAGGGAGGTAGAAATATCAGGGGACGACGTCGTAGGAAACCTGAGCGATGCCGGGAATGAGTTGTAACATTGTTACGACGGGGAGACATTGTTAATGAAAACATGAGAGGCATAATAAAGAGAATTGGCTTAGCAAGGAAAGGAGAGAATTAATTTACATACCAAAGTTATGTTAGCGGGGTGGAAGAATCAGCTGGTGCGAAGTGCACGTGTGTCTCGTTGAACGAATGCAGGAAAATGGCAAACGGTTGAAAAAACCGCCAAGGGAGAACAAGTCTCGAGCCAATCACGCTGACTAGAGTGGGTGATAATTGTTATTAGACTAAATAAATCGAAAATGAAAGATTAAAGTAGGATAAAGGTAGTTAAAATCCGCATAGGAGAACGCAGAAAAAAAAGAAAGAAGAAAGAAACATGTCGTAGCGAGAATAGAGACGTAAACATGAGAAAAAGCGGTGAAGGGATGAATCTGTCCCTGATGGAAAGAGGGGCCGGGTACGAAACATGACAGGCACTTACCCTTGAATCAAAAACAGATGTGATTATAGACAAAAAAGTAGTGCATATTAATCTACAAGCACTGTTTCAACGCCTAACATTAATTGCAACAAAAGAAAATTTTAATATACAGGACCTCTTTTAATATGAACTGTGTTGTTAAACAACATCTATGTTTGATTCCATTGCTTCTCTCAGATCTGCAAGCAAAGCAATTCTAGGAAGTGCCCTATGGAGCCAGGTTCGATGCCAAGAATGCAAACTTCCCACTGGTAGACACTTTGTTTTGGATGGAGGGGTATTACTACATCGGATCATTTTGCATCTTACATTTAGATAAATATATCATGTATATATTAAATACGTACTGTGCAAATATGACAAATGCGTTATTATATTTGATGGTTACAGTGAACAGCCATAATTTATTTGGGAAGAGGAATAAATCTGTACACTGTGAATTAACTATGGTTCCAGCAACGAAAAAGGACATTTTCTTGGCAAATAAATCTAATAAACATAGATTTATCCAGATGTTTTCCTAATGTTTGGAACGAGCAGAGTGTCGGTGTATCCACGCCAATGGTGATGCTGTCTTATTATTGAAACTGCTGTTAAAATGTGCACTGTTCGAAATCTGACCTTAACCCCAGCATATGCTTACATTTACCATTTCTTCATGCTTTACTTGGATGTGACACAACTTCATGCTTATCCAATTCAGGCAAAGCAGTTGCTATTAAAATAAAAGACTTGAAGCATTGTGCTGAGGTCTATGAGAGATGTTCTATGTTAAAATGAAAAATGCTGCCAAATCTTGAATCTGTTTTAGATCTAGGTGAAATTTGATCTGATGATATGTAATACTATCTGGTACCCATGTTTCAAATTTAAAAAGAATAGACAATAAATTGACTGAGATGTGATTTTTTAAAAAACTTTGACAATGATGAAAGATAGGGATTTTCCGAATTCCAAAATGTCTTGCATTCAGATACTGAACTGGATCAGATTCACTATTTATTATGGGACTTCCCTAGGCCAAGATAGAACTTTGGTAAAAAAGGCATTGCAATCTGGTGAGTACTTTTTGCATAAAGTTTCTAACAAACAAATAAATCAACGATGATTAAAACATCACCTCTTTGTGTGTGTGGAGGGGGTAATTTATAATATATTCATTTTTAAAAAAATGTAAACATAATGATGTAGAAGTATCTCTAATAAAATAATTCCATGAAATATCCCAATAATTTGATAATGGAAGAATATCCTTTGAATGCATACGATAAAACCTATTTTAACGGAAAAATTTGTCTCAAAATTTAAGATTTACCCTAAAATACATTTTATATAGGTTAATTTTTGCTGTGAGATTAAAGAAGCATTCTATATACACTATTTCATATCCTAATTTTTACCTATAAATTTCAAATGATGCCTTGGTGCAATTGGTAGCATACACCCTGTTCACTGAAAAATACAGGGTGCCTCTTGATAAAAAATGCCAAATTTGAATATTTCGCATCGATAGATTTTTCTAGACTTAAAATAGAGACCTCATAGAAATGCATTCTGCAAAAACACCTTGTGTTGCAATTAGTTTGACTTTTTGCCAAAATTGAGGCTTATTTGACTGGACTATGATGTTATTTGCATGTTTATCACCTTTTGTTTTGACAAAAAGTTTTTTTTTATTGAAGATACACAATGGTGACTAAAGAATTTTACCAATTTCCATACTTTATTTATTTACATGTTTTAAATTATTTTTAAAGCAGAAAAAAGATAAATTCGAGAAATGAATAAACTATACCCTCCCTCCCCCAAATAGTTTCTACATTATAGGGTACGGTTGAATACTAAATAGTTTCCGTGCTTTAAATTATGTTCCCCTCTCCCAACTCCGATGAATGTGATAGTAAAATTTATGAGTGAAAAAGAAAGTCATTAAAAATTAGTACACGGTTTTCTGTTATATTTTTGTAAAAAGATAATGGTCAATAAAACTTAATAAGCGAGCGTCTGTTTTGTTTTAGTAAAAAGAAAACAGTTGATAAAGCTTAGTAAGCTTTGTTATTTGTTTTAGTAAAAAAGAAAACATTCGTTAAAAGTTAGTAAGAAAAACAGTTGTTAAAAGATAGTAAGTGCTTTTCTTTTTTGTTTTAGTTTTAAAAAAAATAACTTAATAACTGACTTTTTAAAAACAGTTACTTACGAAGACTCTAGGTGTAAGACTAAGACGCCATTGTGAATTCATTAATATATTCCTGCGTTCTGAGAAGTGATTAAATGTATTATGAATAGCCAGACGGCACTGCTGATATACAACAATTACAATATTCTGTTATTCTCGGATACAGTCAGGACGCCAGAGAGTGAAGTGGGAGAGTGAAATTTTGGAAAAATATCAATATCTTGGGCAAAAATGATCCCCTTACAATGGTTGAGGGCTCATTGAAAGCGTATTACTGAGCTTATTACAGAAATAAGAAAAACAAATGTAAAAAATGATTTTTGAGGGGTCTGGGGCTAAATAACTATATTTGGGCATAATGGGCCAAAATCACGTTTTTGGATATATCATGGCTTTAAATAATCCCCTGATATTGGTTGAGGGCTCGGTGGAAGCATATTACTGAGCTGATTACAGATTTAAAAGAAAAATTTCACAATATTGATTTTTGAGGGCTCTGGGACCGAAAAACCATATTTGGGCATATTGCGCCGAAATCACGATTGTAGATATATTATGGCTTAAAATAATTCTCGGAGAGTGATTGAGGGCTTGTTAGAAGCGTATTACTAAGGTTATTACTATCTTGAACAGAAAATTCCTAAATGATAATTTCTGGGGGGTAATGGGGTCAAAATAACGATAACCTGTTAGGGCATTAAAGGCAGAAAAGACGGGATCAGATATAATTTTCCCCTGAGAATGGATTGGAGCCTGTTGGATGCATATGATAAAGCAGATATAGTCACTGAGATGATGATTTTCATAAATTTATCAAGCAGTAGGTATAAACTTTCAGCAACAGAGCTTCTCAAACAGAGCATCATCATTAATCAGAGGCCCAAAGAGTGGGTGGGCAATCTTGCAGTAACGTGTTGAATCCCCGTATTCAATGCAATGTTTACAGAATGGCTGTGCTTGTAGACGAATATGATTTATCTTCGGATCCGAACCTAACCACAACCGGTTAATCACATCGTCCAAATTATCTGCTTGAGACGGATGTATCGAAGAATTTTGTTGTTAGCCTCCAACCCAGATTCATCAAAACATTTAAGGCCACGACAATCGTTCATCTCGATGAGCTCCCATGAGTGAGCCAGCAGTTTGTGTAGAGTGGGAGGAACACTGATCCACATCAGATCCATAGGCTGAGGGGATTTCTTCTTTGGTCTGGTGGGTGTGGGGAAGCTTTCCAGATACAATAAGTAAAGGGTGGTAGAAACCTTCTTGTATTCCTGGACGTCAATGTTCTGAGAGGACGAAAACAAACGAAGGATGACGGAGAGATACTGCCCAATCTGTGTCATAGTGTGTTGAAATCGAGCTGGTAGCATCTGGATGACAACGTCTCTACCACCATGATGTAGAATAGTTTGTGCAGTGTTGCCAGTTGTCGACGTTCCACCTTTACCAGTTGTATCAGGGAAATCCCAGCGCTCACCTAAGACTTCATTCAGCTTAATCTGAATTTCCTTTTTAGCCGCCACAAGGAATTGATGGTAGCGGGAGGTATCTGACTCTGTCCACTCAAAGACCTCGGCCTTCAGATGCACCGCTATCTTCATGTAGTGATCAAACGTTCGGAGCAGCACATGCAGGACTTGAACAGAGATAACTTCATGGTTTGGTATTGGCTTGTTTGTCAAACCTTTACGTGTGTCATAGCCATTACGCTGTTTGACAATCTCATCGCCATTATCAGTCACATTCTCGAAAATGGAGTGCAAGTCAGCAACCGTTCGCGTGATCTCGAATCCTGCTCACACATCTGGATCATGGCAGTCAGCTCTGGAATGGTCACACAAGTCACAAGATGCCCCACCAAGACCCAAATACAAATTAGCAGCTTTCAAGTCCATCATTTTTGTTAAATTGCAACAAATGTGTTGATTTTTGGATAAATCTGGTAGCATTTTTGGATTTCTCAGCCTCAAGAGCATTCCCATGAGAAATTTTAGCATCAGAGCATTATCTGATCTCAAAATATTTAAGAAATGGTCAAAATCTAAGTAGTCAATCGCAACGGGCGTGCATCAGATTTCTGAGAATTGGGTTCTGTGGAGAATTCTCTTTATTTTGGATTGCCACAAGTCAAAATTCTCAATATATGGATTTTTAGAGAGATATTTATTTAAATGTGAAAAAATAAACTTATTTGGGCCACTTTTATTCATTTTACAAGCATATTTAGTAATTTGGTGGAAAAAACATTTGTCTTGAAACCGATGAGATAATGATATCGCGAAATCTGGGATGTTCAAATGTTCACCATTTTTCTTGTAGGATTCCGTTTGACTTACTTTTTTTGTTGTTAAACTGGATTTTTTCTCTGTTTTTTGAAACATTTAGAGCCATAAATGCTTGAGTAAAGTTCATTTTTGGCAATTTCCATGTCCCAGCCCACTATGGCCAGGTAGAATGTAAGTGAATTTAAGGGAGCGTTTATTTATTTTTAATATTTAGTTTAGTATGTAGAAAATAGTATGAGTTAAAAAATGAAATAATAAATGGTGGCTTAATAGTAATAGCAATACCCACCGACCATAAAACGGTTTGGATAATCAGATTTTTTGGGGTGAACTATGTTTAAAAAAAAAAAAAGGTAGTTCTACTAAAATAGTCATATTTTAATAACCAAAGCACTTTAAGTCCTCAAAATACCGCCATTTGTGTGGAAATCAATATCCTTTCACATGCATTAATAAATAATAATTTACAAGAGTTTTCAGCAAATAAAGTCATAAAAATGTTAGTAGTAATTTTGAATTACCCTATCTGAAAATATATTGTCCCCTTTTTAACAAAAGTCTACATTTTAACTATGCTTGCTGATATAGCCAGCAGCAGCAGCTGGTTATAAACAGTTTTGTAAACTTTGTTTACAACTTCTTTTGAAAAAAAAAAGACAAAAATACTTTTTCTGCTTAAAGAGGTTAATTCGGTTTGTGTTTCATTTATAAAACTCTGATTCTTTCAAGTCCTGATTTTCAAATATACTCAACTTTTGAACTTTAATTCTTGTAATAATGACTTTCTAGTCGCTAATTTAAAAAAGTAAATAAGATTCTACTTTTTTTTAAAGACGATTATGTGTGAACACCCTAATAGTCTTGACAGCAAAAAATAATTTAGAATTTAGTTTTGCATATAAATTTAACGTAAAATGATCTCCCATTTCCCGGTCATTCTTACCTTTAAGTGCAATTTAAAAAATATTTTTTCTGTAACAATGTTGAACGGACTTACGGAAGATGAAAACTAAAATACACCACTAGTATGAATTAAAAGTGAGCCTATGAAGGTCGACGGCCAGGGTACTGCGCTAGTATGAATTAACAGAGAAAGACATGGATACTTTCATTAAACGAAAAATTGATAAGAGGAGATAGCCTGCCTGGTTTTTCCGTGTTTCAGCAGATATCGGTGTCGGGCGGTCTGGGTTGGTCCGCATCGATTGTCACTGTTTTATCAAAATAACGACCGACGCATAAACCAGGTGTTGGCCAAAAAATAAGAATTGACGAAAGGAAAACGAATAAGTTGTTATTTTTGATAATTGACAAAATGGTTGTGAGGATGGGCGTCAAAATGTCTGGTTTGGTTAGAAAAAATGTCACTTGTCCACCAGTCGTGGTCTGTACATGAGACAGGTGTGGTCTGAACCGATAACAACAAACCAGGTATTTTGCTGACAAGTTTGTCTCGGTGGACGTAAGTTAAGAGGACATATGCCAATTAGTGAAATTACATTTTCTCTGTTTCTGTGAGTAAGTTCAGATGGCAACCTCCATCCAAAACAAAAATCCTTCCTTAACCCTATCACTAACCCTAAGTCCAAGTGGAAATCCTCCATCCTACAAAAAGCCCATTAAAATCACACATAATCATCTAAAAAAAAAAATGAAAAAAAAAGCAGACCCCCATAAAGAAAAACGCACAAGATTGATCTCCCATTGAAAAAAAATTGGTAAAAACGCTAGAATGGCCCAGAAATGGTAAATTATTTTACATTAAATTTATGTAAAACTAATCCCCCAGTCTAAATTCTAAAATTGTTTTTTTTTCTAAGTTTTCAGGGTGTTCACATGTAATTACGCCTAGCCTTACTACTAACCCGAATTCTGAGTGGCAAACCCTTTCCTCCCACAAAGACACTCTTAAAACCACACATAATCGTCTGAAAAAAAAAAGCAAAACAAAAAAGCAGACCCTCCACCCTCAAGAAAAACGCACAGGATTTATCAACCATAGGAAAAAAAATTGGTTAAATGCCCTAAAATGCTAGAATGGCCCTAAAATGGGAGATTATTTTACATTAAATTTATATGTGAAACTTATCCCCACTCTAAATTTTAAAATAAATGTTTTTGAGGGTTTTTTTTCTGCCAAGTTTTTCAGGGTGTTCACACATAATTGCCTTTAAAAAAAAAAAGTAGAATCTCATATTTTGGGGAGGCAAGGGGGCGATTTAGCGAAAGCTGTTAATCTACAATAATACCAAAGAAATCTTGCAATATATTCATTTTTAAACAGTCCTAATATTAGATTTTAGTTTCTTGTACATAAAATGTATTAACATTTTTTTTTTTAATGTATACATGTTTTTTTTGTTGTTTTTTTTTAAGTATTGCAGCATATTTATGTGCATTTACTGCAAATTACTTGGAAACCATTAATTTCTCGATTTTCAGTGGAAAATTCTGATTCCTTGTACAAAAATACTTATATGGCAAATTGCATTGCTTAATCTTGTGTTTTAACAAAGCTATAACATCTTCACTGAAAAATTAGTATAAAAAATGTGACGAAATGCATTTGGTCTTAAAGAGGGGAAAATATCCAATCATGCAAGGCACAAAAATAGTCATAACTTCCTTATTTTTAGTCAGATTTTAAAAATTTTTAAATATTATTTTTTAGATCATCAAGCTCTTTCTATGTATGCCATTCTTGAGATATTTTAAGCAATTAAAAATCTTTTATGTGTATTACTAATAGTAAGTATGCCTATTAAGGAAATAATCCGGTGACATGGGAGGAGATAATTGTAGGAAGGTGAAAATGTTTGCTACCTTCTGTGTGGGATTACGTATTTGAGAGAAGCAGCTTAGTCGGAGTAAATGTAATTGTAAAAGGAGACAAAATGTATGCATATTTTCTGAAAACACGCATTAGGAAGTGCTGTAAGTGATTTGTTGAAAAGATTATATAAAGCGGTTGGTTATTTTTCTATAATGTCTGAAAATGTAGGGGAAAAACGACTTTATTTTATATATATAAGATTAGTACTATATATATATATATATATATATATATATATATACATATATATATATATATTTATTTAGTAGTAGTTTTTTGGGGGTGGGGTGCAAAATGTTGATGGATTTTATTTAAAACTTTTTAAAAATTTGTTTCCTAACTATGAAACTAAACTGGAGTCTCTTTCAATTAAAATAAATTTAATGGAGTATTTTCACAAATAAAAAGTAAGATATTTCGTTATTTTCGAGTTACTCTGATCTTACAGCAAAATACTCGAAAGCAATCGATTTATGATGAAAACATTTTATTTCCTTTTTAATTAGATTTTTTATAGAATTTGATGGTTTGATTGTCTAACTGCATTGTCATATTGAAGTTTGTAGACAGATCAATATTGAAAGTTTTGCTAAAATTTCCCTCTTTAAAATTCTGATTTAGACGGAATTATTCACTACTTAAAGAAAAATCATTATTCTAAAGTTTACTTAAAGTCTAATTCTGTACATTGTCTCGCAGACCACAGAAAATATTTTTTTCATAGCCTTGATTTCGATAAAAAGGGGCTTAAATTATTATTTTTTATAAGTTGGTTGCTTTTAAATGTTTAGCTGTGAGATTCTCTCTAGAATTGGATAAAAATAATTATTTAAAAGGAATTTCATTAATGATGAATATTTTCCAACTATTTTTTCTCTTTCCTGAATCTAGGAAATTAGTCATGATACTCGTCGATTCCGGTTTGCTTTACCTTCTCCTCAACATATTCTTGGTCTACCCGTTGGTAAGTTTGACATTTAATTGTTTAAAACGCACACACTCTTTAGTTTTGTGAATATTTGGTTAATAGATTATATCTATTTGATTATGAAAATATATAAATAAAATCTAAATTATTTGAGTATTTGACTTTATAAGACTGAAAGGATTATAGTTAGAAGTTAGCGGCCAAGCTCTCTCTCTCTCCCTCATTCACAAGCATATTTTTTACTATATCACAGCTATTCAGTATAGCTAAACAAGCAAGTACTTCAAGGTGAGATTGAAGCCTAATATTACTCTATCAGTACAAACTTAACTGAAGTGAAATATAAATGCTTATATATGCATTTCTTACCTTCGTCAGGCTGTGGTTTTTCTACTAATTAGTAGAAAAGAAAAACACAGGGTGAAGAAAACACCCGAAACATGTCGCATTTAAGCATCTAATATGAAAAATATAAATTAAAAGTTTAAAATGTTAATGGCCCCACTTATATATATATAAAAATGGATTGAATGACATAATAAAATGAGAAATTAATCCGATTTTATTAAAGTTGAAAAACAAGGAGTGATACTGCGTCCTTAACTCATGAGTTTTCAACGAAAATCGTGTCAGAGGACCATTACCGCAATGACATAACTGCGGGTAATAAAAATTAAGCTTTGAAAATATATAAAAAAATATATAAAGCATCAAATACAAGGGGCGTTCAATAAGTAATGCCCTTGACCCATTTCCCATAGCAGTAGATTAATGAAACTTGGCACAGTTATTAGTCTTTCTCTACATAGGAACCACCCAGAGTTATGCATTTCTCCCATTGTTTGATGCAGCTCTGGACACCGTTTTTGTAGAACACCCCAGGTTGGTCCTCCAACCATGTCGTAACTTCAGAAATCAAGGCTGCATCATCTGGGAAACGCTTTCCTTTAAAAAACAACTTCATGGCTGGAAAGAGATAAAAGTCAGAGGGTGCAAGGTCAGGAGAATAAGGGGATGGGGGAGGATTTCATAGCCATACGCCCGTGCTTCTGATCTGGCGACATGCGAGTTGTGGACCGGAGCGTTGTCCTGCAGGAGGAGGATACCTTTGCTGATCTTGTCCCGCCTCTTGATTTTGATAACTTCTCTTAATTTCATCAAAAGTGAAGTGCAATAGGCTTCTGTAATTGTGGTACCCTTTGCCAGGAAATCTGTCATCACTACTCCGTCCTGGTCCCAGAAGACTGTGAGCATGACCTTGCCAGCAGAGGGCTGCACCCTTGCCTTCTTTGGAGATGGTGAGTTCAAGTGCTTCCACTGCATTGACTGGGATTTTGGTCTCTGGATCACAGTGATGGATCCAAGTTTCATCCTGTGTAATTAGTCTTTTCATAAACTTTGACTCATCTTCTTGGCACATCTCCAAATTCATCCTCGAGCACTCAACGCGTTCTTGCTTCTGGAAAGATGTTAGCAACCTGGGAATCCATCTGGCAGACACCTTATGCATATGCAAATGGTCATGAATGATAGTTTCCACAGACCCTGTACTAATCTTGGGCTATTTGGCGAATAGTAATGCGTCGATCTTCCAAAATGGCAGCCTCAACTTGACGGACAGATGCCTCATCAATGGCAGAAGAGGGACGACCAGGTCTGGGAGCTGTTTCCACAGACTTCTGGCCATGTTTGAATTCATGATGACAGCGTTTTACAAGGTCATATGATGGGGTATCATCACCATAAGTTTCTTTCATTTCATCAAAAGTCTCCTTTGGTGTGCGTTCTTTCAAATACAAAAACTGGATCCCTGCGCGACACTCAACTGGCTCCATTTCACACCTGACTCAGTTCAAACACCTGTAAATCAGAAACCACAATTAGTTCAGAGCTGTTTTTTGCAACATAACCCATACAGATATGAATTATTACACATGCAAAATTTCATCTAGATCAGACAACTTGAATGCCCCTCGTATAATATATATATTATATTATATATACAGGGTGACTCAAAAAAAACGGGCCCCGTGTACATTTTATGTGATATCTCCTTTATTTATTCACCGATTGCCCTTATTTTACAGGACATGGCAGAATCAACGACCGTGAGTACACCAATACCTCAGTGGGAGCTGGGACAAAGAATACACTGTGTTAAATTTTACTACAAGACAGGCTCGTTTAAGAAAACCCAAGACAGTTTCATGCATCAGTTCGGATGTGAAAAGGCTCCATCCAAAAGCAGAATTCAGAACTGGATGGACCACTTCGAGAAGTATGGGACCGTGGAGAACTTCAACGCTGCCAGTGAGAACCATCCAAGCCACTCGGCACGTCCCAAGAAGCAGACAGCCGAGCTGGTCGAAAGTGTGAGAGAGTCTCTCCAGGAGAGTCCCAAACGCTCTGTGCGTAAGCGAAGTCAGTCAGAGAGTGCTGGTGAACGATATCAGGGCTTACTCATACAGAATACAAACGCTGCAGACCCTTACAGCTTCAGACAAGAAGCAGAGGAGCGCTATGGCAGTCAAGATGCTCGATAAGATCGAGGAGACACCAGGTTTCCTTAACCTCCTTTGGACCTCAGATGAAGCCCACTTCCATCTTGACGGAAAGGCGAACTCCAAGACAAATGTCTTCTAGGGGTCCTCCATACCCAATGAAGTAACCACCAAGCCCCTGCACTCCCCTAATTGCACGGTGTGGGCTGCAATCTCGGTCAGAGGCATCATCGGACCAATCTTCATCGAAGAATCTGGCGCAGCAGTGACAGTCACCAAGGAGCTGTATGTGGAGGTCCTCAAAACCTTCAAGAGTGAGCTCCAGACCTTCTACCCGTCGCTCATGAGCAAGTTCTGGTTCCAGCAAGACGGAGCAAGTTCTCACACCTCAAACCTGTCCTGAGATTGGCTGAAAGAGAACTTCTGAGGCCGAGTGATCAGTCTCAAGACTAATTTTGAGTGGCTCCCCCATAGCCCGGACCTAAGCCCCCCCCCCAGATTATTTCCTTTGGGGCTATCTTAAGGACAGAATGTACGCAAGGAAACCCAGAACCATCACGGAACTCAAGGAAGCCATCAGGGAGGAGATGAGAGCCATTCTCAATTCAGTCTGTAAGAACGTCATGGACAACTTCGTTCTGCGCCTCAAGAAATGCACAGAGCTAAAAGGAGTCCATCTAGAAGACATG
This sequence comes from Sepiola atlantica, assembly GCA_963556195.1. Lineage (NCBI taxonomy): Eukaryota > Metazoa > Mollusca > Cephalopoda > Sepiida > Sepiolidae > Sepiola > Sepiola atlantica. The sequence goes on along the minus strand of OY744518.1, from coordinate 144,464,976 downwards.
CTGTAGAACGGAGAAAAAAAGGCCAAATACCCTAGTGTTTTGATATGATGTTGTGAATATAATAAACTAGTTATGCCCCAAAATTCATTTCATTCTGATGAAAAACTAAGAAACGGTGCCTAATTAGATTTGGGGCCCGTTTTTTGGGGGGGGGGGGGGTCACCCTGTATATATATGATACGTAAGCACTTTTGTAATGTATTGATATTTTGGAGTATGAATACTGATATATAAGTATCTATCTTTCGTTGATTTACTTTTGTGTGTGAATACGTAGATGTGCAAGGTTATGTGTGTGTATTTTATGCACAGGAATGTATATGAAGGTGTCTGTATTCATGTGATCATTGATTTTTTTTTTTTCTTTCTTTTTAATGCATCATGTGTGCATGTGTATGTTTTATTTATTTTTATGCATTATATATTCTTGTTGTTCATCTGTGCATATTATTGATGGGACGATTTCAATACAATTACCGATGCTGTTCTAAATTACTGATTCCGATTAAATTTCTAAATATTTAGTCATATAGTTGTTTTCTGTTTTTTTTAAATTTTTCGGATTACTGTAAACATCTGGGTAATGTGTGTATATATTTTCGCAAAAGTATACTTGGTGTGTGTGTGGAGAGGGGTCTGTACTTTACACAAGTATACCTTTCTAACTATTTTAAAACCTAGTCAATTAAAGCAAGATTCCTTGAATTTCAGTTTCTTAAGATCCCTTAAGCTTAAGCCTTAAATTTGAGACATTTTCTAGAATCAAATTCATGTAATATTTTTTGATCAAAATTGAAATAACGATTCTAGACATAAGGTTTAGTATCATTATATCTTGATGATACTAGTCTCTTCATTCGATGTAGACCGGAAAGAATGAACTTATTTAAAGAATGAATATTAAATCAGACAAATTATTTTTCAAAGAAAAATGTTCATGTTTTAAAAATTAAAAAAATTATGGCAACACCATTTTATTATTAAGTATTAATTTAATGTTTGCCTATGCAAATTACACAAAGTAATATATTTGCACTAAGTTTTTTAATAAAGTAATGGATTAATTATATTCAGTGATCATTATTTAATTAATACTGAAAATTTCATTAAAATTTGTTTTTCTGAATTTTGATGATTTTTTTTAAGTGAAGGGAGGGGTCAAAATGCTCATAGTCTAACTGTTTGACAGATCTTGTTTGTTACTTTGTCATTTTCCAGTACTCTGGTCATGAACCAGTCATATCTGAGATTAACCATATCAATCAGATGCCAGATCTATTCACTCTATGGATAGGTTGGACGATATAAAAGCAGTGGTGAATGGTTAATAATAAACAAGTTGCTTTTGTTAAAAAGAGAATTTTCCTTAGTTTTAAATGAAAAGTAAAATTTTTTTGTCAAATGTTTCTATTTTAATTTTTAAGACTAAAAATAAAAAGTTTAAAATTACTAATATTTGAAAACTTGTATGCATTTTTGCTGTCTCTTCACGTCTAAATATCTGCTTGTAGGACAGCACATTTATGCTACTGCCCAAATTGATGGAAAGCTGGTCATCCGACCATATACCCCTGTTTCCAGTGATGATGATGAAGGATATATGGACCTTGTTGTTAAGGTAAATATTTTTATGTTTTACATAGAGATAGGTGGAAGTTTTTTTAAATAATTTTAAATGTTTCATTGTAATTCAAAAGAAAAAAATTTTAATGAGAAAGTATTTCTAAATATATGCAAACCTGGTTTTTATTGTGACTGTAGACACTTGCCTTTCATGTATAAAGTTAATGTGCAAAGAGACACTGTTAATAAAACAAACAAAAAAGTTAGTTAACATGCAGAGAGAGAGGGTATAACTATCAACACCATCTCTTCACATGCTAACTTGAAACATTTCATTAATCTCCCCATGCTAATAACAGTATTTTGACTTTGTATCTTTTGAAGATTTTGTTGATTGGATGTATTCTTCTCTCATTTCAAAAGTTCATACATTAAAAAAAAAACCCTGTTTAATGCCATTTAAAAATGTTTTAGCTAAAGACTTCAGATTTAATCTTCACATATTTGAAAAACATGAAGTCAGGTCTCTGGCCACAGGGCATACGTTGTTGCTATCATTGTGATTTGCAATCTCCTTCCAAACTCTTTTTTTGTTTGTTTCATCTATCTAATCTAATATGCATGTCTTTTCTGATATTGCCTCATACTCATCTGTTTGAACATCTGATTTTTTTCCCCTAAGAGTCAACGCTCAACAATTTTAATGTTTTCTTTCTCCCCTCGGAGGTCATTTTTCTTTGTCTCCAGCCACATTGCTCTTGTCCATTTCTTCTTCTTGATGCATTTCAACATATCTGTAAAACAACTGAAAACACAACTTTGCTTGTAGATATATTTTAAAGATGTCAATCCGAAATTTCCAGAAGGTGGTAAAATGTCTCAGTATATGGAAAGTCTGAATATTGATGATTACCTTGATATTAGAGGACCATCTGGGTTATTGATCTATGAAGGTCAAGGTAAGATTGTAGAGTAAATATTTAACCTTTACAATTGTTAGTTTCATCATTTCAACAGATAAAAAAATTTTTTTTCCATACATGACAGCAAAGACGATTTCACTTTTTTCTTTCTTTAAGCCATTTAACAAGCCAAGAAATTTGTTTTAAAGAAAGGTACTTTTTCATCTAAATTAGAAAAGGACAGGGTAGCAGAATCTAATAACATGGTTAAAAACGATTCTTAAAAGCCAGTTGAAGTCTTTTATACAGTATATGCTGGTCTTTTACTCCTATAGCAATTTTGGTAGTAAAAAGATAACTGAATGCGTGCATGTGGTTATGAAAGCATCTTTTGATAACATTTCATAAGAGATGTGTGAATTCAACTGATCTGCAATTTTTTATCCTATTTCTTTATTTAAAAATAACAAACAAAGTATCTCTAATTGCTTAAATATATCTGTCTGTATTTTATGCTAGAAATACAAGGTTGGACATCTTAAATAGAATTTAATAGGTAAATTACAGGGGAAGAAAAAGGTGTTATAAACATTGCTTATTTATGGATGCCTGTCTTAGCGTCACTTAATAAGTGACGCTAAGATGGACGTTCATAAATAAGCAATAACAAATTAAGATTAGTGAAGAATTTTTTTATATACTGATAAGTCACCACTCATTTCTAAAAAAAAAAAAAAAAAAAAAAAAAAAAAAATTATTTTACTTCAATGTCCATAGAAATTCTGGAAACCATGATAGGTATTTCAAAATGGCACATAAGGACACAGATTGGTTGGAGCAATTAGTATGGCCGATGAGTCTCTAGAAATAAAATGACCTGTTTCTAACCTGTTACATTCTTTGCTAATCCATTTTTGAAGCTATGCTTCTACTAACTAAAGAAATAACAAAATTTTAGCAAATTTATGTTTTTCTTATCCATTCTTTTCCATTAATTTGTTAGTGTGGCCCTCTCTTGCACTGTGCTACATCTTAGATTATCACATCTTTAGAAATAATGCACAAAGCTGACAAGGATAATTTTGCACAAAAATATATTGATAAATTTATGCTTTAGCAAACATTATTTTCCAAATTAAAATGTAATTATAGTATGAAAAATACAGTATACTATATAATGATAGTAATAATAATACAGCATTTGTGCATTTATTTAGTTCTTTTAACAAATACACACACAATTGCTTAATTAAAAAAATTTCACCATTGCAAATGATGACATTTATTTACAAATATTTTTTATATAAATTTAACCGTCAACATTATGAGTAGAATCTATTTACCAAATTTCAGAAGAATTAGTGTAGTGGTTTCGAAATTTACTTCCTATAAACGCGTTTGTGTGTGAGAGATATGTGTCTCATATTAGTACAATTATTCTTCCCTTTTCTTTGTAGGTGTTTTCAAAATCCGCCCTGATAAAAAATGTCCTCCAGAAACTGTTACTGCTAACAAAGTTGCAATGATTGCTGGTGGCACAGGTAATAAACAACTCATTCTAATCTTAGAAAACTATTGCATCATTTTTTTATTTTTTTACCTTTTCTTAGATATGAAGATTCCTTTAAAAATAAAGATGTTCTGAAAAATTTATTAAACAAATCAATATGATGACTCATCAGTATTGTTTTTTTGTATTATTTAAAAAAAAAATTGAAATGTACAACTATACATTAATATATCTTCCAATTTTTAATGGAGTATAATATTTAGATGATTGGTAGAATGGATCGTGGCTATTGAATCCAATATTCCTCATTCAAATCTATCTATTACTAACTAATGCTCCCAGAAAATCTATAAACACATAATTTCCCTCCACTCATCTATGGATAAAAATAGCAACTTATGTTAAATTAATCGTACACAAAAAATGGTTTACAATGATTTTTGTTGTATTTTAGCATTAGATAAGCTTAAAAAGGTTGATTAAACACGTTTTTTATCATAAAAATTATGATTGTTTACTTTTAAAATGAAATTTTATTTGAGTACATTAACATATACAAATTCTTTTTTAAATTTAAAATATCTATAAGCTTGTTTTAATGCTCATTATGTTGAATGAGGTGTGCTTTGAACTAGTAGTAGGCTGAAGAGTCAAAGTTGAATAAGCTCCTCACAATTATTTTGCTTATTTTGTGTAATATTTAAAGAAAATGGGGGACATCACTTTCCAACAAAATATTATTTCTGTATTGCAATCTGATAAATTAATTAAGAACTGATTTAATGTGATATATTTGTAACTGTCTGCACAGTTTGGCTATAATTTATTCACAACTTTGTTGCAAATCTGTCTACATATTTGTTTGCATTTTTTTACATTTTTACTAGATTTATGTGCTAGAACATAATTTTATAAAATTATGTTCTAGCAACGGAATCTAGTAATTCCGTTTATTAAGAAAATATCTGTACATAGTAGCACATAGCACATTGGAGTGGACGATGTGTAGGTGATAGAAAAACAGGGCAGCTCTCAATTGGTAGGCTAGCCTCTATCATTTTAATGTTCTTCATCATTTATTCAAACAATAATCTTCATTTTCTCTATTAATGATCAGGGAGTGTTGAGGGATTATTTCCTGGCGTTTGATCTTTGTAAGAGATTTGACCAACAAGATCACCAGATTTACCCTTGTGACTTTTTTTCCTATATGAAAATGTTTTCTCACATTGTTCTGAAACTCTTGAGGTAATCAATATAATTCTACCTGAGATGACGCAGAGAGTGATGGAGATCTGGGAATGGCTCTGCCATAATGCCAACAGCAGTTGCTCCCATTTGTCTCTAATTTTTAAAACTCATTGGCGATTGTCAAGAATTTCCAACAGAAAAAAAAGGGTGAAAAAACAAATAGTCAACAAATAACTGTTACCAAAGGCAATAAAAATTACTTTTCTATCTACCTGGATCATGTTTTTGTGTTTTTAAAGTATTTTAAAGCGCTTTTATTTACATTTCATTTTTCCTTAAAATTTTGACTTAGATTTCTGTTGTGGACCCGTTTAGGGGTACCAACAATGAAATAAAAGAACAACAGGTTTAGAGATAATAATAATGAATTGTATTGAACAGAGAAATTATACACAAGTCAGTGTTGGCAGTGCTAGTGCCAAAATGTGGTACCAATGTTCTCCCGGCAAGAGCCGGTATTTTATGGTAGCCGGTTGCTACCATTTAGTTATTAAAGGGTAGGTAGGTTCACCCACAACACCCCCCGTCCGAAACTCATTCCCCCGGAATCTCAAAGTATATCTTTTTCCTAGGATTCACCTCGAAACTCCCGGTTAATTTACATTTTCTTGATGAACATCTCTGTTCCGGAGGCGTTTTTGGTGTTGGCAGCTCGAATGCGTCGTATAGATCTTCCATGATGGTCTCACTCTTATCCGATGGGCCTTCCCCTGGGTCGTCCGACATGCGACGACGCATTTGGTTAATGTGTTTTTTACAGGTGCCTCTAGGACCCTCTACAATGTACACCATCCGCCCCAATCTTTTTTGTACCTTTCCCACTTCCCACACGGTTTTGTTTCCATGGTGTTCCTGGAAGAACACCTTCTCTCCATCCTCGTAACTCTTCTTTGGTGCCGTAATGTTGGTCGGTTTCACCTGTTTTGGTAAAAGTTTGTCGAATACCGACTTTATTTTTCTTCCAAGCATTACTTCCGCCGGTGGTACTTGGGCTGGTGTGTTCTCGTTGGGTGTAATTCTATACACTTGAAGGAACTGCTGGAGTGCCTTTTCTCTCGGCGTGCCCATCGATTTTTTTCAACGCTCTCTTCAAGGTATCAACAAATTTTTCTGCCTGTCCGTTTGACCTCGGATGGTAAGTCGGAGTGGTGATATGTTTAATTTGAAAGTCTTCACAAAATTCTTTGAACTCTCGTGAAGTAAATTGTGTACCGTTGTCCGATACAACAATGTCCATCACTCCGAATCTGACAAACAGTTCATGCAACGCGCATATCGTGACATCCGTTGTTGGGTTTTTACATCTAACAACTTCTGGCCATTTTGAGTAGCTGTCGACTATAATTAAATAGTAGAAGCCTTCCAATGGCCCCGCAAAATCTATGTGAATCCGGGACCATGGTTGCTCTGCCTTTGGCCATGGACAGTACTGAATAGGTGGTGCTTTCGCTGCCGACGCGCAGCCCGCACAGGCCTTCACCTTCGTCTCTATGTCCCTGTCCATGTTTTTCCAATACACATAAGATCTCATTAGGCTCTTCATGCGTGTCGCTCCGGGATGCCCCATATGGAAATCCTTCAGGATTTTTTTTTTAGCGTAGCTGGGATTACTACTCGCTCCCGGTATAATAATGTGTCGCAACAGACTGAAAAAGCTTCTGCCGTTTGCTCATCGTCTGTTTGTAATTTATTTTTAATTTCGATAATAAAATTATCTTCTCTTGCCTCTTTTTGTATATCGCCAAGTGTGACTGGCAGCTCTTTTATTGTGTTACACAGCACTTTACTATAGTCATATTCAGACCGAAGGGATGCTATAACTGTATCCTCGAGCGGTTCCGTGTACTTTGGGATTAGCCGCGATAAACCATCTGCGTGTCCTAGTCTTTTTGACGGTAAAAATTCCATCTCAAAGTCATAATTTAACAGAATTATACCCCATCTCTGTAGGCGGTTTTCTGTGTAGGTTGGCAAGCCTTTTTTTGATCCAAAGATGGTGATAAGTGGCTTATGGTCTGTTTGTAGGATAAAATGACGGCCGTGTAGATACCTGTGAAATTTGGTAATTGCGAACACAATACCCAACGCTTCTTTTTCAATCTGAGAGTAATTTTTCTCTGCAGGAAGTAAAGTTCTTGAAGCGTGCGCGATGGGTTTCATCGAGCCATCCGGCATTTTATGCAAAATGCACGCCCCAATGCCGTAGGAGCTGGCGTCACTTGCAACAATAGTTTTTAGCTCTGGATTAAAATGAGTAAGAAATAATTCTGAAGTAACTTCGTTTTTAGGTTGTCGAATGCAGATTGACAGTCGGCGGACCATTCCCATTTACTATCTTTCTTAAGTAACTCATTTAAGGGGGCTCGCAATTTGTGCATACTGGGAATGAATTTTTCGTACTAGTTTGCGAGACTTAGGAAGCTTTGTAGTTGGGTAACATTGTTCGGTTCGGGCATATTCTTGATGCTTATAGATCTTTCTGGGTCGGGACGTCTTCCATTCTTATTAATGACATGTCCCAAGTATTTGATCTCTTCTAGAAAGAATTCACACTTTGACTCCTTGAGTGTAAAACCAAAATCGCTTATCCTTTCGAATACTTTGTTTACGTGCTCACGGTGCTGCTCCCCGACATTCGTACTTTTCATTAAGATATCGTCACGGTAGCCAATCGAAAAATCGAGCCCGCTCAACATTGTGTCGATTACCTGCTGAAAAATCGACGGGGCCACTTTAATTCCAAAAGGGAGACGATTGAACTTTAGTAGTCCCCTGTGTGTCGAAATACAGAGAAGCTTAGAGCTATCTTCCTCTACAGGTATTTGCAGATAGGCTTCACTCAAGTCAATTTTTGAGAACAGTTTTCCACCATTTAATTTTGTGAAAACCTCTTCTGGAGTCGGCAGAGGATAGTGATAATCTTTCAGCGCATCGTTCAAACCGGTTGAGAAATCGGCACACACTCTGATCTCTCCAGATTTTTTCTTCACGTAGACGGTTGGGGCCGCCCATTCCGAGTAGTCAACTGGTGTTAAAATACCTTTCTCCACCAACCGGTCTATTTCTGCATTAATTTTTTTCAAGAGAGGCAAATGGTACACTTCGTTTTCTCTTAAAAACGGGATTCTTATTTTCAATTAGTTCAAAACTCGCCTTCATTTTAGTACAGCGTCCTAATTCATTAGAAAACACCTTGGGGAATGACTCTTTCAAATCCTTCAATTTTTCTGCTTCAGCAGAAAAGTTCTCTATTCGTTGACAATAGGCACTTATCGGCGAATCCCAGAGCTGGAAGTGATGAATCCAATCTGAACCGAACAAATTTCCTGTATCTTTCATTACGAACATGCGTAATTTTAATGTCTTATTTTTTAGTGTCACTTTTGAAATGACTTCCCCTTCAAAGTTTATTTTCTCTCCGGTTACCGATCGGGCCACTTTATCTGTGCGTAGCATAGTCGGTCTGCCGATCTTTTTCCAGGTATTAATATTAATAATTGATAGGTCAGACCCTGAATCAAGCTGTAGTTTAACATCTTGATTGTTCATTTTTACCGTAACATACTTTCGTATGTTTAGGTTGCCACCATTAATTCTAGTTGTTTTTATGTAACTTTTTTTCTAGTGTTACTTCTGCAATGTGAGGCTTTGTGTCCCATTTTATGGCATTTGTCACAATTTTTTCGTTTAAAAGGACACTTCTGGTACCAATGTAGGTCCCCGCAATCCCAACAAGGGTGGTTTGGCAATTTTTCATCCGACATTTGAGGCAAATCCTTCCTGAATTTTTCCTTCGAAGAGTATGATTTTTTTGAAAAACGATGAACATTTTTAATATTAGAAATTGCTGCTTCCTCTATTTCTTTAGCTTCCTTTTTCTCGGAAATATGTCGTTGACAGCTTTCGGCCAGTTGTTGCAATGTTAAATTTGGCTCGGTTTCAAGTTTGCTTATTGCACGTCTTCTTAACTCTGCATCGTTTTGCGAGACGAGCCCTTGAACAAATATTAATACTTTGAAATTGTCCGCTGTCAAGGATGATAACTTAAAGTCGTCACAATGTTTATTGAGGATTGAAGCAAACGTTGAGTAATCCTGGCTTTCTTTTCGCGTTAGGTTCATACATTTCCACCTTTTGTGGAATAAACTTGTTTTGGGCAATATAGTTTCATTAACATTTTAATGGTTTCCGTGAAAGATAGTTCGCCTGTTTTCTTCGGCAGAATATAATCGACAAATTGTGTATGCTCTGCCGTACCTAGTCTACGAAGAACTAAACGAACCTTTTTCTTTTCTGACCATGTGCTACAATCAATGTCGAAAAAATCCTGATATCGACGGTACCATGATTCGAAGTTTAGGTCCTCTTCAGGCACATAGTTGAAGGTTTCTATAGCTGACCATATTTCATTTTGGTTGAACGCGTCGCTGTCGTAATTCGTCGTATTTATCATTGCTTGTGCAAGCTGTTCAAATTTTCTCTCTGATTGAGTCTGTTGCTCTAATTGTAATTTTTTATGTATGTAAATTTTTTATCCCAATCAATTGTTCGACTAAAGATTTTCTATCTTCTCGCTTTTGTGCTAAATTCTTTTCCTCAAAATACTTCAACAAACACATTTGCTGAGACTGAAATTCCTTTTGTAGAGCAAGATGTTTTTCATCGTTTGCCTTCTGTTGTTCTGATTGAAATTTAATCATCTCCAATATCTGTTTCGAGAAATCTTCCATGATTAAAGAAATACTTTTTCTTGATAAAGAATTAGTCACAAATAGTCCTTCACTATTTTTCCTTTCAAATGCTTACTGTTTAATAACAAACTCAACCCCTTCTCATCACTGCGTCATTCGGGTCTCGAATTCGACCGGCACTTGCTAATCTTTTTTCTTTTCTTTCATTCAAAGTTCTTTGAGAAGAAAAAACGATTTTATTAATCCGGCTTATTGGGTAATTCATTTAACAAATTATTTGTATTTTTGTTCGCATCTGGAACTTTTTTTTTCCAATAAGTACGTTTGTCTTTCAGTGTAGACTGAAAATGCAAAATAGCAAGTAATGGCTATATAAAAAATTGACTAGTTATTCAAGAAAGTAACTTGGTTTTACTTGTCAGATTTTTTTTTTTTTCCGACTATACGATTTTACAGTGACAAGTTTGTTCGCAAAATACGTTTGACTATATCAGGCACGAAAAAAGGTTTTTGTAGTATGGAGTTTTTTTGTTTTTTTTTTTCAAACCTTTCAGTTTTATAAGCACATGATATTCCAATTTCATTTGTTGCACGAGGTAAAATCCCGTATTGAAATACGAAGTACACAAATAGTAAAATCTACCTTTTTTTTTTCTTCCAGTAATTGTTTAAACTGGTTATTTCTTGTAAGGCAGACTCGTCCCAAAATTGAATGTATTCGATGTTTCCAATATCTTCCCGAAAATTGTAAAGCACAAGGTTTTTTTGGGTTTTTTTCAAACGGGTAGAATTTTTTTTTCGAAGGTTGACCGTGTTGTAGACACTGGTTTATCACTCACAGGTTGCAAGGTCCAAGGTGTTTCCAACGAAGTCCTTTACGAATCACTCGTCGCCAGTTGTTGTGGACCCGTTTAGGGGGACCAACAATGAAATAAAAGAACAACAGGTTTAGAGATAATAATAATGAATTGTATTGAACAGAGAAATTATACACAAGTCAGTGTTGGCAGTGCTAGTGCCAAAATGTGGTACCAATGTTCTCCCGGCAAGAGTCGGTATTTTATGGTAGCCGGTTGCTACCATTTAGTTATTAAAGGGTAGGTAGGTTCACCCACAACAATTTCGCAATGGTCTCTAGTTTCCGGAAACCGCGTAAGTCTGTAACTTTTTTTTCCCGTCATTTTCTCCTTTCAATTAGGCAGAAAAATAAATGTTATTGCGTTTGGAAGAGTTATTTGTTTCTCCATTTTTCTTTTACCCCAAAAGACGAAAAACAGATGGGTAGTTTACGGAAACTGGAGGCAGCTGGTAGCAGCTATTGTGAAATCCAAGTCAAAATTCAAAGGAAAAATGAAATGTAAATAAAAGCGCTTTCAAATACTTTAAAACACAAAAACATGATCATGGTAGGTAGAAAAGTAACTTTTATTGCCTGTGGTACCAGTTATTTGTTGACTATTTGTTTTTTCACTCCTTTTTTGCTGTTGGAAATTCTTGACAATCGCCAACTCATTAAAACAAAACAATTTTGATATACTTTTTAAAAATATATAATCAGCTTTCTAGATTGTTTTTTTCTGTATTCCTTCAAAATGTGGAAATCTTTATATTCAACGTTGAAATTGTGGAAAGGGTATTAATTTTGTAATCTTAACAATATTTTTTCTTATTCTATCTGAAAATGAATCTTTTATTCATATCTTTAGGTATAACACCAATGCTACAAATCATTCGACATGCTATTAAGAATCCTGAGGACAGGACTGAGATGTCTTTGCTGTTTGCCAACCAAGTAAGTTAATATAAATTTAACTCTCACACATTTTACTTAAGAAAAAAATAATATACTTGCTATAAAATTATCAAGAAAAACTTTTAAAAGCTTTTCTTAATAATTTTATAACAAGTATATTAATTTTCACTAGGGAGAGTTTTTTTTTTATATATATATCTTGGAGAATTTGTTAGTGTTTGTTTATTAGCAACTTATCAAAAATTTTACCAGAGTTATCAAAATGCACATAAAACATGCATTTGGCAATGCCGTCGTTGGGATTGTAAGAAGTTTTGGTTCTCTTAAACATCGCTCCTTCCTCTTGCAAACTCAATCAGGATTGAGATAAATTTTCATTTTATTATTTTCATTTTATTATTTTCATTTTATTATTTTCATTTTATTATTTTCATTTTATTATTTTCCTGGTGCTACCAGATCAGGCTGTCTGAAAATATAGGCTTCCTGACCAAAAATGCACCTAACATTGAAGTTTTTTGTTTTTCTCCCTTGTCTTTGCAAAACTCAATCATGTTCTGCAAAACAAAAAAAAAAACAACAATTCACCTTTCTCTCTCACTCACTTTTTTTCTTTTTTTTTTTTCGGGGTCACCAGTTTGCCGTGGGTAGCGACCCGTGATGCTTAAGGGTTGGATCCTGGTGGCTGAGCAGTCCATAACCCGGGAAAGTAGTGAATATGTACACTGCAACACTTCACTTTGGCCCTTTTACCTGGGCTAGACGGGAAGTTGGAGAGGCCCGATCCAATCAATCGGCTGGTTACGTCAAACCCCACCATATAAAACCCACACCAATCTACTCACTAACAATTAACATTCCTATTCCAACCCCCACTAACAACCACTAATGAATACCCCCAAAATATGGTGGAAAGCAGTGGCTGAGGGTCAATTGGCGAATGAAGCATTAACATGGCTGCGACATCCCTGATATTTTTCTTAAAAACCCCAAAAGCAAAATCTAAGGAAGACAGATGCTCATTGTTTCACCAAAATCAAGTATATCATCCCTGTATCTTTGTGGTGCCAGGGTGAATGGGTCCCCCACCCCCTGGCACTTCCCACAAAGGGCTCCGAGACAAGTGGGGAGCAAGGGTGATAAAAATAAAAACAAAAAACACATGGATCCTTTTTCTCCCAAGACCCTAAAAAGATACCATTCTGATGTCTCGAACATCTCAAGCTCTGAGGACGAAAAAATATACAACGCTCCAAAAAACAACTTTCCCACAAACTACCCCAGATTTCTAGTAATAGAACTACTAGAAAGAAAAAGAATTAGCGAATTATCACCATTTTTAATTGAAAAAGTACTCCCCCAGTAAGAGCAACCGAAAGGCTATTAAAAAAACTTAGAAATGGAAATCTTCTTGTCGAAGTAAATAGCAATAAAGATGCACAAAACTTATTGAAAATGTATAGTTTCTACAATTATAAATGCAAAGTTTTCCCACATGGAAAACTAAACATTTCTAAAGGAGTTATAAGAAACCAAGAATTATCCTTGGCGATGACAGATGAAATAAGAACGGCTTTAAAAAAAACAAGGCGTAATTGACCACAAACTCATAACCATAAAAAGAAATGGTCAAACCATCCAAACTAATACCTATATATTGACTTTTGACACCCCTACAATTCCAAAAGAACTAAAAATTGGCTACCTCATTGAAAAAGTAAAGCAATACATCCCAACACCCCTAAGATGCCACAAATGTCATAAATATGGGCACCACCAGGATGTATGTTGGGGAATTAAAATATGTGGGAAATGTAGTGAAATAGGCCCCAACCATACAGATGAATGCCAGAACGACGAAAAATGTCCAAACTGCAATGAAAACCACCCAGCTTACTCCAAAACTTGTAAAATTTACCAAAAAGAAAAAAATCACAGAGGTAAAACATAAAAGAAATATATTATACCCAGAAGCAAGGAATATTGTTGAATCATACTTGAAAAGCAACACATATGCAGAAGCAACCCCCCAAAAACGCCCATCAAGGCAACAAAATGAAACAAATGACCAATATTGAAAACTTATCGAAAAACCAGTCGAACTAGACCAAAACAAATGGCCAAAATTCCAAGAAAACCTAAAAGAACTATATTCAAATATGAATAATAAATCAAAACCAACAGCAAAACCAAATACAAAAGGAAAAAACATGCCTGAAACAGAAATAAAAAAGAAAATAGCACCAATTCAAGTACAAGAAGATACAAAAAAAGCAACCAAAGAAAAAACATCAAACAAAGAACCTGCTGAAAAACGAGAAACTCAATCAATAACTACGCAAAACAGATTCCAAACCCTTGAAAAGGCGGAAACTGAAAATACCACGGCTCAAACCAATGAAACTACAATCAAGAAAACAAAAGCAAATAAACAAGACAAAAAAAGAAGACAAGACTCCAAACTAACAACAGTACAACCACAACTCAATCGTTCTACACAAGAACCCGTACTCCAACAAGACACAAAACTACAAACTCCTCAGAGATGGAGATAGATGAAAGATAAAGAAGAAAGCTCAGAAACTCTTAAACAAAATAAACAAAAAAAAATAAAATTAAAATAAAAACCTCATGGCAAACAAAATATTACAATGGAATATAAGAGGTACAAAAATAAATTTTGACGAAATAATAATCCTCATCAAAACTTTCTGTCCTGTTATAATCTGCCTAGAAGAAACTACCCTAAAAGAGAATGACACAATCAATATAAAACATTACTCATCATACAACTACATAAACAAAAAATCAAACCTAGCCACTGGTGGATCATCATTATATATCAATAAAAAATATTCCACACAGCAAAATAAACTTGAAAACAAATATGCAAGCAGTTGAAATAACTGCAACACTACACAAAGAAATAACCTTTTGTTCACTATATCATCAAATGAAACAATGGATGAGACAGGACTAAATGTTTTAATTCAACAACTACCAAAACCTTTCATACTAATGGAGGATTTTAAGTCATAACGAGTTATGGGGTAGTAAAAAAACAACAACAAAAGAGGCAGAATTATTGAAACAATACTAAACCAAAACCAATTATGTTTGCTCAATAATAAAGAAAACACATACCTACATCCAGCAACAGGTACTCTCTCAGCAATAGACTTTACAATATGCGACCCAACCATTTACATGGATTATAGCTGGAGAACCCATGACGACACATGTGGAAGCGACCACTTCCCTATTATACTGGAAAATGAGAATCCAAAACTAGATGACAAAATACCCTGTTAGAACCTTCAAAAAGCAAACTGGGAAAAATTCATGTCAATATAGATTAATACCAGAAGCTAACACCGACACTGAAAAACATATTGCATATTTCACCAATACTCTCCTTGCCATTGCAAAGGAGAACGTACCAAAAAAGTTCCACTTTCTCAAAATTTAACAAACCATGGTTTAACAAAGAATGCCAAAAAGCCGTAAGAAAACGACGAGCTAACCTAAGAAAATTTTAAAAGAACCCAACAACGGAAAACTTAGACATATAAAAAAACAGTAGCGCAAAAGCACGAAAAATTATCAAAGAATCAAAACGAAACACATGGAAAAACTATGTATCAAAAATAAATGTGAACACCAAAACCAAAAAAGTATGGGAGATGGTCACGAAAATATCAGGGAAGAACAAAAAGGACCCGATGAAACATCTTATCTGCAACAACATAAAGATCACCAACAAGGAAAACATTGCAAACAAACTAGCTGAACAATTTTCAACAAATTCCTCATCAAGAAAACAAAACAAAAAATTTCAAATAATAAAACAAAATGAAGAAAAGAAAAAATTAACTTCAAGTCATAAAATGAAGAAAAGTACGACCAACCATTCAACAGAACAGAATTAAAAGAAGCAATACATAAATCTCATGATACTGCTGTTGGCCCTGATGAAATCCATTATCAGTTTCTTGAAAATCTATCAAAACCATCCCATAACTACCTATTACAAATCTATAACGAAATATGGAGAAATAACAGCATTCCAAAAAACTGGAAACGAACTATAGTGATTTCAATACTCAAACCCAAAAAAGATCATACAGATCCAATAAATTATCGACCCATTACCCTCACTAGTTGCCTGTGTAAGACTTTCGAAAGAATGGTTAATGAGAGACTATCATGGTATTTGGAAACCAAAAACCTGATTACAGAATATCAGTAAGGCTTCAGGAAAAGTAGAAGCCCTATTGACCACCTAATTAGACTTGAAACACTCGTAAGGGAAGCATTTGTCAGGAAGGAGCATCTGATAGCAATCTTCTTCGACATTGAAAAGGCATACAACACTACGTGGAAATACGGCATTAAAAGAGACCTACATGAACTTGGACTTAAAGGCAGAATGCCAGAGTTCATCTGCAATTTTTTTAATGATAGAGACTTCCAAGTGTGGATGGGCAACATACTTTCAGTCCCAAAAGAACAAGAAATGGGTGTACCCCAAGGAAGTATCCTGTCACCCTTTTCAATATAAAGATTAATAACATCATTAAAAATGCTCTATACGTGGATGATTTATTTATATGCTATCGATCAAAATACATACCCACAGCTGAACGCAAACTCCAACTCTGTCTAAATAAAATAAACAAATCGGCCATAGAAAACGGTTTTAAATTCTCAAAGGAAAAAACAAAATGTATACATTTCTGTAAACTCTGAAAGATCCATCATGACCCCATACTGAAACTGGACCACAATAATACCTCAGTTGTTTATCAGCACAAGTACCTGGGCATCATATATGATAAAAAATTGTCCTTTATACCCCACATAGAATATCTAAAAACAAAATGCCACAAGGCCATGCAATTAATCAAAGTTCTGGCACATACCAACTGGGGTGCTGACAAAACTACACTATTAAAACTCTACCGATCCTTAGTTAGATCCAAGCTTGACTATGGATGCTATATATATGGATCAGCCAGAAAGTCTTATATAAAAGAACTAAATGCAGTACACCACCAAGGATTAAGATTAGCTTTAGGAGCCTTCAAACCCTCCCTGGTGGAAAGCCTGTATACATAGGCTAACGAACCACCATTGACATTAAGACAAAAAAAAAACTAGCACTACACTACTACTTAAAGCTCTCATCATGCCCATCAAATCCTGCATACCAATGTGTTTTCCATCCACAATACACAAAATTATTCAATGAAAGAGAAAATACTATCAAACCATACAGTCTTTGCATTAAAAAAACCTTCACAGAAGCCCAAATAGACACAACAAAAATCCATCAAATCAAAATCTCCACCTTGGATGATTAAACAACCATCCATAATATTAAAACTAAGTAAGCACTCTAAAACCAAAACCCATCCTTCAACTTTCCATAAAGAACTGCTCAACATTCAAAATAGATACAAAGAACACCTACAAATATATACTGATGGATCAAAAGATGGAGACAGGGTAGGATGCGCGGCAATCCATAAAATTAAAGAAAAGACTCCCGGATGGGACTTCCGTGTATAGTGCAGAAGTATCTGCCATCGACTTGGCACTAAATATCATAGCATCCCAAGAACACAAAAAATACCTCATACTTAAAGACTCTTTATCAGTGCTCATATCGATAAAGGAAAAAAAAAGACAAACCCCTTGATTGCAAAGCTGCTGAATAGAATAAATGCTCTAACAGTAAATAAAGAAATAATCTTTTGCTGGATTCCAAATCATATCTGTATTCACATGAATGAAAAAGCTGATAAAGCTGCAAAAGAGTCATTACAACTAAACCCCACAACAGAAAAAATCCCTTATACGGACTTAAAACCAAGAACAAATACATATATTCTCAAAAAGCGGCAGGAATCATGGAACCCCTGTATAGAAAATAAATTAAACCAAGTGACACAGACCATCGGAATAAGAGACACCAATACAAGGATGTCGAGAAGAGAGGTGACAATAACTAGACTCAGAATAGGACACACCTATGCCACCCACTCATACTTGCTGAAAAGAGAAGAAGCACCAATTTGCATATCGTGCCAAGAACCCTACACAGTGCATCATATACTGGTAAGCTGTATAGACTTCAAACAGATCCGACTGAGACACTACCAAGAAAATAACATGAAGGAAATCTTCAACAAGTTTGATCCGAATAAAAGTTTTAAATTTCTAAGAGCAACAAAGCTATATAACAAGATATAGTTGAAATGTTCCTCTGAAACGTTTGTAACATTCAACTCCCATACTACAATTAATGTTTCGGCATTAAATGACCCATAAGAGGTTGATATACCGTAAATCAAACCAAACAATCAATCAATCAATCAATTTATTATTTTCATATTTTCGTTTTCATATTTTCATTTTATTACTTTTATATTTTCGTTTTATTATTTTCATATTTTTGTTTTATATTTTTAATTTTTTACTGCCTCGGGGATGTGTATACATTTTGTGGAAATGTGTGCAAACTTCGGATACTCAGATAAACTTGAGGCATGGTTTATTTTAGACACAGGTTTATTGAGTGTGAAAAGGGTAAAACTGAAAAAAAAACAAAAACAATTTCACAAGCACGTAAATACAAAAGACGTAGCAGAGACAAGGAGTTTACTAAAGCCTAAAGAAATCTGTAAGCTTAATAATATTGCGGAATAGAAGATATTTAGCATAAAAAATAATGCTAGAAAAGGAAAAATACAAATTATGATAGATGAGAGCTGAGTTACAAGAGATTAAATGGAGACTCGCATGTGAGGGATGCTAAATACGAAAAAGATGCTAAAAATAATACAAGTATTTAAGTGAGATATTTTTGAAAATCAACACATCGTACAATTTAAATGAAAAAATCATTTAATATAATTTTTTTTTGCAAGCTTTCGTTGTAGAACAACTTTGTCAGGCAAGACTGTCCTATATTTTTTTCTTCTTCTTCCCCCTCACTTTGATGGCACCAACCCCGAGGGGTCGAATCACGGTAAAGGCAGAAGAGCACGTCAAACTCCAGCAGACGTTAGGATAAGTATAGTCCGGTCGATGTTATACGCAGTTTGGCGCTTTTTGAATAAGGAAATTGACATCTTTGAGGCACGCATGAAAATGTATCCAAGTGAAATACTTTTGAAAATCAACATATCGAGCAATTTAAATCATTTATTTTTATTTATTTATTTATTGATTTTAAATATTTTTTTTTTTCAAAATATTTCACTTAAATACATTTTCATGCGTGCCTCAAAGATGTTGTCAATTTCTTTAATACAAGTATGGTTTAATTCTATTCTTAGAGAAAAGAAAAGCAATATTTCTTACCTATGATGCTCAGAAAATTTAGAGAGATAGAAAACAGCTCCATGCAGTCGGGAAGTAAGCAGCTACAATACATCGGGGAAGAGCACCGGAAGAGATCTCGCCTGTAACGAACCTGGGGAAATCCCCTAAGAAATAAAGGTCGGCTAAGGGAAATAAATGATAGGGGATCTGTACTACGTTAAACAGAATTTTATTATTTTCATTTTATCAACACTCAATTATTAATTGGTTGGAATTTTTATTCAGAGTTTTTACACTTTGTCATGAAAATATTCTATTATTCAGACTGAAGAAGACATCTTGCTTCGACCAGAACTTGAAACGATAGCTGAAGACCATCCTGATAGATTTAAGCTATGGTATACTTTAGATAGACCGGCTGATGGTGAGTATTCAGATACTTTCATACTATTAAATTAAGTTTGACTCTATATCTAATATATAAAGTTATCTTGTTGGATTTTCAAAATCAGTCAAATAAAACTTTGCTTCTGACAAACCAAATTCTGTTTTCTGTGAGATTCCAAAGTCTTTCATTTCTTTTAAGCTGTTTAATTTCTTACTTAAAAAAATGATTCCTCTATTTAGATATTTCCTCACAAAACTAGCTTTACAGTTTCCAATTTCATGGTCATTCCTGTACTGATAAAAATTATCTTCCCAATATTTTTTACTGTTGCAATATTTTTCATATCTTGTGTAGGTAAGATTTTCATAATTACCACTGAAATGATTTGATTCTTACTTTGTAGATAGATATTTAATGAAATATATGTGAAGAAAATTGTTTTTGTAAAGAGTTAAAAAGACTGTTGACATGAGTTGTATCTGTTTGTCTCACTTTTAGGAGAGTATTTTTTTCTCTAAGCTTGTGAAGTGAATGCTGTTTCCGCAGTTTTATGACAATAACATTTTTGAGCAGATCTATCCTCTTTCCACAACCAAAAAAGTTTACGGTTTCTGAAATAGAAATAGTATCTGGAGTTGTCTATGTTTTTAACTTTTTGTTTATTATCACTTTATTCAATATACTTTAAACTATCTATTTTATTTAATGTTGATTTTGTTTTTCTTTCTTTCACAAAAAAAATTATAAGCTTACAAAGTTGAGGCTTTGTATTAAATGAGATCTTTCATTCACATTCATATATATATATATATATTTTTTTTTTTTTAACTTTTTAGACTGGAAGTACAGCAAAGGATTTATCAATGATGCTATGATTAAGGATCATTTACCTGAACCTGCAGATAATGTGTTGGTCCTTATGTGTGGTCCACCTCCTATGATTAATTTTGCTTGTATACCCAACTTGGACAAATTGGGTTACAAACCTCAGATGCGCTTTACTTTTTAAAATAAGACCTTTCAAAGGGAATACTTTATCCATAGCTCAAAATCAACGTTTTTTGTTAAGTGTTAGGTTACTTCTTTTTTTCTCGCTTTAATAGTATCTGATTAAAAGAAGAAAATAGTAATAAAGATGATTACCTACAAAGCTTAATAGTGAACTAACAATATAAAAAGGTATTTATGGTAAATGGTTAAACGGTAACTTTTACTGTGCTTCGTATAAATTGTATTTTGTCTTGCAACGTTGATAATCTAAATTACAACTATTCCGACATTATCAATTATGGTTGATGCTCAAATGTTACTAATTTTATTTCAAAAATTATTTATAACATTTTTTCTATTGCAGAAAAACTTTGATTAACCTCCTTAGCATAAAATTTTGTTGGGGAGGGTTAACTAAAATTGATTATTCTAACATACATTAACTTCCATTTTTAGACGAATAAAAATGGTTACATTTTCTTGTTCAGTTGAGTGAAACTTGAATTAAAATTTAAAATATAACTGTTTCAATTTTTGAGGAAAGGTTATGAAAGGATTTTTGTTTTTTTAGATATGTTAATTATATTTTGTATATATATTTTTTTAATTTGTTATTTACTGCTTCAAAGTGATTAAAATATTTCAGAGGTTACAAAATCTGCATTGTCATGTTCTACACAATCTATATTTGATTTAGTATTTTTATAAACTGCCACGATTGTATCTGTGTACACATGACCTTATTTTTTCTCCACACAAAATTTGATCTTTTATATTGAAAGAAAAAAGAAAATCTTATAAAAATGAATAAAAAATTATCCAAGAGTTAACAAGTCGCTGATTTTTAATGTCACAATTCTATTTTTATTTGTATATAACTTAATAGGTCATGTATAGGAAAATTAATTTTTTAAATTGTTACAGATACACTAGTTACTTCAATAAATAAATAATGAAATATATATATATATATATATATATATATATATATATATATTAGTCCTGGTCACAAATTGGATGCAAGTTCTCCTAATATATTACCATATCATTAATTAACTGTATTATGTTTTCTACTTTTTTGTGTTAATGTATTACAGATGTTAAATCTTATGTTTTTCACTTGGAAATTTCTTTGGAAATCATGTATTTTTATAAGTATTTTTGAAAATTTAAGATTAAAATTGTAGTTATTTTTAGAGATGACCAGAAATTTGTTGGAAATATAAAATTTTACATTTTATACTTAACCACATGATGAAGAAATTTCAATAAGTTTGTTTTCAAATATTTTCTTGTACATGCAGGTTCAATATCTCTAATCTATTTGCTTGCAAATAGATTAATTATAACTAAGAGTAGTTTTGCCAATTATATTAAATATTTTAAAACTGATGATAAACCTTGGCTTTAAAAGGATAAGGAATTTGTTGAAAACTCATTTCTAAAACTCAAATAAAACAAAGTTTTATATTGATACAAATACAAATCTGCTGAGGAACTTCAGAAATTATCTACTTGAAAGATTATCATGAGATTTTTTTTTCTCTTCTTTCAATGCTTGATTGTCTCTAAGAATTTCTTTTGAAACATAAGAGATAACTTGCTGAATTGCTAAATGGAGTTTCATTTTAAAAAAAATATGTCTGAAAATGGTCTTAATGTCTCAACAATACAAGATGATTTCATAATTTAAAACATTATGATAATGAGGTAATAATTATACAGATCAACTTTAACCCTGACCTTGCATACTCCATGTGTAGAACTCATAAGTTAAGACTAATAATAATCAAACGTTTCAGAATGGAATTGAAACAATCCAGATATTATTTCAAATGAATTTATGGACAAAATGGAAATAATTTTGAAACTGATAATATGATGCCTTTTATCTTTAGACTGCCCAACACTTTTGATCTACTAATTTCAATCTGGTCCCATTTTGTACTTTTTAAAAAAATTATTTATATTTTTCAACTACAAAACCTTTACCAGATGTAAAGAACTATTGTTTATACAATCTTGACCAAGAAAAGGATTCTTCTATTTTGATCAACTAAATTTTTTAAAAAATGGTTCACTGTCCTTTCTTCCTTCAACCTTTAATGTGCCTTCTAATATGCAGAATATTTGAATTTTTTGTCCCCCCCCCCTTACTCTTTCTGTAAAGTTTTTCTGCAAAAAAAAACAAAAAAACAATATTCTACTAACATCTAAAATGGTGTATGCTTTTTTTCTAGAAAAATAAAATGTTTGAACAATATTTCATTTTTGTAGAATTCTAAGTATATTAAAGTTATATAATAAAGTTTACTCTATTGTACAATCTGTTTGCGGTTGAAAACCAATTTTGACGTAAATGCGAAAAAACTTTATTTTATTTTCCCCGTTTATTTTCCTTTATATTTACAGTAACATAAAAGCCATTTTTATAAATGGCATTATCAAATCTCATATATATATATATATATATATATATATATATGAATGATAAAAATGCTAATGAATAAGTAAATGAACATTCTGATCTGATAAAACTAAAGCTGCAGTGAAGTGTTAAAGCTAAATGCATTTTATTACTCATTGATATTTATATTATATATTTTATATTATAAGAAAAAGAAATAAACCAAATATAAGACAAAGAATTACAACAAACAAGCCATGTGAGAAAAATCAATATGTCCCTTCCTAGTTTATTTGAGGCTTCTTCATGATTGAAGATACGACCCCCACCAGCGCCTCTCTATACAGAAAATACATGTGGAGAGAAGGTAGAAAAATGAAGGCAATGATGTTCTTGTGGAAGACTAAGGTGTGGAAGAAAAGGAAAGGTTAGCTGTGTTGCTATTTTATTGCTATTTTATTGCTATTTTATTGCAGAGAAATGGGTAAGGGATCAAATTATATGGTTGATAGTTGCCGAGAAAAATTTCACAGTAATCTGTTTATAAGGAAGTACTTTCTGTGGCAGGAGATTTGAATGGTTGTGTCGAAAAGATCTCAGGTTTTGAGTGTTCATGGAGGATATTGTTACGTATTATTGTCCAGACGTAACACAAATATTTATATTTTTGTCAGAAAGCTTTGGCTCGACAAGGGAATTTCCCAAATTCTAATGCTATTTTTAACAGGGGGACAACACAAGGATGAGACAATTGGAAAGAATATATCGACACAAAGCAATGATAAAAAACGAACAAATAAATTTATTGCAGCAATGAAAAATAATAGAAGTAATAAATAATCCAATGCGAAGAAGAATGAGTTCAAACAATAATAAAATTCATTTATCTTTTCAATTGTTTTGTTCTTTTCATCAAATTCTTTCTTTTCTTACAATATTTTTTTCCTTGTATCAACGAATGTTAAACCCGGATCTCTCTCTGTATTTTTTTTTTTTTTTACTCTCAATATTTCTCTGTCCAAAATCCAAGATCGCACGAATGACATTTTCCACGATGCAACAGCCACACTCTCAACCCGACTCCCCACGTCTTATCGATATAACATCTCTGCTCGATTTTGTTAACAAAAACAAATCCCCCACCAAAAATAATGAAAGTTCGGCTGCTAAAATCCTCAAGTTTCCACGTCTCTTTTTTTTTTTTTCTTTCTTTTACAATATAAGATCATGCACTCGCTTTCTCTTCCCCTCAGTTACAGGTAGTCAGTGATAAAGAAAAAAAGAAAGCGAACCAGCCGATGTATTGAATCCACACCTCATTACTCTTCCTTCTCTCTGCTATACTAACACACATACACAATAAGATACGGAAAAAGGACTGCAAGCTACTATGTTGTGCGTGAATCGTCTTCATGCGCGCATGCAGCATTTATCTTTCTTTGATGATTTCGTTTTTATTTTACTTTTTTTCTTTGCGTTTCCATCATAATATTAATTTTATCTATTTTTGTTTTATCATTCACACATTGCCAGTAGCATATCACAATATGATGATAACAATCTTAGAATTTTGTCTTGCCATAGACATGTTGGTTACAAATACTGTTTCTAAGAAATGGGGAAAGCCATCTCGTGTATGAATCTGGAACAGCAAAGACTCGAGTAGATTATCTGTTAAGGAAAAAGGACAGGAAGAATGATGTGAAAGTAATACCTGGGAAAGAAACTGACAACATAAACCAGTTTGTTTTGGGAGAAAGATAGCTTATGAGGTACAGAGAAATTTTATCCCTAGAAAAGTGTGGAGGTTGAATAAAGAACATAGGAAGTGCAAGTTTGAAGATCAAGTGAATGAGTTCTGTTGCTGGTTTCACTTCTTCCTGAAGTGGAAGGTAACAGAGCAGACTTGTGGGTAGACAAAATGGCCTCCAAAACATAGGATGGCATGATGGTTGAAGCTGAGAAGTGGAGAAAAGGTTTAGTGAAAAAGGATGTGTATCTGGTGACAAGAAAAGCAATCTACAAAGCCAAGATGGAAGGCAGAGCAAGCTAGGTTTACATATATTGACATGGTAAAGTTCCTCCTCTCTGCATCCATGGACAAGGAACTGCTCAAGATTTATATGAAGAGCAAACACCTTCCTATAAATATAGGGATACTTTCAGCTTGCGTATCATCAAAATGGCAAATAAATTAAACGTGGTGAAATATGTCTCCTTATAAATACAAACTGACAAATATTTAATGTGTGGAGTGTAGATAAGTGAAACAAGATAAAACTTAATTTCTCTTTCTCAATGGATAATTCATTAAAAATATGACAAATGTAGATGCCAAAGTGAGTTGACAAATTAGGAGGGGAGGGTCGACTGTCAGAAAAAAAAAAATACTTGGACAATGGAATTGTTGTTAGCGTGGTTGTCTGGGGTGGGGAAGAATTAAAATAAAGAATAAATGTCATTTTCCAGGATTCTCGTGATAAAAATTACTAGTAGATCACCTCCACTCCCATCCCTAAAAAAATTTTTTTAACTAGAGCCGGTTCTTCAGACAGGAATTGGGAGTCGGCATGAGCTTCTGACAGCCACAGGGAAAGGTCAAATTGGGGCATATGGAGTGGAGGCAGCAGAATTGGATCCTCTCCCAGGAGGGGGTTTAAACAAATTACAGAATTATAAAGGCCAATCAATACAAATTAGGTGAGGAGAACGAGTAGTGGATCTAAAACATGGACTAAGGGCCCATCTCAATATAAACCTGAACTCACAGCATTTGAGGGAAAGAGTTCTGGCAGTTCATGCAAAAACAGCTGTCAAATACCCCTGAGTTTAACCTTGGACCTGACTTACTTCTAAAAGTGACTTTCTTTTTTTAAATGGAAGTCGCTCCAGACAAGCCATGAAACCACTTGATGTAAGGAGCTAAAAAAAAATGAAAGATGATTAACACAAAGACAGGAGATGCCTATTAGTCTTAAAAAGACCAAGTCGGTAGGAAAAGAGTTCCACAAGCCTGCGGTTCTTGGAAAGAAGCTACTTGAATAAGAATGTATTATAACAAGGTACCTGAACAGTGAATTAATGAAGACCAATGAGTCAAACGAGCTGAAACAAAGGAAGCATGAAATAAATCAGACAATTCTGAATAACACATGCCATAATAGTACTTATAGAAGAGACTGAGACTAGCAACATCACTTTCTGTGAGAGAGAGTGCAGAGAAGAAGAAAGGGTGGGGCCAACCAAATTATAGATACACTTCTGAACCTTATCAAGAACCCTCAAATGGGACAGACTCTCCAGCCCAAATATGACAACAATACTACATACAAGGTCTGATAGTAGATTTGTAATGATAGAGAATAGCCTTAGTTGCGAGAAAATGTTTGGAGCGATAGACAGAACTGATCTTACGAGAAGCAGAAAGAGCAATGAACTCAAAGAAAGATTTGATGAGTAAGAATGATCAAGAAGTTTCAGAGTTAATTTCTCCTCAAGCACAGAGCCATCCATGAAAATCTCGGAAGAAAAGGGTCACGCCTACAATTGAAAGACACAAGCTGAGTCTTAACAGGATTAAATGAAACAAGCCATTTCTTACCCCAATCCACAACCGAACCCAAGTCAACTTCTAGATCCGTTTCATGTTCCAACTGGTTCCATATTATAAGTGTGTTGAATTTTCTTTTTGATACTCGTTTGTGCCCAATGACCAACCCATACCAGAACATCATCTGCCAAATTGCTGCCTTCCATGATCTAAGAACAGTGTTGGGTGGAAGAATGTGTTGTATGAATCGTATACAAGAACCAATGATTATACCCACAGCGACGACTGGTGGAGAGGTTTACATAAGAATTTGTTAACTAACTGCCAGAAAAATAAAAGAATTAAAAAAAAAGGTTTTGACTGTAATTCAATTTCCAACCGAATTTCGTGCAACCCACTTTCTCTCTCCAATCCAAATCGCTTCTCTTTATTTATCTCTTTTAAATTTACAAAAATATAAAAAAGATGTGGCACAAGGCCAAAAACGGGTATGGGGAGGGGGTCGTCCACTGGTCTATGCCCTAAAAACTAGTTTCAATCACCACAATACCACATTTACTCTATGGACTTAATCTACTTAAAATATCCCCAGGTTGTTTCATGATTTTTATTTACAAAAGAAATATGTACAGAGTTTGATGATAGGGAGTGGGAGAACAAAGAAGCCTTAAAAAATCCCCCAAAAATAGATAAAAATAAAATGGATGTAAAAATAAAGAAGAAAATCAAATGCTAATTATGGTAAGTTAGTAGGACCCTCCCATCCTATCTAAGGTATGAACTGCTCACTGTCTTCCGGAACAACCGAAAGCAAGAGAGTCAGCTTTGAAGTGGGAGTGGGCGTTGCCTAGGGGGACAAAATAAATATTGGGTAGGGTTTTTTAAGAGATGTGCGGTGTCCTCCAGGATAAATACCATTAGGGCAGGTCAGGGATAAAGTAAATCGGGGAGCGGGCATCCTGGAGGAGTTCTGACACCTAAAATAAAGATGGGGACATAGGACTCATTTGTACTACTAGCTATAGGGACTGATCCAACAATTGGATATTTATGACAAACTTGCCAAAAAGAAATACCTAAGGTCGGTGTGTGCCATGCTTAGGCAGGGAACACGAACTCAATTCTATTCCGTATGAACACACATAAACTAGCGGTGTGTATCCACCTACTTCTAAATAGCGAGAAGGGTAACCTCCTTCTATCACATTTGATTTTGATTTTAAGTTGATGCTTAAAATACAAAATTAAATCGTAATGAGAAGGCGGCACCCCACCACTCCCTATGTCTAAGCGTGAAGACCACACTACAAGTCTAGCTACGGCTAAAATCGCAAGCAAGACCATTCGTTTCTCCCTGGGTCACAAGGGGTCCATGTTGAAGACAACGGATGCTAAATCCAGGCACGTCACCCGCTCGGGAACGATGCGAGTCGTCACCTCGTTGACATACGTCCAGTATTCACGCAGCTTGGAGCAGTTGAAAAAGGCGTGCTTGGCTGTTTCAATTTCATCATCCTCGCAATGTGGACAAAAAGGGTCCATGTTTAAACTAATACTGAAGCGTATGCCATTAAGGGGTACTACATTTCGAATCAATCGCCAGGCTAGAGAAAACTCAGTATTGTTAAGATAACTCCGGCCTTGTGCCCAATTCCACTGAGAGCGAACCTCCTCCTCCGACAATCCAACTCACCCCCCCAAGTGGATCCAAAGCAGTCCCCACCACTAACTCCTGATATAGTGCTTTCCTAGACCGGGCGAGGTCACTGGACCCCGGCAGCACTCTAAGCGCAGTTCGGCATTCGTTGAAGAACTGCGATTGACCCCTTGGCTTACGACGGCATTCAGCCAATTGGTCAGGGATGAGATTGGGAAAAGCCTTCTCAACCGCAGGGCCCCATGCGGACTCTTCTGTCGAAGTTTTACTCAGGAATGTTAACCTCTCGGCATATAAATGGTTCGCCAAGTCGGGCATCAGGACGTTGAGTACAGACTAGCGGCCGTTTCTTCTCCCACAAAAGCGAGAAAAGCATACGCGTTAAAGCCGCCAAGTGGTCCGTAGGCAGAGGTAGTACAGCCAATTGGTAAAGGATAAGAGGAAAGACTATGTGGCGCACGCCTCAGCTCGACCCTTAAGGGAAAGCCCCCTTCGAAGCCAAATTCTTACAGACGCTTCGACCTTAGACTGCATTTCCGACCAATTCTTATCAAGCTGGAGACCTGGTCCGAACCACACGCCGAGGATCCGAACCGGGCCATCGGACCAGTTGAACAGGCCCGGCTGTGCCACTCCAGGCAGCCAACCTTAGGCCATTGAATTTGCTAAAGTTGACCACTGCCCCTGTAACATCTTCATACCTTTTGAGTGCCTTAGTTACCGTGGAGATGTCTCGACGGCTCGAGACGAACACAGTAACATCATTGGCATACGCGGAGACCCTGGCTCGCCCACCACCAGGTAGAGCGATACCACGTAGGGCCAGTCCAGCCTCTCCTTGCCTCAGCTTACGCAGGAAGGGATCTAACGCAAGAACGTAGAGCAGAGGAGACAACGGACACCCCTGACGTACCGACCGAGAAACAGCAAACGATTCCGATCGCATCCCGTTTACCTACACCACTGCCGTCGGGCTGCGATACAGCATGGAAATCCGTCTGCAGAAGTCCGGTGTAAAACCGGCGGCCTCTAAAACAGATCCCAAGAACCGATGGTCGACCCTATCAAAAGCTTTGGACTGATCTAAATTGATCAGCGCGGCCTCGGTGTCGTCTTCTAACCCCTCTAAGATCGTGCGTATCAGATGCAAGTTGTTCTGAATCGATCTCCCCTTCACAGCATAATTCTGATCAGGTTCAATCAATTCACCAATAACAGCCTGCAACCGATTTGCAAGAACTCTGGCCCAAATCTTTAAATCTATTTAACAGAGTTATGGGCCTATAGTCATCTAAACCCCCAACATGCTCGCCCTTTTTCTTAAGCAATGTGATCACTCTCCTGGTGACTTGACCAGGGATAGAACCCTGTGCAAACCAGTGGTTGAACACATCCGTCAGAATAGGTACGAACATGTGCGACCGCCTCAAGAACAATTCATAGGGCAAACCATCAAGTCCCGGAGATTTGTTGTAGCCGACCTAATTTAACGCAGCCAGGACCTCACATTCTGTAACACGCCCATCACAACTAGCCGCCTCCAGGCGGGGCGAACCAGTCAAATAGTTGCCAAACTCCTTGACGCGGAGTCTGGACAGTTGGGTGAAGCGATCCGCGAAATGCTCCCAAAACCCCTCACAAATCTCCCGAGCCGACACAAGGGTGTGTCCTTCCGGGCTTTGAATTTGACGAATATAGCCATCCGAATTGCGACGTAGTGGAGCTCTACGCTCTGCAGCGTCAACATTCACGGCTTCGTTGGACACTCTTTCTAACCTAGCTCTGACTACTTGACCTTCATACCGCTCGTTAGCCGAACGTTTCAGGTCCCCCTTAGTTAAGTTTATGGCTTCCACTGCCCGGGCCAGCTTATTTTCTAAACGCTTTTCTGTTTCAGCCTTATTTAAGGCGAGGCGTTGGCTATATTTGACAGAAAAGCTCCTAATGTCACATTTCGTGTTAACCCACCACTTACTCCCGGTTACCGCCCCCACTAATCCCTTTTGAAAATTAAGTGTTAGCCTGTCCCGGAAGTCACGTATCTCCAGTAAGGAGGTATTTAACTTCCAGTACCCAGCTAACTTATGGGTTTTAGGTTCTATTTCCAAACTGGCCACAAGTAATTTGTGGTCAGAATGAGCTAACCAGTGGAACGTGGGACAAGAGATATAATCTACTTTGCCTCTTCTCACTAACAACCGATCCAAGTAAGTACTTGGACAGGAAGGCCTGCTAGAAAGCCACGTCCACCACTCCCGCCCCAGGTGATCGACACGTAACCTGTCGACCAGATCACATTCAGTCATCAGATCAGAAAGGCTGGTCTCACACTCACCAGACCCTCTAGGCCCACCCACTCTATCTATTTTGGGTTCAAGGATGCCATTCCAATCTCCCAGTAAAATTAACCGCTCTGAACCACCGAGGAACCCCCGGAACAAGAGAGCCCTCTCTCAAGCGATATTGGCCGCATAAACCGCGACGATTCAAAATGCGGCACTTTTCACAACAACATCGGCCACGACCAGTCTGCCATCAGCATCCGCTTGAACAACGTTTACACTTGCGGACAGGGTGTGTCTTACTAACAAGGAAACTCCCCTAGCATAACGGTCACCGAAAGCTGAAAAAACATCGAAATGCTTCGACAGCAGTCAGTGATCGTCGATCGAATCATAGTGAGTTTCCTGTAACACAGCCACATCTATGTCAAAAGACATGAGGTCCCCCAGTATGCGTTTAGCTTTGCTTAAAGACCTCATGCCCCTCGTGTTCAGGCTTCCTAAAACTAAGTTCGTGGCCATCTGCTCTAATCAGTGTCAACCACCGGTCTGAAGTCTTTCGGGATGAGGATGCCGCAGGCATTAGCCATATTACCTGTTAGTAAGTCGGACGTAACCCGTCCATCTCGGGTAATGCCTCCGACATCCAATGGAAAGGTGAGTTTCAGGGCTCTATAAAAAGAAGGGTGGACGTACATGGGGACCCTCCCTTCACAATCTGACTCCAGCTGTTTGAGGGAGTCATTGGCTTCATCCACCAGTCTCAGACTCGGAATCGCCCCCTTGGTGGCCTCTACCATTTTCCAAAGGGCTTTGGTCTGCCCTACCTTGGTCTTCCGGATGAAAGTGATTATCAAGAGGGCATGTGGGAAATTGTGGGGCTTGCTGACATCCAGCCCCTGGGTCTGAGTGAGGAGCTGCAGCGGCCGCATGATTTCTAGTTGTCTCGGGTTGAGATTGGCAGCGACATGGTGAAGATCTGCTTCGCAGATCTGGTCCCCTGGCAAGAAGGGGAGCTTTCGTGTTTTATCCTTCCTCACTGGGGAAGGAGAAGCAGACCTGCTGCTAATTTTGGGCTCCGGCTCTTTATTTTGAGACAGAGAGTGGGAGCTAGCTGGGGTAGAATCAACAAGGGAGGGGCATTTCTGCTCATTAGGAGTAGGGGTTTGGGAGTCTGAGCAGAAGAGATGGTCATCTCTTCAGACGTTGGGGCAGGGGATTGGGGCCCAGCCTCTTTAACTTTTTTAGCCTTTCGTGTGGCTCTTTTGATCTCCCTAAATTCTTGTATCTCTGTCTCTGGAGCCGGCCCAGCGTCATCCTCCATCTTGTTGTTGTCTTCTTTCTCCCCTTCTGAGTCTGATGATGTTAAGGGGACCGGCTGCTTCCTTTTAGTTGCCGTTGCTAAGACAGATGTTGAAGGCTGCAGCTCCTTGGTGGGAAGATAACGCTTTCGCGACTCTGTGGGTAGCCGCCCCCCTTTTTCACCCGGAGGATGCACCTTTTTGGAGGGGGACTTCTCCGGTCTGGAACTTGCTTCTTTGGTGAGGATGGGCTTTCCACCTTTCACCACCTTGTTCCAGCTGTCTTTCATTGTTGTTGCAGTGCCTCCTCCGGTCGTTGGTGGAGGAGCTGCTGGTGCCACTGACACCACTTTCACTCCCGAGCCTTGAGCAGAAGGAGTCTTCTTAGGTGGAAATTTCTTCGGGCAGGCTTTCGCCATATGCCCCTTCTGCTCACAATGCCAACAATGTGGCCTCCTGCCCTCGACGATGACACTCATCATTCAGGTGTCGCACTTGAGTAGGGGTGGGATATTATCAAAGCCATCCCGCTCAACTCTCATATTTAATTTGTAGTCCCCTACCATAAGGTTACGGGGACCACGGACCAGGACTACAGCTTCGACGTCCCCATACTGACTTAGGACAGCACCAAGTTGTTCTGAGCTAATATAGCAGGAGACGCCAAGGACGGTAACCAACGTCCTTCTCCTACTCAAGTACTCCGGCCTGAGAATGCGATGTCTAACTCTCAGGTCGGCCTTGGACACTTTTTCTGCTTCCTCTTCACTTGGAAGCAGAATATCCCAAGTGGTGAACCCTCTGCGGCACAAATAAGATGCTGGCACTTTGAGTCCCCACAGAAGGTCCGCCATTTGATTACGATCGACCCCAGCCAACCCCTTGGTCTTGGTGTCGATGGTGACTAGCGATACTATCCTTCTCGCTAGTCTATCCACCGCACCTGGAGATGCTTTGATGTTGTTACCGTCGGTCAATTGTTTGTATTTTTCATCAAACAACCGACGGTACTCCTCGGGGCTTAGCTGGGACTGGGGTCCCCACTTGTCCTGAGTTGCTGAGAGGGTAGGAGATGCTGATACTGCAGGTGATGGTGATGATGCAGGCAGCGTCTTCTGCCCGGGAGGGATGGTCCTGTCCTGGCTGGACAAACTTTGAGTATGAGGGAGGGACGGCCACTCTTTCGGAGATGCCAAAGGATTGGACACCTTTGAAGTGGCAAACTTCGTCCCACCTTCCTTTTTGCTGGCGGCACCAACTGCTCCAGATTTTATTTCTGGTCCAGCGACCCCCTTCGTCCTCGGTCTGGATTTTCGTCCACCGGTTTTGGTTTGGCTTTTGTTTGGAGCCATCATACTGTTGCTGCTGCTGCGGCTGCTACTGTTGGTAACTGGATCTCCAAACAGCTCATAGTTCATTTGGACCATTCGAATCTGAGCAGCCTCCCGGTCGCTTGGCCCTGGCAGCTGATCTGGATCGGTGGCTCCCTCCTTTTGGAGCTCCACCGACCTGGTTGGCCTTAATCCTGCAGGCAGGAGACCTTTCCTCCTGCGAGCAGGCGGGCTGACGGTTAAAGCCCGTCGACCAACTGGTGTGATGGGGAGTCTATCCCACCGACCCAGATCACCTCTCCCAGCTGCCGGGTCAGCAGCGTTGAAATCGTAGGCAGAGCTGCCGCAGAAGGCGGCAAGCTCCGATCTATTTACAGTGCGGGGGACAGCACTGACGGAGATATTGGGCATGTCGCTTAAGGCGTCAAACCCGTATATAAAGTCTTGGCCTACTCTGGCCCCCAGATGTTTTTAGGCATCTGGGAACCAGAGCCCGAGCTAGGCACTAATCCTTCACCAGAGCTCGGTTCAGTCCTCCCCTCTTCCGTTTTGCCCTGCACAACGGCAGAATAAAGACAAAACGCGTATTATGTTTAAAAAAAAAAAAAAAAAACAGTTCTAAACCCGCCGATTTGGAGATGGAAGAACGTTTGCTAGATTTTACTCTCGCTGTTCAACCAAATCCAGCTAGCTGCTTAAGTTGTGCCTGGGCTCAGAACAAACCTGCAAAAAAGAAGGAAATAATGTCAATTAGTGGCCAAGAGGGGCTATACAAATCACCCAAGAGGGGTGACCACCCAAAAAGGGTGGGAAGAACAATGGTGCCCAAAAGGGGCTTGCCCAGGGGACAGAGAGAGTCCCGGTCAAAAAAGGGGCACAAGAGGCCAAGTAGCGGGTCGCTCCCAAGAAATAAATCATATGCACGAATCCTGGGGCAAAAATAACGTCAACGTTCTCCAATCCAAAATCGCTTCTCCTTCCTTCCCAGCTGTCCTCTTCATTTATATCAACTAATATCCACATATGCAAATCAAAGACCACCATAAAAACCTACACCTATGAAGAGAAGCCCTTTTTTGATCTGCAGACATGATATGCGAAGCACCTCATTCTTTTTCCTGACGATGAGTGTTCCTCTTTATTGTCACACTCCCCCCCTGATCGTATGATCACACAAGTTACAGATGGTGGCTGGTCGCTTTATGCTAGCACTTCTCCATAGTGAAACAGTTATTTCTTTCTCTCTTACATCAGATGTACTATGACCTGAATTGGCAATGGAATAAGGCAGCTCAACCAAGGAACGTCTGTCCTCTCCCTCATTTTCAGATGCAGAACCACTACTACTTGTATCAGAATCTGGTTCTCTCCATTCAGTACTCTCTGATGATGTTTATTTACTCCTCCCGGAGTTAGGCACAAGGCCAGTTTTATCTTACTCCCACAAGTAAGATGTGACCACAGCTTGGGTCGAGAAAGTGGGGTTAAAAGCCAGCGCTCGAGAGGTGAGCACTCTAGCCATTTAAAAATTGCCTGGGCAGCCCCGTCGGCATTCCCCGGTAGGGGCGCCTCAGACAGTAAGCAATAAACTTACTCCTCCCCAAAGAGGGGAGGCGTAGCCTGGGAGGGTGGACCTCCTAGAACTGCACAGGACAGGCGTGCAGTATCCATCGGAACAGATACTACACTTTGATCTTAGCCAAAAGGCTGTATCATCATTGTCGTCCACTACCGGTGATAAACTGAGACGTGGGCGCACGTCTCCTACATGTCGAGCATACCATTGACAACCACCGACTGTGAACTTATCACTCCAGTGACACGACGTGGTCTGAATTCCGACATGCAACGTCCTTGTGGATTTTTCACCCAAACTGTGTCTCCCTCTTTATAAAGTGCATTGACCCCTTTCACTCTGATCTGGTATGAGTACAACAAATTGGCAGGTGCTGATGGTGCGGACACATCATCCTTGGGGGTAACGTTGTACCAGTACACAGCCTCCATAACAGGGCAGCTCTTTTGTGCAGCAATCCGCTTCACTGTCCTATGACACCTTTCTATAATACCATTTCCTGATAGCCTGTATGCACAGTGTAGTCGGAAGTTTACACCCCACTCATTCATGAACTGTTGACTGCAGAAGGCAGTGTCATTATCAGCCAGAATCTCGGCTGGGGGCCACGTTCAAAAAACATTGATTCTAATTGCGGGATCACATGTGCAGTGTCTTGCCGTTGTAGTGGCCGCCAGATTAAAAACCGTATGGGTCCACAGTCAATCAGTGTCAAAAAATGGCAACCATTGTAGTGTGTGATGATCATGCCTAGCCAGTTCCATACGTCCTGCACACTGAGCCCTCCCTTTTTCCATTGAACTGGAGCTGGGTCTATTGTCTGGCATTCCTCACAATTCCGAATAACTGCCTTTACTGCCGCTCGATTCTATGTACAAAATATAATGTTCGCCTGATTCCAGGATGTCCACTATGTCGATGAATTTTGTTCAGCTGTGTTGGGTTCAGGTTTCCTGTGGCAAAGCACACACTGGCTGTGTTGGTTCAATCTCTCTCTCTTCACATCATTGAACCACTGCTATGGAACTCTCGTCAGGGAGTCTGCTCGTTTCTGGCCAGATCTTACTAGTGCTAGATCAACCGAAATATCGTACTCTTTCACAAGTGAGATTATTGTGCCCAGTCTCACTTACGACTTTTGTACTCAATCGAGACTATCCCGTGAGCGCATTGGTCACCCAATGATACACACACACACAGTCTGTTTTCATGTGTAACACACTGGCCTTCCATTTGAGTGCAAGTTTTAGTCCTTTTAGTACGGCATCCAGCTCTGCCACGTTTATATGTTGGGTATCCTTTGGCCATGCACCATTTTCCTCGGACGGGATCTGATTGATGTACATGGGCAAGTGTATTTGTCATCATACACTCCAGCAAAGTATCGCTAACTTTGTCATCCCAGTTTTGTGTAACAGTTGTAGCATAACGTTTAATAAAGCCTGTTGTCACTCGAAGCCATCCATACACGGGAAAGTGCCCCACCATGGAGAAGATACATCTTCGTGTCATAGTTCTCGGTGCATCCACAGTACTGATTCCTCGCCGCCATCGCAGTTGACCATGCTCTGCCCAAATTTCTAATCCCCGCACTCGTACACCATTTTTCAGTTTTTCTGAGTCCTTACTAGTAAGTTCGTACAGGTCCAGATGCTTCCTTACGGATTCTGCTGATGCCACATCCTCATTAATATATGTGTCATCAATATATGCCGACGTTGCTCTCCTTATCTTCTCATCCTGAGCTAACACAGCCTTGAGCACAGCCCGAATTACAAGAGGCGCCACATTTAAGCCAAATCCTAACCTAGTTAGACAATATCTTTGTCCTTTAAATATGACTGTCTGGTACTGTAATGGAGAGCGGCTGACTGACGTAAATG
The DNA here is from genome assembly GCA_963556195.1 of Sepiola atlantica. Lineage (NCBI taxonomy): Eukaryota > Metazoa > Mollusca > Cephalopoda > Sepiida > Sepiolidae > Sepiola > Sepiola atlantica. The sequence continues at coordinate 144,428,612 of OY744518.1, read as the reverse complement.
CAGACACTTGTCGGCACCGTTCAAAGAGGCAGCATCTGGTATGCTGTGTGTGGGGGGCGAACCCGAAAACGCTCGCTGACGACAAAAAAGAAAGAGGAGTGGGAGGAGAAAGGCATCAGAAAGTCAAATAAGGTTTTTATTTGAAGATTCGGGCAGCGGCGTCGAGAGAGAGATTTATGCAAATTAAGTTGGTTTGCATGCGTCGCATTTTTTTTAATAAGAGAAGGAAAATGCAGATTCGGTGAGAGACGTGCAGATCGTTCTGAACGTGGGATCGTAAAGCGAACGAAAGGAGAGAATAGTGCTGGATTTTATTTATGTTGGACTGAACGACGTTTTTTTTTTTTAACACTGGAGAGAGATATTAATATTCATTTGGACTTGATCTTGGCGACACCTCTGTTTAACTGTTCCGATACTATTTCTTTATTTTAGAGAAATCTCTCAACATGGATCTGTAGGTATGCCTTCCCGAGGTCCAGAATGGATACATTCGTTCCTTGCTGTCTCCATTCTCACATTTTCTCTGCGCAAACATCTGCATTGCCAGTGAATGCATCAACATAGGTGTTTAATTCACAATAGTCCATCACAGGACGCACCTTATTTTTATTGGCCTGTAGCACAGCCATCAGTGATATTAGTCCCTTGGGTGGGCCAAACTCCTCCTGATTATATGGCAACAACCAACCGTTGTTTATCCAGGTCTGCAACTCGCATTCACAATCTTCCCTTAATTCATTAGACATTGGAAATTCAGAAATCCGAGTTTTCAGTTTCTCTGGTGCATACCCCGCTGACCATTTTCATGCTGCAACCCACACTCTCTTCTGTTCGTCAAATTTGGCAACAAAATCAGCTTCGTTAATACAAAGCGCTGCACAGATAGGTTGTGCCTCCCCAAACTCCACACTTCCAGATTGTGTGATGTGAACGCCACCGAGTGCTTTAATGGCGTCAATGCCAAGTAACATATCGAAATCAAGAGGTTTACTTTGCATAATCAGCACCTTGATTGTGGCAACGTTACCAGTCTCTGTATGAATCCTAATAGTGCCATTTCCACAGCAGGCCTGCGTAGCGCCGGTCAATGTAGTTACAACCATCTTCTGCTTTGACCAAGACCGACATAGCTTTGCACTCAAGATAGAACGTGAGCACCCAGTGTCGAGGAGAGCCAAGCATGGTGCATCATCAACATAGATGGTAATGACAAGTAGCGCTGAGTTCACATTCTAACTGGGGAATAGACCGGCGATGATGTCTAGTCCCAACTTCGTTTCCCGGACAATCTCTTACCAGATGACCAGTCTTGTTGCACCGATAACATCGTTGATGGGTAGTCTGCCCCTTTGCATGCAGTCTCTCGCAAAATGATTAGGGCCGTTGCATTTGTAACATGTATAATCAGATCGCTCCATGCCCACAGATGGTTGAGTGATTCGGGTAAGCTGTGTCGCAGCCACAACTGGTTCCCCCACTTCAGCATTGTCTTTCATCAATGCTCAGGCTCGAGCCAACAGCTGTTCTAAAGTCATATCGTTCACCCTAAAGGAGGACCGCAACAGCCTTTTCACAGGGTTGGGAAGCCCCCGTACAAACACACACGCCAGCACATTATCTGGTATTCCTCCAAATTGCACTGACAGCTTCCGCAGATCTGCCAAATATACGTCTACAGTCTCACCCGGATGCAATACATGTGCCTCAAACTTCTCATATGCTGTAAACCTGTCATCGGCAAAGGCAGTGAATAGAGCTCCCTTAATTCGTGCTGCATCGGATTTTTCTTCTTGAGTTAGTGTTATATTACATTCGTATGGGCTTCCATACGTGCTCCCAGAGCCGGAAGTCGTTAGCTGACGTGTATAAAACTGGCCATATCTGCCACCATTTTGTATTCCTCTTTTTAGTTGAATAAAGCTTGGCTTCCAAGTAACATTTATTACAATTTATTCAACTAAAAAAAAGATTTTTTTTAAGTCTACCACGATACTAAAATGGATGTGACATGGAAACCAAAATGCCTAGACATTGATCCCAGTCTACCGACAGCTGCCAAGGAATACCAACACTGGCGGGCAATATTAAGTAATTACCTTGAAAATTATGAAGATAGGATACCAAACAAATACAGAGCCCTATTAAGCTGTGTGAGCTCTAATGTTTATGAATTTATAGAGACATGTACGAACTTTGATGCTGCTATAGCAAAGCTGGACAGCTTGTTTATTAAAACACCGAATGAAGTCTTTGCAAGACATATACTAGCAACCAGACGGCAGAAGCCGGGAGAAACGATGGACGAATTTTTCCGAGAGTTAGAGAAACTAAAAAGGAATTGCAACTTCCACGACCACAGTGCAGAGGAGTGTGGCGACGAGGCAATGCGTGATGCATTCATTTCTGGAATATCCTCGCCTTCAATATGACAGCAGCTCCTGGAAAATAAAACGCTGGACCTTCTGACGGCGTACAGTCAAGCCTCTGCGTTGGATATAGCCCAGCGTAATAGTGATGCGTATGCAACTCCGGATACCTACCTGGCTACGGTCGTGGACCCAGGATCACTACGGGTATGTGAATGTAGTTGTTCTAGTCCTCGAGTTCCTCCCAGTGAATCGGCTACAGCTGCAACATATAAGAATCGTAAATGTTTCTTTTGTGGTTTCTCCTATCATTCAAGGGATAGCTGTCCCGCCCGCGAGGCTACTTGCAATAAATGCTCCAAGAAAAGACATTATGCCCGCGTGTGCAAATCTAAGCCTTCAAGTTCAGTGGCAACATTGGTCGGTTCTCACTTACTGACCACATTTTCAAACATACCACAAGGACTCGCGCCAGCTGCAACGCATGCGACTATTAACGGGACAAGATTAAGTGCTCTCCTGGATTCTTGCAGTACTGACAGCTATCTTAACGAAAGAATTGTGCAGGAACTAAAACTAAAAGTTTATCCGCCAATAAAGACATTTCTATGGCTCAGAAAACCTTGAATACTCGTTCCAAGGGCTATGTTGTTGTTAATCTAGCTCTCGATCTTAATAACCAGATGTACGTTGCTACACGGCGTGGTATTCTGAAAAATCTGTGTTCAGACTTAATACTTGGCCAGGATTTCTTGCGTCAACATCAAAGTGTAACTTTCAAATACGGCGGGCCCCGTCCTGAATTAACTATGGATAGAGCTCCCCCCCCCCTCTGTGCATTGGCCGCAGCAAAAATAGAAGAGCCGTCACTTTTTAAAAATGTATCTTCAAACTGCAAACCAATAGCTGCCAAATCCAGACGTTTTAGCAAGGACGATCAGATATTCATTGCAGAGGAAGTTAATCATCTACTCTCTGAAGGCATAATCGAAACCAGCATATCACCATGGCGAGCCCAAGTAGTGGTAGCGAAGGACCCCACCCACCGACATAAAAAGCGGATGTGTGTGAATTATTCACAAACAATTAACCAATACACAGAATTAGATGCCTACCCATTGCCAAGGATAGACGACATGGTGAATGATCTTGCAAAATACAAGGTATTCTCCACTTTTGATCTTAAAAGTGCCTACCACCAAGTGCTGCTGAATGAGGCTGATAAAAAGTATACCGCGTTTGAGGCAAATGGTTGCTTGTATCAGTTTTGTAGAATTCCGTTTGGAGTTACAAATGGGGTCGCTGCCTTCCAACGGGCTATGGACAGTATAGTAAAAGAGGGGAACCTGCGTGGTACTTTCCCGTACCTTGACAATGTAACAATTGCAGGACATACTCAGGAGGAACATGATGAAAATGTAAAGCAGTTCCTAGAAACTGTCGGTCGGAGAAACCTTACTCTTAACCAATCAAAGACTGTAAAGTCCGTGCCTTCTATTAACGTGCTGGGGTACTGTGTTGGGAATGGTGTCATCAAGCCTGATACAGAGCGACTTCGCCCATTAAAGGAGCTTCATCCACTCGAGAACTTAAAATCACTTAAAAGGATAATTGGAATTTTTGCGTACTATGCAAAATGGATACATGAATTTTCTAACAAAATTGAACCGCTAAAAAACGCCAGAAATTTCCCATTGGAAGAGAAGGCCTTGGAATCATTCAACTTGCTGAAAATAGAATTAGAAAAGGCTACTCTGCAGACGGTGGATGAAAACTTGCCCTTTGAGGTAGAGTGTGATGCATCCGATGTTGCAATTTCCGCCGTTCTTAATCAAGGAGGACGACCGGTGGCGTTTATGTCTAGAACACTACAGGGCAGTGAACTAAAATACCACATCGTAGAAAAAGAAGCGACTGCAATTATTGAGGCAGTGCGTAAATGGAGCCATTATCTGGCACAAAGCCACTTTACTTTGATTACCGATCAGCGGTCAGTAGCCTTTATGTTTGATAGTAAAAGACGTACGAAAATTAAGAATGCAAAAATCCAGGAATGGAGACTGGAACTTGCCGCATTCAGCTACACTATCAGGTATCGTCCTGGTAAAGATAATGTGGTCCCTGACACATTTTCCCGGGCATACACTTGTTCAACCTTTAATACATCTACACTCGCTGATCTCCACAATGGACTGTGTCATCCGGGGATAACTCGACTGCTTCATTTTGTAAGAGCAAGGAATCTCCCCTTTTCTACAGAAGAGGTAAAGAAGATGTGTGCTTCTTGTAGGATTTGCGCAGAGCTAAAACCTCAATGCTATCGCTTACCAAAAGGAACTCTTATAAAAGCAACAAAACCTATGGAACGACTTAGTGTTGATTTCAAAAGTTCCTCTGCCTAGTGTATCGACTAATTGTTATTTATTAATTATAGTTGATGAATACTCTCGTTTCCCTTTTGCTTTTCCATGTCCCAATATGCATGCAGCAACAGTGATCAAATGTTTAGATTTGCTATTTAGCCTATGTGGAATGCCAAGTTATATACATTCAGATCGAGGCACATCTTTCATGTCCAAGGAGCTGAAATCTTATCTCTCCTAGAAAGGAGTTGTCACTAGTAATACCACTCCTTATCATCCAACCGGAAACGGACAAGTAGAGAGAATTAATGGCATTATATGGAAGGCGATTCGTTTAGCTCTTAGATTGCGTAACCTGTCTGAAAAGCATTGGGAACTTGTACTTGCTGAGGTGCTCCACTCACAGAGATCGTTGTTGTGTACGGCAACTAACGCCACACCGCATGAACGTTTCTTCACATTCCAGCGCCGTTCCTCCCATGGAAATGCGCTTCCCTCTTGGCTAATGACTCCTGGACCCGTACTGCTAAGAAGGTTTGTAAGGAACAAAAACGAACCCTATGTAAACCAAGTTGAGCTCCTTAACAGTAACCCGACTTATGCACACATTATGTACCCAGATGGACGAAACTCTACTGTGTCTATTCGTGACTTAGCACCTTGTCCCGAAGCCCAAACAATTGTAAGGTCTCCTATTGAGGAACAAGAGAGAGGGAACCACTTTGAACAGGATAATATACAATGCCATAATGGAGCCTATGACACGTTGGCCCAGCCTGAACTATGGCGATCCAGTCAGGTACCAAAGACATATCATAACGGTGCCTATGATGACACGTTGGCCCAGCCTGAACTAAGGCGATCCAGTCGGGTACCAAAACCTCCCAATCGATATGGAGATTGGCTGGAGTAGCAATTAAAAAAAAAAATTTTTTTAAATAAAAAAAGTTATTTCTTGTTTTACTTTTTTAGTAATACTTGAAAAAAAAAAAAAAAAAAGGTAAAACTTAAATTATTGAAGACACTTTTTTTCTTCCTCGCAAGGAAGAATGTTATATTACATTCGTATGGGCTTCCATACGTGCTCCCGGAGCCAGAAGTCGTTAGCTGACGTGTATAAAACTGGCCATATCTGCCACCATTTTGTATTCCTCTTTTTAGTTGAATAAAGCTTGGCTTCCAAGTAACACGTGTTTTTTATTTCTGGTAAACTGCGAATGCTCCCCCAGTTAACCAAAGTGGGATGACATTTTCAAGCCGCTTCACTCCAGATAAGTCACACACTAATTCTACCTTCTCAATCCAGTCAACAACTGCTCCAGTCCCATCAAACTCAGGAATTATCTTTAGGTCAAAACGGCTGTCCATTTTAAGCCGAGATAGCTTGTTAACTAACTGTGCCAGAAAAATAAAAGAATTTAAAAAAAAGTTTTGACTGTAATTCAATTTCCAACCGAATTTCGTGCCCACTTTCTCTCTGCCTTTCTCTCTCCAATCCAAATCGCTTCTCCTTCCTTCCCAGCTGTCCTCTTCATTTATATCAGCTGATATCCACATATGCAAATCAGAGACCACCATAAAAACCTGCACCTATGAAGAGAAGCCCTTTTTTAATCTGCAGACATGACATGCGAAGCACCTCATTCTTTTTCCTGACGGTGAGTGTTCTTTATTGTCACAGAATTGAAATACATAGGTACCATGTAGCTAATTCATTTTATGAATAGATGAGTCTTTGAATTTCCTCAAAGCATAGCACTCTTTGGAGATGTCAGATTTTCTGTGCCCTACTCTCAAAGATACGGATGCTTATGTTAGCACCATCAATTATAGTAAAGTTTTTGAATATTCCTAGTGTACCGTGACGCATGTTTATTTTGTACTAGACCATAAATCTAAATACTTTGATCCAGTAGATATTTTCTCTGACTCTTCTGTGGAGAGATCTGTTTTAATTTTTTTTTGAGGACAGAATGAGAGAAATAAAATAGCTTTGTTTTGCAATTTTATACAGAGAGTGTGCTTGATCGTGTTGTGACTTGTTTTAATAAACAGAGCATGTATATTGAGTATTATCAAGTTTTCTAGAGTAAGGAAGATGGAGACATCATTGAAAGAATACAGGTTGTGCCTGGAGATGTTAGGCATTATACTTGGATTCCTCAGAGACCAGTTGTAAAGACAGATGGTCTGAGTTTGGTTAAGATAGGGCCGGTGTTTAATTGCTCTTTGCAAACACGTGATTACCCCTAGCTAAATGACTGTGTGTATTCAGGAATTAAGCTTTTCACAGATATGTTGGAATTGTTGCTGAAATTTAGGATGAATCGTGATGTCCTTCTCACTGACATCCAGCATTTCTAATGATTCAGCTGAAAGATGACAAAAATCGTGTTTGCTTTTTGTCACATTTAAAGATAAACTTGGGTGTTTATTTTCAACTTTGTGATTAAACACCAGGTCAAAAACTACCCCGCCTCCTCCCAGTTTGTGAATATGCTGCTTAGCAATTTTTATGCGAATAATCTTATGAGGACCCACGATTTCCCTGATGTTTTGCTGGACATATACTAGAATACTATATAGTGTTATGAAGGAAGTTAATTAATTCTTGAGTTCATGCAATTCCAATAGCAAGATTTTAGCAGTTAATATGATGTCTGACAACTGTTTTATCGCTTATGATTCTCCTTTGAAAAAGGTATTGGGGTACTTGTGTAACCCTGCACGGGATGATTTGCATGTGGTAATCAATTCCTTAGAAGTTATGGCAGATACTAAGAGAGGTAGACTGTCTCAGAATTCATCCATTTTCTACCAACTTGAATTTTGTTTACCTATAACAGTTACGAGGAGAATAACTTGGGATCACCAAATTTCATTAGATCTCCAACACATTTGGAACAAGTTATTTCAAGATCATTTAAATAATTTGATGTTTCCTACATTGTTGTTGATTCTTCAGCTCGTTTTTTGTTGATTATATTTTGTGATGTTTCACAAAAGGCAATTAGTTTTGCAGCCTACATCTTATAGGGTTGATCGGTAAGTCTGATATTTTCCAAGGCCAAGGTTACCTACCCCCTTAATAAAGAGGACTTTGCCGTCTCTCGAATTGTTGTCTGTTTTTCTTGCTAACATTTTATCCACAATATTCAGTAAAAAGGATTATTATGGCTGGAGATGCACAAATTGTGTTGTCGTAGATTTAATAAAAACAAAATGCTTATTTACTCAAAATCATTTAAAAGACATTCAAGAAAGAAATTAATTGATCTGTGTTTTTACTTGGTTTTCAAATGTGTGAATATGTGTGAAAACACAGAAGATATGATCACAAGGGGAATTACTTTGAATAAGTTTGTCTGTGTTGCAGTTTTAATTAACTGATTAATTGACTGATTGGTGAAGATATTACTCCTCAAGTGATTTGAATTGTTTGAGTTCTGATGATGAACTGACTAATACCATCACTAGTTCTATCAATCAAGAAGTTCTAGTAAGAGAGTTTAAAAAACTTTCTTCTTTGGCAAAACTTATGAGAGTTTTGTCATGTTTTTTAGATTCATTTTGGCTCTGAGAATGTCATTGCCAGAATTTATTTGCTTAGGTTGGTGCAGTCTGTGTTTTTCTCCCTCGGGAGAGAAAATTTGGATGATAAAGGATCAATAGATTTAGAAGAAGAATTGGTAAGTTCAGTATCTACTCTCTAGACACTTTGTATCCTGTTATGCTTCCAAAGCTATGTTTATCAGATAAATAAGTCTAGACAGGCTATTAAGTTTGTTATTTCTTCTTGTAACCTCTGCAAAAGGTACAACATATATATATCTTTAAGGTACACTAAAGTTACAAACCCTTATTAAGGGGAGTGTGACTACCATTACACTACCTTCATTACACCCTGGGGCCATTACTGATATTGTACTATACCACTGGTATACATTACGTTCTAAGATGGTTATTCTAGCCACTTTGATAAATCACCCCCAATTTCACAACCAAACTAAGTGCATCGACAACACGTGTAAGTGGGCAGACAATATGGAGGAAGTTTTTTTCCAGGCCTGTAGATGTAACCATCTGGAAAAACTTCCTCCATGTTATCTGCCTACGTACACGTGTTGTCAATGGTCAAAACAGGATTACCTAAACCCTGAAAAATTCAAGTTCAGAGCTGATTCTGAAAACTGTGCTGATTTCAAGTTTACAATTGGATGAATTGAACCATGTAAAATATTTCCCGTGATGGAAAATATTACTAATGTTTGGCTTTGTGAATCAAGGCAATTACTGTGTTTCTGTGACGTCAAAGTATCCTAAACTTAAATATATTTATATTGCATAATGAAAAATCGATGATATCATTATTTGGAAGTACATATGCTTGTGAACATTTTTTTTTTTGAAAACGAAATATACTAAAAGTCATTTAAGAACAACGTTGTGTGACCTGATTTCGGGAAGTTATTGCACAGAAACAAATGTCTCATTTTACATTTTACCATTTCTAACTATTTTATTTGTAGAATTTCCAATTCTGTTAGTTCCAGTTATTAGTGATTTTTAATTTTTCCTATGGTAAGATAAGAAACCCTGTTTAAATAAAACTACATTAAATTCATTGTTCTTTCTTAAACCTTTCTAAGCAGCTTTCTAGACAGTGAGTGAGTGAGTGAGTGAGTGAGTGAGTGTGTGTGTGTGTGTGGGGGGGTGTAACCAAATGAAACGTGTTCAAAAAGAGGGGAGCGTTTGGATGTAAGGCCTTGTAAGAATAACTAACCCTCAATGTTAATTCAGTACAGAAGCAAGAAAACAACGCAAAAAAGAAAACAGATATAAACGAAGCAAACGTTTTATATATTTTTAAACATACAAATATTGACATGAAAACTTTGGAACAAAGTAAAAATGTTCGGTTTTCAAATCTTTTGTGATAATTTAGTTGGTTGGCTGTTTAGTATGTGGTGTATTTAAATGTTGTAAATGCAAGTAGATGTGAAAACTTAATTGCTGATGGAAGTGTCATTTAAGCAATAATCAAAAACCAATGGAAGAGAAGAAAAACTTATGCTCAAATATTTCCATGAAATCTGTGTTGCTAAGTAGCTGTGTGTGTGGAGGGTGAAAGATAGGTGTTCCGATCGAAGAAGTCAGAAATGCAGTGATTGTAATTCTAAAATAAAATATCCACAGGTACTCTCAAACATAAAAAAATGTAAAGAACTAACAAATTAAATTGTAGTGACATACAGAGAATCAGATGTTCACTGTGCGACTTCCAAATAAAAATTTCTTTGTTTACCGACGAACGATTAGATTAAAGTTGATCAAACTTTTTTTTAATAAAAATTACCCAATTTTTTTAAATTATTTATTTTTATGTAGAAATTCGGCCCAGCTGTTTTGTTTTCTTTTTCTCCCCTCATTTATGGGACAATTCCATCTATTCTACAAAATATTTACAAATAAATGAAACTCTATTGCGAATACGATACTTGCTGTGTGTGAACATATGTTTATTCCTGAACTACAAATTCCCCTTTTACTTTGTGGAGTTTTTTTTTTACATATAATTTTTTTTTAAATTCAATATGTTTATTAAACAAAAACTGAAATATATTACAAATGAATAAAAAATTATATAAAAGAGGAAAATAACAAACGTCAATAACATTTCAGGAATGTAACAACAAATATTAAATAATAGTTAACTAATAAAAATTTAGAACGAAAATGGGGAGGCAAATAATAATGAATTAATAAAATGTCCCTTTTCGAAACCAACATGCAAGCATCAGGAAGTTTCATCGGATGTCCTGGCTTTTTTTACATATATTTTATTGGTTTTGTTAATATAAGTTGATTTTATTATTAAGACTGTTTATGTATTATCGTATCATGAAGAAATAGACATTTTCTTCATCTCCTGTAAAAAAACAAATTGTATATGTAACAAACGTAACAAATTTTGTAAAAATTATCAAAATTGTTTCTCCGAACATTATTTTTTTCATAAAGTATTTGATTTTGTAAAATGTTGAATTTGCTTTCTGATTGTATTATGCCATTATATTTTCTGTAATTGTAAAATAATGATTCGCGTGTCTTGTCTATAAACGCGGGTTGACGAGTTAGTCAGATCGAATCAAACGACTGACCTTTCGCGGACAACAAGTGGTAAAGATCAAGCAAGAAATTGTTAGGCAGAGTTAACGAAAATAAATCGAAAAACTTAAGATAAAAATTAATAGAAAACTGTGTAGTTAAAAATCAAAGGAAAACTGTATTATGCAGTCATAATAAAATTTCAGATCGAAAGAAAAAATGAATGCATAAGGGAAGTTGACAGCCAGTTACCAGTGAGAGAGAAAGGGGTGCGTGTGCCACTGGCTGATACGAGACGATCGGGGAACAGAATCGGGTAAGCTTTGATATATAAGTCCTGATGCCGGTAGTTGGGGCAATTCAACCTGGAATCTTGGCGAGCAAGTTATCCCGTAGAGAATACCCACATGGCAGTGCAGTAGGCTGTCTTGGAATCAAATTGTGAACTCTGAAATTGTTTCGCCAAGATCGTTGATCATCGGGTTTTTTCTCTACGACTTTCGGTGTAGAATTACAACACAAACCTTTTGAAAAGAAGCTAACGATATCTCCCCAATTGATGGTCCACGGGAGATTACTCTACTTGCCGAATAAAAAGATACATTTTGCCAGACAAAAGACTTTTGCCAAAACCAACAGAAACAAGTACTCGGCCTTTTCGCAAATGTACGCATCCAATCTAAGGGACCTTTCTGAGAAACGACATCGAAGTGAAAAAGGTATAAAGAGACATTTTTTGTAAAAGAAACACAAACAAAGACTTTTATTACGAACACACAAAAAAATAAAATACATGTTCAATCTTTTTCACAGGTGTATAAATTAAAAAGAAGAATAAAGATAATAATTTCGTCATCTTGCTGTGATCATGTGTTTTGTGATATGTTTCCTGTTCTCACATTTCCCGAGCGACAGGGTGTGTCATTTTAGAGGATGTCAATGGATTGAATAGAAACATAACGACAGAGATCAGGTTCTATAAAATGGCGTCCTTTATTTACATCAGGCAAAAACATGAGTGCCCCGGTAAAGGGGCGTAACTCCAGACGGTGAAACTCTTATTCAGTCCCTCATGCAACATCTTCCCTTTTCTCAATAAATAAAAAACAGAAGATAAAGACAAACAAAAAAAAACAAAACAAAAAGTCTGATAAGAATTAAAAACAGAGTCTACAAAACACAGTTATCTAGGCATTCATTGGGCTGACTACCCTCCTACCTAACAGGGATTATTCTTCCCTTTCACTTATGTTGTGAAATCCTTGAATCTCATAGGATCTCTTATTATCCTTCCCGACCGTGTTGTCCGCAACCTTTCCGGACTTGGTTTTGTTGGGAATGGGGTCGGGTTGAGGTTTTCTCTTATTTCACCTTCATATTGAGGTGGTTCTGAGTTACATATCTCTTCTGTACTCTGCCCTGTATTCTTGGGTAACTCGCTCTGCACTTCATATGGCTGTTGTATTACTGATGTGAGTGGGGGTGTCTCTGCAGTTTTCTTCAAATCTACTCGATTCCGTCGATATAAGTCCCCACCCACTTTTACATGGTATGATCGCTCATCCAGTCTCCCCCATACAACAGCTTTCCTCCACTCTTTTTGACCATTTATGTGTGGTTTCATCCGTACTACATCTCCAGGATACAATGGTTTAAGTGGTTTTACTTTGTGGTTGAAAGAACGTTCTTGCCTCTTGCAGTCTTGCTTCACTGATTTTCTCAGATTTTTGGGCAATGCTGGCTTGAGTAAATCCTCCCTGGTTGGGAGAAGTGTTTTTGTTCTCCTTGACATCAGCTTCTGAGCTGGTGATAAGAGACCTTTGGCTGGCGTATTCCTGTGATCCAACATTGCTAGGTATGGATCAGCCTTATCGTCCATCGCTTTCCGGAAAAGGTTCTTTGCCATCTTTATCGCAGATTCCACTTTGCCATTTGCCTTGCTATTGTATGGACTGACAGGTGTATGTGTAAAACACCACTTTTTTGCGAAGGCAGAAAATTCCTGGCTACTAAACTGAGGCCCATTATCAGTTACGACCTGATCTGGTATTCCATGACGTGCAAAATGGTGTTTAAGTTTGGTTATCACTGTCTTTGCTTGTGTATTGAGAAGATGATCGATTTCCCAGAAGTTGCTCATGTAATCAACTGTGCACAGGTAGTCTCTATCTGCAAACTTAAAGAGATCTACTCCCACTTTCGCCCAGGGTCTGTCAGGAACTTCATGGACCATTAATGGTTCTGCCGGGTTGGCCACTTCATATTTTCTACATATGGGGCACTTTGAAACATAGTCTTTGATGTCACTGTTCATATTTGGCCAATACAAACATTCTCTTGCTCTTCTGCAACATCCTTCTACTCCCAGGTGTGTGGAATGCAGTTTTTCTTTCAACACCCCTCGCTGTGTCAGTGGAACCACTACCCGGTTTCCTCTGAAAATTAAGCCATCTTGCACCGTCATTTCATTCCGCATATTAAAATATGGTCTCACCTCTGGGTCAAGATGTATTTTTTCTTCTGGCCATCCTTCCAGAATTACTGGCTGCAACTGCTGCAAGCTTCTGTCTTCCTTCGTGGCTGAGCGCAGTTCAAGCAGCCTTCTCTCTGTTATAGGAATATATTCTGCTTCCTTGACATCATCTTCATCGTCCATATCTTCACTGCCCAATCCATAGATGTATGCTCTTGATAGCGTGTCTGCAAGGAACATTTTCTTACCTGGATGGTACAGAACTGTAGCATCGTAAGCCTGTAGTCGCATCAGCATGTTTTGAAGTCGTTTCGGGCATTTCACCAATTCTTTTTTCATAATCGCTTCCAGTGGCTTATGATCGGTTAGTACTGTTATCTGTCGACCAAACGTATATTGATGAAACCGTTCACATGCGTAGACTACTGCTAGTAGTTCCTTTTCAATCTGTGCATACCGAGTTTCTGTGTCGGTCAGTGCACGGCTGATATAGGCTAGGGGTTGACCTTCTTGTAGTAGTGCAGTCCCCATGCTCTTCTCACTTGCATCGCATTGGATGACCAAAGATTTGTTGGGGTCATAGTACCTCAACACTTGTGCCTCACTCACTACCTCTTTAATTTTTCCAAAAGCCTCTTCATGAATTTGGGACCATGTCCATGGCACATCTGCCTTCACCAAATTTCGAATTGGGGCCATCACATCAGATATGTGTGGTAGAAATTTTGTCAGGTAATTCACGAATCCAACCAATCGTTGCACTCCTTTCACATCTGTTGGACACGGCATCTCTTTTATGGCTCTTACTTTCCCAGGATCAGGAAGTAAACCATCACTGGTTATTACGTGTCCCAGGAAAGATATAGACGTTTGTCGTAGGTTCAATTTTTCAGCATTCAATCGCATCCCGCGATCACAACATCTCTGCAACAGTTTCCTGAGTTTTCGGTCATGATCAATTGTTGCTTCTTCCATCGTTTTACCCTTCCCAATCACCAGAAGATCATCCGCTTTGTTAACCACCCCCTCCAAATCGGACACATTGTTAAAAAGGGTCTTTTGAAATATCTCTGGAGCTGGAGAAATACCGAACGGTAAAACCTTCCACCGGAACCTACCATATGGTGTAGCAAATGTTGTTAAGCGACTGCTGGCTTCGTCTAATTTTACATGCCAGAATCCATCTCGTAGATCCAGGGTAGAAAATACCTTGCTGTCAGCCAGTTCTGGTAGTAAATCGTCCAGTGTAGGTAACTGAAAATGTTCCCTTTTTAGAGCTTTATTCAGTGGTCTTGGGTCTATACATATCCGCAGGTTTCCATTTTTCTTAGTTACCAGTGCTAACGCACTTACCCATGGTGTTGGGTCGCTCACTGGTTCAATAACATTCTCTTAACCAGTTTTTCCAACTCGACTTTTAGCCTGTCTTTAAGTGCCACTGGTATTCTCCGTGTTGCTGCAACATTTGGTGTTACTCCTGGATCCACCTGCAAATATACCTCTCCTGGTAATTGACCCAATTCTTCCCTGAACACATCTCTGAAGTCATTGATAATTCTGTCCGAGTACTGGCTGCTGGATTCATTCATCTGGGAAACTTTGGCGACCATTTTGAATTTGTTGTTATTGATTGTGACGAGTTCCATTTTCTGGATTGCATTTTCTCCCAGTAAGGGATGGAAATCCTCTTTCACAATGACAAACTTAACCGCATATTTTTGTCCAGTTTTGGGGTTTATCATTTTAACTCGACATTCTCCCAACGGCTTCACTTCTGCTCCATTCCACATGACAAGGGTCTTATTTGAATGTTCCAGTGTTTTTCCAATCACGTGTTTCACATTCAATATATTCACGGATGCTCCACTATCGAGCTGAAAAGCAATTGGTTTTCCCTTGACCCTCATTTCTGCCTTTATCACCTCTTGACTCACAGCATTCACTTTTTCCTTAATCGTTATGTTGTCTACCTGTCCATAGTCTGAACAACTACTACTGTCGTTTTCCTGGTCCTTATATTGGGTTTTGACAGCCTGCACCTTCTTTTTCCTTGGTACTTTGCATTTCACGGCAAAGTGGTTTTTTCCATTACATTGATAACAGGTCTTGCCAAATGCAGGACATAACTCTTTTCTTGGTCCGTGCTGCAGTGCACACGCCCGGCAATCTCTGTCAGTTTGTGCCGATGTCTTTCTCCTGGGTTTAAAATCAACCTTATTCACTCCTTCAGGCCTTAGGATTCTGGACTGGACCGTGGCATTTTCAGACAGCTTACAAATGTCAATACATTTTTGTAAGTCTAACTGTCTTATTTTCAATAATTCAGCTTGTGTCTGGGGGTTGTGTATTCCCAGCACTACCTGATCTCTGAGTACTGATGAAACGCAATTGTCACAAAAATTGCACGTTTTTACTAACGTCCGAAGTGCCGTAATAAAGGATTCCACAGTCTCTGATCCTCCTTGCTTTCTAGAATGAAATACGTAACGCTCGTAGGTTTCATTCGTTTCCCCTATAGCGTATTTATCAAATGCCTGAATAATTTCGGTGGGTGTTCTTTCATCTTCAGGTGTTAGAAATTGAAATCCGTAGTAAACTTTCAATGCGTCATCTCCCAACGTGTGAAGCAAAAGTGCCGTCTGATATTGTAATGAATGTTTCGTCAAACACGTAATAATGGCGTAGTTATGCCATTTCAGTTTAAACAACTTCCAGTTCGCCGATAAATTATCTTCCATACATAAGGGCGCTGGTGGTCTTATACTAGCCACTGGTCTGTTTGTGTCTTCCGACATTTTTTTTTTTCTTTTCTCCACGTGACGTACGTACGAATTTACAATTTGAAACAAGAATAATAAAGTTACTTATCTGTTTCTTATCCTTTTGTACATCTTACTTAGACATATCTTCATCCCACCGCTGCCACCATGTGTCATTTTAGAGGATGTCAATGGATTGAATAGAAACATAACGACAGAGATCAGGTTCTATAAAATGGCGTCCTTTATTTACATCAGGCAAAAACATGAGTGCCCCGGTAAAGGGGCGTAACTCCAGACGGTGAAACTCTTATTCAGTCCCTCATGCAACATAATCAAGTAGTCAATATAAACAAATTGACTCATAATTTTTGAAATATCAAAAATGTGTCTAATTCATAGTGAATAAAATGATTTTTTTTGTGAATTTAGTTCTTTTATATTTATATACTTTTTACATTTGATTTGATGGAAATAAATCAATTATTGTATGCTGCTTCCTTATAATATGTATAGTTGCTAATTACTTGACATTACTAAGAAATTTCTTACTAAAACTTTTCTCTGTAATTATTATTTAGTAGTAATTTTGGTCTTCACATGTCCGCTCCCAGTCGTGGACCCCAGTCGCATGTTTGACAGGCCTGTATTATGGATCGTCTGTCGGCATATTTTGAAGAGTGAAGTTATCTCCCTTTACATCCTGTGAAACGACGCGAGTGCAACCATCATGGCATCATAAGTCTTTATATGTTGAAGACGACTGTGAAATAATTTCAACACACTCCATTTTCGATTCAATCATTATTTACGCCGAAAACTGGGTTACTGTTGTGGATTGTCCAGTGGAGTTCATGGAAATTTAAAACTTAATTTAACCTCGGCGTAAGTTAAAATAAATATTTCCTTTCATGACGATCCGTTCTGCTTTTTGTTGAGGAGGAGGCGTTGTTTTGTTGTCGACAGTTTTTTCTTTTTTTTTTAACAACAAAGTTTTATTCAACATTTTTTATTGTTCTTTTATTAATTTATATTAAAACGTCGTTTCTAGTGTAAGTTTATTTACAAACAATAAAAGACTTGTTTAGTTTCTGCAATTTCACTTCTAGATTATTCAGGGGTGGGTTACTCTTCTGAATAACCCACTTATTTATGCTGAGCTGAGAAAACATAAATAAATAAAACGAAACAACTTCATCCGTGTTTCGGTCCCCATTTTTGTATTGATTTCGAATTCGAACATTTCATTTCGATTTTGTATGCAACGGTAGACATTAAAAGCCAAACGAAATCGATATTTATGAAATGTTCTAAAATCTATTTTTTAGCTTTTCTTTCAACATTTATTTTGATTAATTTAATTAATTATCAAGACGAAACAATTAAATTACAAGATTATAAAATAATAAATAAAAAAAACGTAGGTACTTCTTTTCGTCATGTCTTGTCAACTGCACCATGAACGGTGTTTTCCCGGAAAGCAAACCACAATCTTACGTGCTGATCCTAAAAATCGCAATTTCGTGATAAATAATAATGTAATTTCGGAGGTATTTTTTTAACTTTAACTAACAGGAGTGAAAAAAACACAAAAAAACAAATATGCAACAAATAAATGTTACCAAAGACAAGATAAGTGGCACATGTTCGTCTTTTCCCACAGTCCGTTTTTCACAACTTTTTACTGACCAGTTTTCTTTCTTTTTTCGGTGTACACTTACCTATCAGGCTGCTAGAGAATTCCGGGGTTTTTGGAAAAGTTTTTCAAATATTTTACATTTTAGGCAGGGGGGATCAGTTTCCAATGTTAATTCAACGTAGACTGATCCCCCTCTTTTTGACCATCTCAATTTAAAAAAAAATCTTTTTCGGTGTACAATTACCTATCATGTCGTGAGAGAATTCCGGGGTTTTTGGAAAGAAATTTAAAAGAATTTGGATTTTAAGACGGGGGATCAGTTTTCAATGTAAATTCAATGTAGACTGATCCCCCTCTTTTTGACCATCTCAAATTTTAAAAATTATTCTTCTGCTTACAATTACCTATCATGTCGTGAGAGAATTCCGGGGATTTTGGAAAGAAATTTCAAAAAATTGAGATTTTAAGTCTGGTACGTCTTCTTTTTTTTTTTTTTACCATAGTCCGTTTTTCACGACTTTTTACGTCTTAAAATCTCAATTTTTTGAAATTTCTTTCCAAAAACCCCGGAATTCTCTCGCGACATGATAGGTAATTGTAAGCAGAAGAATAATTTTAAAATTTTGAGATGGTCAAAAAGAGGGGGATCAGTCTACGTTGAATTTACATTGAAAACTGATCCCCCGTCTTAAAATCTAATTTTTTGAAATTTCTTTCCAAAAACCCCGGAATTCTCTAGCAGCCTGATAGGTAAGTGTACACCGAAAAAGATTTTTTTTAAATTGAGATGGTCAAAAAATGGGGATTAGTCTACGTTGAATTAACATTGGAAACTGATCCCCCCTCCTAAAATGTAAAATATTTCAAAAAAAATTTGCAAACACCCCGAAATTCTCTAGCAGCCTGATAGGTAAGTGTACACCGAAAAAAGAAAAAAAAAACTGGTCAGTAAAAAGTTGTGAAAAACGGACTGTGGGAAAAGACGAACATGTGCCAGATAAGTTACTCTTCTACCTACCTGGATAAGTTTATTTGTGTGTTAATTTATATTCAAGCGTTCTTTGGTGCTTATGCATATCAGCCCTGACATTGAAATATTTAAAGAATGTATAAACTTTATTATGTACTTACGTGTTAGCTGAAAATAAGATTGTGCAGAAAAAATTACGCAAATTCATCCAGTAATTATTTAATTATAAATAAAAAACGATTTTAACGATTTTATCACTCGGTAGATATTTCCACCATTTTGTATCTTAGATTTTTCAGTGGTCAAGGACGATAACTCATTTTCACGATTTCGGGGTTTGGGGTCTCCATTATTTACAAAAATGTCAAAATGTACGTAAACTCATTTTCTTTCTTTTTCTTATAATTAAATAACTACTGGATTAATTTGCATAATTTTTCGGCGCTCTTGTATAAGCAGTGACCGATCTGAGGGAGACAACTCTACTTGACCCAGCCGCCGCCATTCCGAACTCGACAAGGGAGACAACTTTGACACAAAGTTTACAAACCCTACAACAATTAAAAAAAAACACGCTACGATTCTGAAATGCGCCCAAAACAACTCCTAAATGCGCTCAAAACAACCTTCAAACAATTAATTTAAAACCTGTAACATTTTTTTATTAATTGTTATAAAGTGTATACAATTGTGGCATGTAAATAAAAGTGTTTAAAAGTTATTTTGAACGCATTTAAAACCGTAACATTTTTTAAAATTAATTGTTTAAAAGTTATTTTTAACGCATTTCAAAACCGTAACATTTTTTTTATTAATTGTTATAAAGTGTATACAATTTGTGGCATGTAAATAATAAAAGTGATTAAAAGTGCATTTAAAACCAGTAACATTTTTTTTTATTAATTGTTACAAAGTTATACAATTTGCGGCATGTAAATAAAAGTGTTTAAAAGTTATTTTGAACGCATTTAAAACCCGTAACATTTGTTTATTAATTGTTATAAAGTGTATACAATTTGCGGCATGTAAATAAAAGTGATTTAAACCCCGTAACATGTTTTTTTTGGTTTAAAAGTTACTCTGAACGCATTCAAAAGCTATTTCTAACGCATTAATTGTTATAAAGGGTTTGTAAAAATGTGTGTCAAAATTGTCTCCCTTGCCGAAGTGTGGGCGAGTTCGGAATGGCGGCGGCTGGGTAAGGTAGAGTTGTCCCCCTCAGATCGGTCACTGCTTATACAAGAGCGCCAATTTTTCTGCACAATCTTATTTTCAGCTAACACGTAAGTACATAATAAAGTTTATACATTCTTTAAATATTTCATTGTCAGGGCTGATATGCATAAGCACCATTTATTGGATGTGTTTCTACCAGTATTTTGTTTAATTTTCGATTTTTGAGCGATTATCAAGGGCCCTCGTGGGCAGTCATGTTTTTTTTTTTCGTTCTAACTGAACAGAATGGACACTAGGTTTGTTTTGAACAAAAAAAAGGTTCTTGTTGCTTAAAAGTCTGAAAAAAAATTTTTTCTGTCTTATCATAATAGAGAGGTAATTAAGGGGCAATAACTCTATTCAACTGCTGATATTACATCGAAAGTAATTATCTGGAAATTAATTATTAGTAAATGAACGTAAAAGAATACAGTAATGGTAACTTTTAGAATTTATTTTGATTTTTGTAATGAATGAAATCACTGAACGAAATTCATCAAGGAAAATTTAAATAGTTTTTTGTATTGAATATAATTTTTGAATAAAATTCAGCATGGAAAATTTAAGAATAAAATTGAGCAATTTCTTTGCAAATTTGGGCAAATGACTGTTGACGTCCGAATCTCTGCCGCCACATGAATTCTGCGAGATAGGAATCCACCATTTGCGTGTGGGTGCCACATTCAAGTTTATTTCGTTTTTTCGCTTCACACCACATACGTTTAACGTGATTAGTTGTAGCTCTTGTTTGTGGATCCATGAAATTGTACTTGTGATTCACACGCAAATGATGGAATCCTTCGGCACCAAGGCGATCGTAAGCTCGCCAACAATCGGACACAATCGTCGTTCCTGGTCTTATATACTGCTTTATGATAGGGATCAAAGTAGCCGCATCCCTTTTAGGCACAGTTACAAGAAAACCTGATCTTGTGGCTTTTTCGTAGCCACCAAAAACCCACAACTGTCGCGTAACACGACCGGTGTGGCTTTTTCTTCGTGAAAATAGACTTTCGTCTATTTCCACGGTACATCCTTTTCCTCCAAGAATTTGTGGATGACGTAAAAAATAGTTAATGCACAAATCCCGCATCTTCATTCTCCATTTTACAATTGCCTTGTTACTCGTAATTGAGCACTGTTCTTTTACAAATTCCAAATCAGCCTTGCCCTTTGCCCATAAATAAATAAATGTCATAATAGGTAATTTAGACTTCTCAAAAATAGAGTTACGTCTAATCGACGTTACACTTGAACAGTAACCATTCGTGCAACGCCAAAATAATCCATCTGTTTTCACGGTTGATGGCACAAGTATCATATTATGCCCACAACTGCAAGTTTCTTCTCCAGAAATAAGCCCATGGGCTTGCAAGAAATCAATTTGTTTCGCTTTTTCGGACGTAAAATACAGCACATCTTCAAACTTGAATAAATTCAAATCCATTATCGCAATTTAATATAACATCAAACTTGTCAGATAATACATAGAAATTCAGACTCAAAATTCCAATTCAGAGTTATTGCCCCTTAATTACCTCTCTATTATGATAAGACAGAAAATTTTTTTTTTTCAGACTTTTAAGCAACAAGAACCAAAAAAAACGCTTTAAAATTAGTTAAAACACAAATAAACTTATCCAGGTGCAACTTCTGAAAAGCCTCAATGCGGAAAACAGATAATAAATACATATCTGCATGTGACCGGGACGGAACAAAGATATTGTACACAAAAAATTACGTAAATTTATCAAGTAGTTCTTTTGGTGCAACGTCGGAAAAGCCTGAATACGGAAAACCGATAATAAATATATACCTATATTATGTCTGTGACCAGGACGGAACAAACATATCGTACACAAAAAATTACGGAAATTGATAAAGTATTTTTTTTTATCACAGAAAATCAAATTTTGTTATTTTTTTCCACCTCGCTTGTCAAGACGCCATCTTTGCAAACAAAGGCCAAATTTTGTGGATTTGGCCTTTTTTAAAGTAGTTTAGTTTTGCAGCATTTATCCGGTTAATACTTAAATTACTTAAATCACAATCTTCAAGGCATGCCTTTTTATTTTTCAACTTTTTTGCTTATATCGTTACATCTTCGTTGTCCTTTGAAAATTTTCACGTAATTTTAATAAAATATTTTATTTTTTTGCTTATATCGTTGTCATTAAGGCCAAACCACAAAACTTGGCCCTTTTCTGGTAGCGATTTGGCCCTTTTCTGGTAGCGATTTGGCCTTTTTTTTTTTTTATAACGCTAGGCTGAATAACGTCCCTTGCTTTGAAAGATGGCTGGCTAACGAGCAGGTATGAAGAAAATGACAAAATTTGATTTTCTGTGATAACAAAAAAATACTTGATAAATTTATGTAATTTTTAGTATACGATATCTTTGTTCCGTCAGAGTCACATACATAATACTAGTATGTCTTCATTTTTATATATTATCGGTTTTCCGCATTGAGGCTTTTCCGAAGTTGCACCCAGGTAGGTTTATAGGTACGTGCAAACTGTACGGACTATGCTTATTAAAAAGCGCTTATCATTAATTATTTAATTAGTTGTCGTGTAAACTTTGATTGTGTTTGAAAGATAAAAGCTTAAACCTAATCTCTAAACGAAAAAAGCTGCATATTTACGTGTGAAAAATAAACTATAATGAAATATGGGCACTACTTCAGATGAATCGCCTAATTTCCGTGACTGCTCGGCGGCAACGATCGGCCAGGTCGCGGAAGCGCCCGAAAGCTGCCGAGACGAAAACGAGGCTGAAGCAAAACTGAAAGTCGTAAAATGGAAGAGTGGCAGACGACAATATAAGACGAAGAATACAAAAGAAAAAAATACATATATTTAAAAAAAAATGAACAAACCCTAGCTGAAGAACTATAAATAATTTTGGTACTTTTATCGATCCTGAACCAGCTGTCGTGACGTTCGACTCGGAATCGTTCGGCTGTCCTACGCAAACGGCCGAGTGTTGACGAGCCGAAGCAGCGAGCAGCTGATAACTTTGTTACAAATTGAAAATAAGTGCTTTCGAAGACGGATTTTTTGTCAGGAAGTTTTTTTGAAGAAAATAAACCCAAAATGAATTACGAACAGCTTTGCACTGCAGTATCATCGCAAGCAAGTAAGAATAAATAATAAAATTAAAAAAATATGTTGTGATAAAAGTAATTTTGGTACTTTTTTTTTTTGTTTTTTTTCTTCAAAAAAATTCCTTGTGAATAAAAATACAGTATTCATTTTATAACCTCGCTATGTTTTTTTTTCCTGTTGTTTCTTTCAAAAAAAATCATCTAAATATGTTTAATTTTCTTTGTTTGTTTCTTTAAAAAATTCCTAACCCTGACCCCTAAACCCAACTCTAACCCTAACCGTAACCAAGCAAAAAAAAAAAAACAAGCAACACATTATTATCATAGGATGCAGCACCGTATTAAAAAGGTCGGCTGCTTCGGCTCGGCAACTCTCGGCCATTTGCGTAGAACAGCCGAACGCTTCCGAGTCGAACGTCACGACAGCTGGTTCAGGATCGATAAAAGCACCATAATTTTTTTTTTTTGTTGTCTTTTTTTACATAAATCAAAGAAATACTTTTTTTACGATATTTAGGTAACTTTATTTTTTGTCCTTTTTTTTTTACATAAAACAAAGAAGTATGCTATTCTTAGGATATTTAGACAAGTTTTATTTTGTATATTTTTTTTGGGGGGGGGGGGATTTCATATATTTTCTCGTCGAGGTTCAGAGTTTACAGATACGTTTGTGGTCGGTTCGAAAGGTCTTCCTACCAGTGTTGCCAACTGAGATTTTCAAAACCCGCTAGATTGAGAAAGCAAAATTGCCAGAAAATCGCTAGATTTTTAACTTTTCGTCATTATTGGCAACTGAGATTTTCAAAACCCGCTAGATCGAAAACAATAAAATCGCTAAAAAAAAACCCACTAGATTTTAACTTCGTACCCTATATATATATATATATACAGGGTGGGCAAAAATAAGGGTCCTATTTTTAAAAATTCATAACTTTTTTATTTATTGATTTTTAAAATTTTTTTTTTTAGAATAAGTAAAGGACCCCTTCCGAAGCAAGCATGAGCCGTATTAGCCCTAAGGAACGTACCCTCATTTAGAAAACATTATTTTTGCTTAAAAAACTCAAAACAGTGTAAAAAACAATACTTTAGTTTTTGTAAGTTTTAAGAAGTGTTTTTCGGCTAAAATTTGTTTTGTTTATTTCAAAAAATCTCGGAAGGGTCAGTCTACACACACATAAAGTTTGGTGAGTTAAACTTTTATTTTGTGGAAGTTATTCAAATTCAAGATATACAAATTTAAAGATAGGACCCTTATTTTGGCCCACCCTGTATATATATATATATATACAGGGCTTTACGCGCTCCACTACTTTTGGAGCTGCTCCCGCTCATGCTCCAACGACCAAAATTGGAGCTGGCTCCTCTCACGCTCCCCATTTTCAAAAAGGAGCCGCTCCTGTTCCAACTCCTATAAAAAAGGAGCGGCTCTTTTTTTAATGCTCCATAACGAAAACATACCTTCTTTCATAAACGTTCTATTTTGCCAATGAGTGGTCGAAGGACAGGGGTGGGCGACACAGGATCTCCTCAATATGGGTGGGGATGTCACTTTAAGTGTAAGACCGTAAGATAATATTTAACAAAATCTCGCTAATATTTTGAGAGTTATAGGAGAACATGTCGGACGAAGTATAGGATTATACGTAATCCCCTGAAGTATTTTAAAACAATTTTAATTTTCATTACATTAACAACCTATTTTTTCAGGAAAGGAAAATTTGACCTGATATTTTTGCTATTTATTTTGGAAGGGAATTTAGATTTGTTTTAAGTAAATAAAGTTTTACTTTTAAACATTATTAGTGGTTATTTTCTTTTTAAAGAAAACATTTCTCTGGGAGAGGAGAGACAGCCAGGGCAACATTAATCGTTGTGTTGTTTAATATTTGTTTGTTTTACGAACGTAACTATATTGTATAATGTATATTATTATTTACAACAGAGAAACGCGCAAGTACTTTTAAACAAATCGAGTTATCTACCTCCCACAGCGGTAAGATGTGACACAAGGTCAAAAAATGGGATTTGAAAAGCCAGCACCCGAGAAGGTGAGCACTCTGGCCTACAAAAAATGCCTGGCAGCCCCGTCGGCATTCCTCGGTAGGGGCGCCTCAGGCAGTAAGCAATAAATTTACTCCTCCCCAAAGAGGGGAGGCAAAGCCTGGGAGGGTGAACCTCCTAGAACTGCGCAGGACAGACCCATAGACTGGCGTAAATCAAGCCCCGAAGGCCAAGACGATACCGGTCTATAGGGCGTAGTATCCATCGGAACAGATACTACACTTTGATCTTGGCAAAAAGGCCGAGAAAACAAATCGATTTATCCATTTTTTTTTTTCAATAGTACAATTTGGGGCGAAAAAAAAAACGAAGTTTATTTTTTAAAGATTGAATAAAAAAAATATTTTTCATAAGTTGGCCAAAAAATATCAATAAATTGTCAATAATCAATTCAGAGATCCATTTAATGTCTTAAAATTTCATACAAAATATCCGGCCTAGACCTTAGGAGTTGAAAAAATATCGGGTCAAATTTTCCTCACCCGAAAAATTAACTGGAGCAAGTTTTCCTAGGTCGGGCAAAAACATTTATTAAAATTAAAAAAGGTGAAAACGTCTATATTTGAAATCTCTAACAAAAACAAACTGTTTACAATTTTTATATTCTATAATAGATATTTTAAGATAAAGAAAGATATCTAATCTACTTTTGGTTCTAAAAAGACAACAAATTAGTCAGAAAATCTAATTATTTGCTTTTTTAAATTAAAATTTAAGATATTTTCTTTAATTTAATTAAGTTTAAACATCGGTTTAATTGTAGAATAGGGACCGCTGTTTTCTTTCGCTTATTTGGCTTGGTATTCGCCCAAATTTTGGATAAAACTGATTGTTGGTCTTAATTATATTTTTGGTCTCGAAATAAAATTCGCATTTACTTTTTAAAGTGTTGAGAATCTAACTTTAATTCGAGGTTTTAATCGCTGGGGGCCATGTTGGTTTTTGTTTTGTTCCTTGGGCTAAAGATATTTTTTTCTTGTACTAAAGATATTTTTACTGCTTTAACATTTTATTACACACAAAAAAAACTTTGAACATTCTATTTACAAAAGCAAGTTTTAACGGAATTTAATGAATTTAAAAGCAAACATGAAAAGGTTAAAACATACTAGTCGTGAATTTAAGAATAACAAAATGTCGCCGAAAAGACGACAGGTAAAAATGTGGTATAAAAGTTCAATTCGATATATGCTAAAAAATAAATTAGAATTTTTTGTCAGGACAATATAATACCATTTCATCCCAAAAATCGATTTTTATCGAACATTTGGATGAATACCGAGCAAAATGGGCGAGAAAATCCAACGGCCCCAATAATATAATTGAACCTAAAATTCTTTATTTTAAAACACGAAATAAAAGAAAAATTGGCTTATTTATTCAATCAGCAATAAACATCCTTGTCATAAATACAAAAAAGTTCAAATCTGTAAGAAAATAACTTCAAAGACATCTATAGACTCACTGGCGACATTTGTTGCCCAAATTGTCTCCTGCCTTAAGAAAAGTGTCCCATCAAAAATTTAACATGTCGATATAAAAATGTTGTTTTCAAGCTTAACTCTCCTGTTCTTTCTCCCTCTCTCCCCCTTCCTATATCTCTCTCCCTTCCTATCTCTATCTATCTATCTCTCTCTCATATACATTTACCAGAGATATAATTTTAAAAAATAACTCAGAGTAAACTCTGAGACTTTCTTTTCTTTTCCTTTTTATTGCTGAATAAAAAAACTAATGTTTAAACAAACAAAAAATCAAATTTTGAAGCGAGGAGCGCGGAGCGATAAAACCACCGCACTTTAGTACCAAATGGAGTTGCTCCCGCTCCACTCCCGCTGAATATAAAATGAGCCCTCCACTCCTTCGCTCCAGCAAAAAAGAGCGTGCTCCTAGAGTGTGCTCCTTTTTGGAGGGCTCCGTAAAGCCCTGTATATATATATATATCAAAATGACTGCCAAATTTTATTGACTACTTTTGTCTGTTTTTCAAAGCTATGACAGCAAAAATATATCCACTGTACAAATATTAATCTGTCTGTTTTTGTCTATTACTTAAAAAAATTATTTTGTAAATATTAATTTGTTGTCTGACTTTTGCGGATTATTTTGCAAATAAAAATTAATTTGTTTTCATAAATATTAATTTGTTACCACCTGGACCTAGGGTTAGTGGGAGGTTTAATGGAGTGTATATTTTGTTTTGTAAGAAACGAATCATACAATCAAACAGTGTTTATTAAAAATTTAAATATATTACAAATTTAACATCACAATAATGACGTATCTAAATATAGAATATTGCCAAAGAAATTGTCCACAAAAATGAAATTAATATTTGCAAAATAATCCGCAAAAATCGGAAAATTAATTAATATTTTTAAAATAAAAGCTATAAAAAATATTCACAAAAAATGAGAAAACAAATTAATATTTGCAAAATGATTTTTTTTAATCCACAAAAATCTGAAAATAAATTATTATTTAGAAAATTAAAATTAAAAAGAGAAATCCGCAAAAATCGGGCAACAAATTAATAAGTGGATTAATTTGCTCTGTCACCGCTGAAAAAAAGACAAAAATACGCGCTAACATTGGAGAGTTACGGTGGCCTTGGCTAACCGCATTAATATACCCAGCCTTTTTTTCTTTTTTATTGTTATTTGACACTTTAATCTTATTTATATTTAATTTAAATATAAAAAAACAAAAAACAAACAAGGGAACGATTTATTTTAAGTTGTAACTTTTGCTAAATTAATTTTTACCGTTAAAGATTCAGGTATTCTGAGAAGTCGTAAGGATCGTTTTCAGTCTCAAACCAACCTTCTTGTGTTTGAGATGTGCTACTGGTACATACTTGTTCGTGTTCTCCAGAAGCGTCTCCTTTTTCGTTATATGCTTCCATTATTCCGATCTTTTTTAAAAGATCGTCTGGTAACACATAGTTGTAACAACATTTATTGTTTCGTCTGAGCCCCAAAATGGCATTTGCCATTTTTGTTTCCATTCGGTTCCTTAATTTATTTTTAATAATGTTCATTTGGCTAAAAATCCTTTTAACTTCAGCTGAATGTGGCAAAATGAGAATCATTAATACAAAATCTGCAAGTTCTTCAAATGGGTTAGAATCTGAGGCGTCTCTGTATTTATAAACCTCATTCCAAAAACTTACTGTGTTTACTAAGTACATGCAAAATCAATGGCCGATTCCCAAAATGTAAAAACATTTTGACCCCCCCCCCTTCACTTAAAAATTCACTAAAATTCAGGAAATCAACCAATTTTAATGAAATTTTCAATATTTATTAATTAACAATCACGGAATATAATTAAACCATTATTATTTTTTTTAAATCTTAGTGAAAATGTATTTTTTTAAAACAAAATACACCTTTACTAAAGTTATATTTTTATATATTAATAAAAAAAAAATGCATTAAATTTTTTTTGTTTTTTATGAAAATAAAGCATTGTAGATGTTAACAATTCCAAAATTTTTTTAAAATATCTTTATATATTACGAAAAAGGGCCCTAAATACCGTGTTAACAAAATCACTATAACTCGAAGAAAAATTATTTTTTTGAATTAACGATATTATTATTGAATAAAGCATTGTTTAATCAATATTTTCACCAAAAATATAATATAATTGCAAAAAATATTTCATGTGATTTTAGTGATTAGAGTTTCTGGAAAAATAAAAAATGCGACATAATTATATTTCCCTTTCATGCATGAATGTGGCATCACCAGCGCAAGAATTTTTTTTTATAATCTTGAAAATAAACCAAAAATTGACAAATTTGAGACCCAGGAACTTAACTAAAAAAAGAATTTTAAAAATTGGATAATTTCTACTAACGATGAACTTTGATTGGTATGGTAGCCCCGTTCTGTAATAACCAGCTGGGATTAGCCTTCCAACAACCACTCACTTTTACACTGCCCTCAAATTTTTATTTTTAGAGATTCAACAATTTCGTTAATTTCACAATTCATCGTCAATTATTTGGAAAGATTTGTATTTGTTTTGTCTTTTTTTCATTAATAAATATTTAAGAAGTTAAAAACAATTATTTATTAATAAATAAAGAGAATTCAAACATGACATTTTCTTTCAAAATTGAATTCTGTTTATCAATAAATAACTGTTTTAACTTTTTTTTTCAATGAATAAATTGTCAGTGTAGTCATTGACTTTAATTTACTTTTTCACTTAAAATTTAAAAAATACACTTTATTTTAAAAAGAATCAATGTAATTTATCGTTACGACACATTAAGAATAAATCGAGTAACTAAAGTTTTAAATCATGTAAAAAAAATTGATAAAATTGACACAGTTCGTAACGTAAAAATCATTTTTAACATTTAAAAAAGTTTTATATCAAATTCTAATGAAAAATTATTGGTAAACAGACGTCATCAATAATTTCAGAGTATTACTAAATTAAAAACTAATACCAAGTTAAATATGAACCTTTTTAGTTAAAAATAAAATAAGATCTTAATTGCGTACATTCACAAATATTTTAATTAAATAAGCATTTCCTTTTTTATTATAGCAAAATAAGGGTACTTAAATTTGTTTATAACCTTAAAAAGAATAAAGAAATTAATGGATAATAATTTTTCAACTTCTATAAACTATTACAAAACCATTTTTATATATAAAGTTAAAAATGATAAATTATGACATTTTTGTCTTCCATATATTTTGCATAGCGATAGTCATTTTCCGATTAACTGATGTCAGATTTGACTAATTTATGACTTTTGAGGGGATAATTTTGCTAATTTTAAGTAAAACGTGGGATTTTTTTAAAATTCAGTGTCTTATGACTTTAATTTAATAATTATCTTTGAAATAATGCCCCAAAACTTATATTTATCTTGCAAGGGATCTTTACAAGTAATTTTTTCAAAGTTCAAAATACACTGAATTTTTTAGCCGCCGTGATTACATATTTCATTATAATTTATTTTTCACATGTAAATATGCAGTTTTTTTCGTTTAGAGATTAAGTTTA
The DNA here is from genome assembly GCA_963556195.1 of Sepiola atlantica. Lineage (NCBI taxonomy): Eukaryota > Metazoa > Mollusca > Cephalopoda > Sepiida > Sepiolidae > Sepiola > Sepiola atlantica. Next base: position 144,398,515 of record OY744518.1, on the reverse strand, counting down.
GGCTTTTATCTTTCAAACACAACCAAAGTTTACACGGAAACTAATTAAATAATTAATGATAAGCGCTTTTTAATAAGCATAGTTCGTACAAGAGGGGGGCATTTTTGCACATACCTAGTGTTTACAGTCTCTTTTCACTCAATGAAGGTAATATTCTTCCACTGCGTTTCTATAACACTAATCTGGTCAGGAGGTGTATATAATAGTTCTAGCAGTGGAATGAGAGGTTCTTTAACAACATGTAAGGCATTGTTGATTGATAAAAGAGACATCTTTTCAAGAATATGTAAATTATCGGGTAGCCTTTGACGTATTTCTTGAATGAGTTTTATAATAAATTTACTGCATCTTTCTCTTAATGGCCCCTCTTCAGAAGAAAGTCCTTTCTTTCGCAGATTTTCTATTTCGAATTCATAACCCAAATAAGCATGTGCGTCAATGGCTTCTTCAATGTTTCCCACTAAAGGATCTACTGTAGAAGTTGGGGAGACAATTTTCCTGACTAATGATTTTAATAACATGACAAGGTCATTCAAAAGTCTTGTTGGGTCTGCGCCTTGGGATTGAAAGGAGTTATTCACCCTTTGGATGTCTTTTAAGATTGGCAACACAAACTTAATATAGGCCAGGTTTCTTCTATCATTAAACATGGAGAACAACATTTCAGCTATGTAGCATCGTTCATTTGTCCGTACTATGTCAAAACGAGTCTTAAGCTCGAGCCACTGACTATATATCCTCTCGACTGCAGTTGCAATTGACAACCATCTAGTGGGACAGGACTGGACAATTTTTATGGGATCGTGATTTTCGGTTATCAAATTGTATATCTTTTTATATGCAGCTTGTCTAGAAGATGATCTTGAGAACCAGTTGTAGGTTTCGGCGACTAAAAATTCCAAACTCCATGATAAAACTTCAGCCGTGGCTGCTGAAATACATAACTGAAGAGAATGGCAGACACAGCGAATCAAAATCAAGTTTGGCACTTCAGTTTTCAACTTTTGATAGACCCCCATTGTTGATCCCTACCATAACGCTAGCATTATCAGTTCCAATGCCTCTTAAATTTTTTAAACTTAAACCAATATTGTTTAAGGTTTCCTTCAGGCTTCTGACAATACCACTCGCATTGCATTCTTCTAATGTCGACAGACTCAGAAATGTGGATACAATTTTTTCCCTTTAAATCATCATGATAAATTATTGCTATACCTAGATATTTGTTAATACTAATATCTGTTGATTTGTCTAATAGTAAACTGTAAGATTTTTTTCCTACGGCATTGGTTATATCCATCATAAAATAGGGATACACAATGTTCTTGATGAGACCACTGCATTTAGATCTTCTCATCTGTACCAGAGATGCGATCTTGCTATCTGTAAAACTGTTTTTACACAAATTGTTCAAGTGCTCACAAATTACAATTGCCGTGTGAGCAGCTATAAACATAGCCATTCGTGATTGTGTTTTATTGCGGTAGCACTTTTCCCGGGCGCCAGTGGCCGCCAGCACCAAATGGCTCAAGTGACGCAATCGCAGTCATTTAAAAATAAAGAATAGTCTTCAATATTAAAGATAAGCATATAATTGTCTCCCCTCCCCCCTCGAATACATTTAATTGTGTTTTATTGCGGCAGCACTTTTTTCGGCCGCCAGCTGCGCCAGCGGCCGCCAACACCAAATGGCTCAAGTGACTCAATCGCAGTCATTTAAAAATAAAAGATAAGCATATAATTTTCTCCCCCGCCCCCTCGAATACATTTTTTTTTGTTTTATTGTTTTACTTTTCCACCGGCCGCCACCGCCAAATGGCTCAAGTGACATTTAAAAATAAGCATATAGTTGTCATTTTATTCCCCCCCCCCCCCCAAATACAATTTTTTTAGTATCTTTTATGTTATACTTAATCTTTTGCACTTTAAGGACAGCGCTGATATAATAACGTTATTATTTAGAAACCCATTATAAATTTAAAAAAAAAAAAAATATTTTACACATATATATATATATACTAGCAGGTCTACCCGGCATTGCTCGGGGTCATAAAAATATAAAATAGAAGAAAAATCGCGTGTGTAACATCTTTATATTCAAACTTCTATTTCTCTCCCTCTCTCTATAGCCGTCTCTTTATCTTTCTACTTTTCTTTTTCCTGGTCGCCCCATTTCACAGCTACTTTCTCATGTTGCCTTTTGCAAAAGCTGTTTCTTCCCCACCATTCCTCTTCCATTGCCCAGGGACAAAAGTATGACATATTTCTATAAAAAGTAGCACCTCTGTCTGCGCCTTCTATATAGGTACTTATCTCCGCCCCGGTGTGCATACTATATAGGTACTTATCTCCGCTCCGGTGCGCATACTATATACGTACCTATCGCCGCCCTGGTGCGCATACTATATACGTACCTATCGCCGCTCCGGTGCGAATGCTAAATATGTACCTATCGCCGCCCCGGGATGAATGCTAAATACGTACCTATCGCCGCCCCGGGATGAATGCTAAATACGTACCTATCGCCGCCCCGGTGCGAATGCTAAATACGTACCTATCGCCGCCCCGGTGCGAATGCTAAATACGTACCTATCGCCGCCCCGGTGCGAATGCTAAATACGTACCTATCGCCGCCCCGGTGCGAATGCTAAATACGTACCTATCGCCGCCCCGGTGTGAATGCTAAATACGTACCTATCGCCGCCCCGGTGCGAATGCTAAATACGTACCTATCGCCGCCCCGGTGCGAATGCTAAATACGTACCTATCGCCGCCCCGGTGCGAATGCTAAATACGTACCTATCGCCGCCCCGGTGCGAATGCTAAATACGTACCTATCGCCGCCCCGGTGCGCATACTATATACGTACCTATCGCCGCCCCGGTGCAGATGCTAAATACATACCTATCGCCGCCCCGGTGCGAATGCTAAATACGTGCCTATCGCCGCCCCGGTGCGAATGCTAAATACGTGCCTATCGCCGCCCCGGTGCGAATGCTAAATACGTGCCTATCGCCGCCCCGGTGCGAATGCTAAATACGTATTTATCGCCGCCCCAGTGCGAATGCTAAATACGTATTTATCGCCGCCCCGGTGCGAATGCTAAATACGTGCCTATCGCCGCCCCGGTGCGAATGCTAAATACGTACCTATCGCCGCCCCGGTGCGAATGCTAAATACGTACCTATCGCCGCTCCGGTGCGCATACTATATAAGTACCTATTGTCGCCCCGATTTGCATACTACATAAGTACCTATCGCTGCCCTGGTGCAAATACTAAATATGTACATATCGCCGCCCCGGTGCGAATGCTAAATCTACTGCCGCCCTGGTGCGCGTGCTATATGTACCTATCGCCACCCTGCTGCGCGTGCTAAATACATACCTATCACCGCCCCGGTGCGCATGTTATATACGTACTTATTGCCACCCCTGTGCACATGCTATATATGTACCTATCGCCATCCCTATGCATGTTAATCGATGTTTTTTATGAAATTTTCAGTGAGGGCACAGCACAGCTGAGAGCAATATATTTTTATAGGGTTTACTTCCATAAAGAGGGCCAAAGAGAAAAGTAAATCGTAAACAGAGAAAGAGAGGAAGTAATTTATAAGCTAGTCCCACAGCTTCATTGATTTCACACTAAGTTGTTAGGTTTAAGAAAACTTAAAAGGTATCCACTGAATGAGGAATTATCAATTTTTATTAACACTGTTGCCTGAAAGTCTGGATAATCATCTCAGCCAAATTGACTATATAGAAACATCCAGAATGAGAAATAGCAAAATATGCTCAAAATCTATTAAAGTTTATATTTTCATCTTAATTTTTATATCATCATTAGTTAGTCAGAATAATAAGGGTTTAGAATAATAAAGATATTTGTGTTTATAAAAAAAAATCCATTTAATATATTTATATATTTGGTTAAAAAGTTTAAACTAACAAAATGTGGCAACATACTTTGCATTGTTAAATTTTTAGGTGAACAAATAAACTTCTCGATTTAAAAAAAATCTACCAAAAGTCATCGAATTTCATGCAATTTTAGATAATTCTCAATTTCTGAATTAATTTTTTTTTTTTTTAAGTTGTGGAAACCTTTCTTTTAATTTTTCAGTAAAAAAAATCCAAATTTTTTAGAAATATACTCATTTGAAAACTGAAATTCAAGGCTAATTTAATTATTGTTTATATTTAATTTTAGGTTCATTCGATAGATAAAGCAGAAAATTATGTCAAACAATATTAATTCGTTTTTCGTATGTACGGCAAAGTTATGACCAGAACCCCACCAATAGACAAAACGGAAAAATAATCAGATTTTCATCAAAATAAACGATTATTTTGTTGTTTTTATTATACATTATTAAAGTAAAGCAGTAAACACGACAAATTCGAAGCTTTTATTTGTAAAAAACAAACAATACGTTTTAAAGACTTTATTATAAACTAGCGGAACCTGTCGCCCGGCGTTGCACGGGAGAAAGTACTACCTATTGCATGACGTCGAATAAAAAAGAAACAGACTATTGTTCTCCCCCCCCCCCTCTACCGTTTTGGTGAATGTTTTAAATTAAAAAAAAGAAAAAGTGGTAGAGTAGAATGGGATTGAACGCTGAAAATGGCGATCATGAAACCTCCCTCCTTAACGATTGCGCTACGGTTTCGAGTTAAAAATACATGTGAAAATAGACCAATTAAGCTAAACTTGTTTATTGGCAGCTTCTGTCGACCACATATAAAGTTCAACAATGACACGGTTTAGGTCATTTATTTGGGCAATTTTTACTATAATATGCGTGTTAAAGCATTTTGAAAATGTAAATGTATCGCGGTCTACCAGTATCTTGGCGATTATTGAATTAAATAGGATGTCGATTCGATGAAGAAATTGTAGCCGCCATCTTAAATGAATAAATGTTGCAGGAATGTTCGTTAATTTCATTCGCTTAATTCTGGAATGAATATAAATGTAGAAGTCATAGGTAGAATTAGGAATAACGTAATCTGATATTCGCGGAAAATCATTGTAGTGAACGGGAGCGGTCATTAATTCTTTGCGTATTGCTTTATATTATGTAGTAAATTAATAGCAGGCAAATAATAAATAAGAACCGGTGTTTTGTGAAAATTAAACTGTGTTTATTAGTTTCCGGTGTCGATGAGTAGAGTGACAGTACATAATTGTTAGGGAGAAAAGTTTTTGCTACCACCTATGTGGAGTTGGTTTTTCGGAGAAACGTTGATGATGGGCCAAATGTAATATTTAGTGTTAGGTAGAAGAAAATAATAACAAATTTACTAAAACACGCTCGAGTGAGTAAGTGTTATATAGAGGTGAGTTCAGTAGCCTGTGATGCATGTGGTTATTTTCCTATACTCCGAGAAGGTACAGGGGAAAAAACGTCTCTACTTTATATATTAGATAAGTAACTCTGTTAAAACAAAGTAAATGCAACTTTCTGAAATATTTTTAATAAATGTCAACAATTTTACAAGTTTTTCACAATTCCACTTGTAATCCTGGTGCCCAGTAACGGGAAATTAGATAATGGAAAATTAGGTAACGGAAAATTCGGTAATTTGGGGAAAGTAGGAAAATTAGGTAACTATGGAATAAATACCGATCGAAAGTAGATTTTAGGACTGTCTATGGGAATTTGGAGGGGGCGAGGTCGTGGTTATGCCACGGCAAGGCCCTTACTCCTATAGTTTTAAATAGGGTCTACCCCCCCCCCCCCCCCACCGCAAAAAATATTTAAAAACATTTACTGCTGTTTTAAAGCAAATAAAATTGAGTTATGTTTGTTCTAAGAACACTGTTCTGGTATTATCTTTTCCAATTATTATTTTGATAAAAAAATATTAAATTAAAATCCTATTACGAGATTATCCATTATAATGCATTTCGGTTTCTTCGTAAGGAAGTCGGCCATTTTAATATTTTGTTAATGATTGAATTACTTCGATATTTATTCCATACTTACCTAATTTTCTAATTTCCCTAGCGTGCCAAAATTACAAAATTCCCCCCCCCCCCCAAAAAAAAAAACACGCGCCCTTCCTACTACTAACCCTAAGTCCGGGTGGTAATACGAAAAATAAATAAAGAATAAATTTAACAGAAGTCGAAAAAAGTGCGTGCGACGTGGGTGTAACGGGGCTGTTAATAGTCAATTAATTGAATATTAAAGTTAGTTTTTTTGTTGTGTTATTTATTTATATTAAATAAACTCTTGTATTGTATCACTTATCTTTCACGGAAAGAAAACAACAACAATTATTTCAGAATGCATCAGTTTTGCATATACTTGTAACATAAAATGATCCCCCATTTCCGGGCCATTCTAATTTAGTAGGTAAAAGAATTTAGTTAACATTGGTTCTCAGAGTGTAAATCGAATATTTTTATTGGTAAATTATGGGGATGCAAAGTAAACATTTCAAAGTTCACTGCCTCCTATCTCTCTTATCAAACCTTTTGTAATGTTAAAAATCGAAAATTAAACAAAATGCTGGAAGAACATTACATTTTCGTACGATTGGTGACATTTATTGGATGTGTTTCTACCAGTATTTTGTTTAATTTTCAATTTTTAGCGATTATCCGAGTGATCATCGTCGACATCTTATCGACGCCATTTTCTTTTTGAGTATGAACTGAACAGTCGACACCGTGTTTGTTTTTAACAAAAATATGCTTTAAAATAAGTTAAAACACAAATAAACTTATCCAGGTAGGTAGAATAGTAACTTATCTTGCCTTTGGTAACATTTATTTGTTGCACATTTATTTGTTGTTTTTATTTTGTTTTTTTTACCCATTTTTCGTTATAAATGCCCTAGAATTGTTTTTTTTTATTAATTTATTTTTATGTTCGTGGGCTTTTGTCCGTGTTTGAATTATTTTGGTGGCCTTTTGTCTGGTGAGCTTTTGTCCGGTCGTGATCACCATTTTATTTTTAGAACATTAACATTTTTATTGACATGTAAACTACTGCAGATTTGCATATATCATGTATGGAAGGTAGCTTGAGAAATAATCTCATGATGACTAAAGAGAAAATGAATATGGAAAATAGTTTTACTGAAATCTGAAATTGCGTGTGTGTATGTGGCAAACGAAATCGCCAGATTTTAAAGAAAAAAATCGCTAGCCACTAGATCCAAATTTTACTAGCCAGATTCAAATCAAAATCGCCAGATCTAGCGGGAAACCCGCTAAATTGGCAACACTGCTTCCTACTGCTTGTTTTGTTGTGTTGAGCGCAGATGATTGGCAGCAACCTGATTGGTCAGCTCTGCTTCAGCCTCGTTTTCGTCTCGGCAGCTCTCGGGCACTTCCGCGACTTGCCCGATCGTTGCCGCCGAGCAGTCACAGAAATTAGGCGCTTCATCTGGAGTAGTACCGAAATATGTAATCACGGCGGCTAAAAAAACCCAAAATTCAGTAAATTTTTAACTTTGAAAAAAATTACTTGTAAAAAAGTTTTTGCCCATTATTTCAAAGATAATTATTAAATTAAAGTCATAAGACACTGAATTAAAAAAAAAAAATTCCCACGTTTTACTAAAAATTAGCAAAATTATCCCTCCAAAAGTTATAAATTAGTAAAATCCAACATCAGTTAATCGGAAAACGACTTTGCAAAATATATGGAAGACAAAAATGTCATAATTTATCATTTTTAACTTTATATATAAAAATGGTTTTGTAATAGTTTATAGAAGTTGAAAAATTATTATCCATTAATTTCTTTATTCTTTTTAAGGTTAAACAAATTTAAGTACCCTTATTTTGCTATAATAAAAAAGGAAATGCTTATTTAATTAAAATATTTGTGAATGTACGCAATTAAGATCTTATTTTATTTTTAACTTGGTATTAGTTTTTAATTTAGTAATACTCTGAAATTATTAATGACGTCTGTTTACCAATGTTTTTTCTTAGAATTTGAAATAAAACATTTTAAATGTTAAATTTATTTTTACGTTACGAACTGCGTCAATTTTATCAATTTTTTTTTACATGATTTAAAACTTTAGTACTGTTTTGTACAGTGAGTAAGAATATAACGCTGAATAAGTATATAATATTGTTTTTATAAAAAAATAATTTTTTAATATGGCCGCTGAACAGCGCAAGCACCCAATAATATTTTGTTTCTTATAAAACGGTACGGGGCTTGTGTATATAAACCCGGTTGTGAAATATGGCAGTTAAAAATAAAATGACACAAAACTTTATGAAATACTTACTTGTTATTAGAAAATATTAGCGGACACCAGGAATTTAGTCTAAAATAATACCCCAAAATTTGTTTAACAAGAAAATTGTAAATTTGAGTTATTGTCCTTGAAAATTTCGGTTTCTTTGTTTCTTATTTTTTAATAAGAATTTGCTTCAATTAATAATTTGATGACCAAACGATACCATAATCCTTAAATTTAACTTAAAAAATCTTATTTAAATAACTAGCAAAAATATGCTCCCTCTAGTCGCATATTTTTGCTAGTATTCTCATTTTAATCTATAAACTAAAAAAGTTGCACTGCAACCATAACTTAAAATTTGAATATTTGGAGCCAATTATTTTTCATGCGTTTCTTAGTTCTTTTAACTTTTTCTTATTATTTTCTCTGGTTCCCATTACAAAATTATTTGTAAATTAATATAAGTGTTTATAATAAAAAAAACAAAAAACAAAAAACCCTCTGATATTCGTGTTATTATAAGAAAACCATGGTTGATTCTGACTTAATCCAGGGCCTCACTTTAAGAGTCACTCTACATTTTTTATGATTTAAAAAAAAATAATTTGAATTTTAGATCATTTGGAGAATTCCACCCAGAAAGTAGCCAATTGAGATAGGAGACCAGATTCTTGCTGGAGCAAGTAATGTTCACTTCAGATAGATGTGATATATTTTTAACGTCTTTCTCTCATTCACTCAATGGTATTAGGCTTTCTTTGTCTGCGAGGATCCCCGGGTGATACTTGAGACGTAAGTTGATATGCAGATGATTATGTCTATTTAGATAGGCAGTCAGTTAAGTCTTTTATGGTCACTTTACATTTTTTATATAATTTCTTATTTATTGGAGACCCACTTCCATAAGAAATGGCTTCTTTGACCTTATTTATAACCTTTCATGACCTTCGAAATTGAACTCATGTCAATTCTACATAGCCTATGACACTCCTTGGATCATTAGCTCTATGCCAACTTTGATTGAAATCGATGCAGTAGTTTCTGAGTTTATAGCAGAAAAACGCTTCATTTTCTTTATACCATTTATATTTATTTACGGAGAGTAGAAAGTAGACGTTGGGTTTACATCCTTGTAACTCTCACTTCCTCTTATTTTATCCTTTAGTCCTCACATTCCATGAGCAATGTTTCTGGTAAAGGGGGAAGGATTGCTGTTTTCTGGGCCGGCTGTTGTTTTGAATAGGTGGTATGTGAAGATGTGCAATCCTCTCATAGTATTCATCATCATTCAACTGTCAAATCTATCCTTGTCATTATGTTGTATTTCTGTTGTGCTTGAAAGAATGATGATACACACTGATGTACAAAAATGTGATGATATGGCAGTGAACGAATGGGGTGAGAACGGGAATTGACGGAGGTTGATTTCTAAAACTCTATCACCAGTCGACTCTGTCGATTTTCATTTAGGCTAGTTTATATAAGGATTGAATCTTCAACTTTCAGATGACTGTCACTTAGAACTGAATTTTACTTAGTACTATATCCACTGCGCTACGGGTCCGGTGCAGGCAATACGAAGAATTGCGAATTACTGAAGACTTCTTCCCAGTCTTGGCAGATGGAACGAGGGCATGCTACCCCTGTGGATTTATTAAAGTGGTCCGTTCGAAATTCCGTCCAGATTTCCGAGTTCGACACAAAGATTCCTGAGTTTGACAAAGTACACCTGAAGAAGGTCGGAGGTTACATCGGGCGAAACGTTGTTATAAAAACACCCAAGATGAGAACAGTAGTCCGAATATACCAAATTCTACATAAAATTTTCTTGTTTTTATAAATTTAATACTTCATAGTTTCATGTAAATCCAATCATCGGAAGTGCACTCGTGATGGAACATTTCCCAATCGAAACTTATTAGCATCATTTTATAATCTCAGATTTTTCATTGGCTCAATAGTTTGGCATCGTCTATAAAGTTTATTTTGATACTAATATTCTTCATTCCTCCTAGTTTTAGACTTTCAAACTTAGGTAGAGCAACAAGTCAAATAGGGTTTTGCATTTAGTTCTTGCCGATTTTTAGTTTTCATTTCTTTTATCTCCAAAACATGGCCAGGTACTTTGATCCTTTTTGTCACTAAAGATGTGTTACTTGTGAAATGTAAAATCTATTTTTAAGCCAGCTAGAGGAGTGGGGTGACCATTATTGTCTATATTATTTCGATTTCAAACTAGCCAGAATTTTTTTTTCTGGCTAGAAGGAAAGACACTAGCTTTACTTTATTATATAGAAGACTATATAATAAAGTAAAGCTAGTCTCTTATCTTCTATATAATAAAGTAATAATAGACGAGGCAGGCAAATGATTTTATCGCTATTTTCAAAACGATATATCCCGATCACTCTTGATACTCGGCCAACGATATGCAAATAATAAAAAAAAAGTCATCCTAACTTATAGCAAAGAAAAAAAAATGTCTTTGAACCGCGTGAAAAAAGATACCCCCCTCCCGTCAAATTCCTTCCTCAAATAGGTGACTCTCCTCCCACTAAAGTAATTCATAGGCTAGGCGCACCAAGCCAGACCCGATATTTCCCCATGCCACCGATGAGAAGAGTAGCACTTTCTTATTTCTTTTCTATTTTTCTCTTCTCTTACTTTTTTGGTCTCTCACATATTAACTTCTCTAAACTTTGTATTATTTGAATGTACTTAATTCTGTGTTTGACTTAAATGTGTTGAATTCTTGATATATATCTGTGGTGGAATTGATAATCTTGAGCCAGAATCGAACGGTGGAGATGGCCCGGACTTACTTCATCCCCACAGTAAGAGGGTCCACCTTTGCCTGGCTTGTAGATGGAAAGGGAAATAAGTTTTGGCTTACTAGTTTTCTAGTGAAAATTGAACTCGCAACCTCGAAGTAACAAATCTACTGGTTGCTGCACAATAATTCATGGATTCGCCTTGACAACAAATAGTCAGCCAGCGGATTATGTTTTTTCTGATTGGTTAAGCGGAATTAACTAAAGGAAAATCTGCTAATAAAAAGAGAAGAAAATCAGGAGAAGGCGAGCCGAGTGTCGAGTGAGATTCTGCGGTGAGCAGAATTATTTTTCGTTCATTGGAGCTCAAAGTTACACAGAGGGTTTTTGTGCTTCTACAGGAATTGAACCGAACTGGGTTTTTTTTTTTGTTTAATGTTTGGAGTTTAGTCATAGACTTCTGAATTCCCACTTTCAAGCTATTTCAGCACAGATACTTGGTATGGATGTCAAGGCTTTCGACATCCGGCTAATTCCGGAATTCAGTGGTGCTACAACTGACATGCCTATCGTTGAATGGATAGAGAATGTGGAGTTAGTTTGTGAACTCTGCGCCATGGAAAAATCGAGCATGTTCTACCATTACGGCTACGAAGCGGCGCGCTTGCCGTGTACAGACAGCTGAGTCAGGAGAAAAGGGCAGATGCGGAACAAATTAAACAGGCCCTTATGACTGCGTATGCAACGGATAGATTCAACGCATTCGACCAATTTGTGGTGAGGCGTCTTCTGCCCAGAGGAAACGGTAGACAAATTTCTGGCTGAAATGTATCGTTTTACTCGACTGATTGGCGAAGCTTTGCCCGATCGATGGATGATTTGTGCATTCATGGTGGGGTTACCACAGTATGTCAGGCAGCTTCTCAGAGCCTCGTCCAGGATGGACGTAATGAGCATGGAACAACTCCTGAATCGGGCAAGAGCCATCATGCCGGATGACGATGGACACCAAGTATCAACCGCCATGTCTGTAAGACGACCGTGTTTGGATGCAGAACTTTCCCCCGCCAAACGATACAACAAAGCAATCATCTGCTACAAGTAGAGTTGGGCGGTTTTGAAATTTTGGTTTCGGTATCGGTTTCGGTTTTTTCCCCTTAAAACCTCGGTTTACGGTTCGGTTTTTCGGTTTTTTTGAAAAAAAATTTTTTACTATGGAAGCTATTCATTCTCTTGTGTGATGATTAGTTATTATTCAACGTTTAGTTGAATTATGCCACTGTTTCGATAATTTTGTGACTGAATCATTCTCCATGATATGAATCATATAAGTTTTAAGGTGTTGACTGTTGTAATCAAAGTTTTGATACCTTTTTAACAGTTAACTCGTTAAAAAAGTGACCAAAGATTCATGAAAGATTTCTGAAGAATAAAACTGAGTTTGAATATACATTCTATCTAATTCTTTAACCCATCAGAAGCTAAAATATAACTCAGAAATGCAAGAAATTAAAAAACGAAAATTTATTTAAACAAACAAAATAATTTTACAAATAAAATTAAGCAAAAATGATGATGAAAATGAAATATTGTCAAAATTATTTGACAGATAAAAATTTTAATCTTTTAATAGGTGAAAATGTTTGCAAGACGTGTCTATACTTCTCGAATTGCCGGTGTTGACTGTTGGGATGTCTGTCATTTTGTGTGCTCGAAGTTCTGTCAACTGGTGCGTGTTGGGGTTAATATTTGTTTTTAAGACAGGGTAATAAAACTTTATAGACATGCGTAAAAGACTAGTAGTACACCCGAAAACCGCACCAAGGGAAAAGGAAGGATGGTTAAAAAAAAGTAGAGATTATTAATTCACCTAAAGTCATTTTTTAAGCTTTAAGGTAATTTTAGTCATAGAATTCATGACTTGGATTAAAGTTTAATAATTAAACTTTCGAATAAATTGTCAACTCTAAATAAATACCATATTAACAATTTAGTAAAATATAAATCGTTGCATAGTCTACTTTTTGAATAACCCATTTTTGGGAGAGAAAACGGTATAGTTGAGAGATAGTTCTCTAGAAATTACAATTTATGTATGAAGTGGCTTTTCAAAAGTAAACAATGAAATACCTAATGTTTAAAATAATTTAAAAAATCCGAATAAAGTGACACTAGCATTGGCAACTACTTTTTTTTCTTTTTAAATGTTTATACTTACTCACTACTTTTCGTTTATTTACTTTTACAAGTATTTTTTTAAATTTCATTTTAATAACTTATTTTTTTAGATAACTCTGAAACAAACAAATAATTATTTTACAATTTTGAGTTGAATCAAATAGATTCGACATCATACGGAACGCGTTTGATTTTTTTTTTTTCATTTGAAAATAGTTTATGCTAAAAATACGATGTCATGTTGTCTGTCGTATTTCTCTTTTTTTCATTTGAAAATTCAAAATGTTAATGATAAACAAACTGTAAACAAAGATTTCTTCCTACAAGTAGCAATACACATGAAAAAATTTAAATTGCTTAAAATATCTCAATAATGGCATATATAGAAAGAGCTTGATGATCTAAGAAAGAATCTTTTTAAATTTTTTAAATCTGACTAAAAATAAGGAAGTTATGACTATTTTTGTGCCTCGCACAATTGGATATTTTCCCCTCTTTAATACCATATGCGTTTCGTCATTTTTTACACTAATTTTTCAGTAAAAATGTTATATCTTTGTTAAAACACAAGATTAAGCAATGAAATTTACCATATAAGTGTATTTTTGTACAAGGAATCAGAATATGCCACTGAAAATCTCCAGAAATCAATGGTTTCCAAGTAATCTGCACTAAGTGCACATAAATATGCTGCACACCTTAAAAATACCATGAATCCATTAAAAGAAAGAAGTTAGAAAACTCAAAGTTGAATTGTAATACATTTTATGTACAAGAAACTAAAATCTAATACTAGGACTGTTTAAAAATGAATATATTGCAAGATTTCTTTAGCATTATTGTAGATTTACACCTTCTGCTAACTCACCCCCTTACCTCCCCAAAATATGAGATTCTACTTTTTTTATTTAGGCAATTACATGTTAGCACCCTGAAAAACTTGGCAGAAAGAAAGAAACAAAAACAATTATTTTAGAATTTAAAGTGGGGATCAGTTTCACATAAAATAATCCATTTCAAGGCCATTCTAGCGTTTTAGGACAGTTAATTATTTTTTCTATGGGAGATAAATCCTGTGCGTTTTTCTTTTCTTTTTTTTTTTTCTTTTTTTTTAGACGATTATAAGGGTTTTTGTGGGAGGAGGGGGGCTTACCACTTGAACTTCAGGTTAGTGGTAGGGCTAGGGGCAATTAAGTGTGAACACCCTGAAAACTTAGCAGAAAGAAAAAAAACAATTCATTTAGAATTTCGAGTGGGGGATTAGTTTCACATATATTTAATGCAGAATAATTCACAATTTCCGGGCCATTCTAGCGTTTTAGGGCATTAATCAATTTTTTTCTATGGCAAATAAATCCTGTGCGTTTTTTTTTATGGGCGTCTGCTTTTTTTTTTTTTTTTAGACGATTATGTGTGGTTTTAATGGGCTTTTTTGTAGGATTAGGGCTTCCTACTCGGACTTAGGGTTAGTGATAAGGTTAAGGAAGGGGTTTTGTTTTGGATGGAGGTTGCCATTCGGACTTAGTGTTAGGGTTAAGGGAGTTTTTTAGGAGTGGTTTGCCACTCATATTTAAGGTTAATGGTACGATACGTTCAAGATGGCATTTTTAGGAGGTGGGCTTGTTAGTCGTACCTAGAGTTAATGGTAGAGTAATTATTTATTTTATAAATTTCACTAAAAGGCAAGAATGGCCGGGAAATCGGAGATCATTTTACATTAAATTTATATGCGAAACTGATCCCCCACTCTAAATTCTAAACTATTTTTTGTTGTTTTGTTTTTTCTTTTTTTCGCCAAGACTTTAAGACGTAATCGCCTAAAAAAGTAGAATCTTAATTTTTTTTTTTTAAATTGGCGACTAGAAATTCATTACTACTAGAAGTTCGAAAGTTGAGTGAAAACCAGTATTTTTTTAAGTATTTTTTATAAAAGAACCAAATACGATTAACTTTTTTAAGCACAAAAAGTATTTTTATCTTACTTTTAAAGAAGTTTATAAACGAATTTTACAACGCTTTACAAGACGCTGCTGCTGATTGATTGTTATATCAGCAATACTAGCATCCATTGTTGACTTTCGCTCAAAAAAAGGACAATATTTTTTAGGATAAGATAATTTAAAATTACTATTACCGAAAGACAAAACAACGTAGAATTATAATTTTAATGCATAAAAAAAGATGAAAGATTAATTTATTTACTAGTTGGGTACGAAAAATGTAACAACATTTTTTATATTCATATTTTAAAATGTTTAAAATTCGTTCTAGAATGAAAATAAACAAAAATCGCCTCGTGTTTATAGCAGTAATTGCAGTAATATATTTGTTCAATCTGTCCTCTTACTAATATAACATTTTTTGGTAATATTCAATTTTATTCAAATCGGAAAATCTTTTCAACCGTGTTTCCTTGTATATGATGGTTTATTGTAGTAAAAAACACAATACCGAACGGTTACGGTTTAAAAAAAAAAAACCGATTCGGTATTCGGTATGGAGACGAAACCGAAAAACCGCGGTTTTTCGGTAAAACCGCCCATCTCTAGCTACAAGTGCTCTGGGCCTAACCACATGGCCAGAAATTGTACACAAGGACCCTCGAAGGGGGCAGATAGTAAATTGCGGAGGTTTGGCAGCGAGAAACAATGTTTTCAATGCAACGAACTTGGGCACATTTCATCAGAGTGCCAGGGAAGTAGTCCTAATGGTGGCAATAATAGTAAAATGAAAACCGTAATAATAATAATAATAATAATAATAAAAATGGCAGTGGAAGCAAAAGTAAGGTAACGGTAAAACATGGCAATATCAATATTATTAATAATAGTGATACTGTTAATTTCATTGCCGCAAATAACAATAACTATGATAGTAACATCAGACATGATGTCACCACTGATAACAATAATTATCTTGATAAAAGTACAGAAATGAAAAATAAAAAATAAAAAATAAAAAATAATTCAATGTCAAATAATTAAGTTTAAGATATTAATAATAGTAGTAATAAATAATTGATAATGATAATCTAAAAAATAATCTAAAAAATCTAAAAAATATAGAAATATTAATCAATAAATGGATAAGCATATAAGGGGGTATTTAAGAGTGAAGAAAAATACAGAAGATGACAATTACTGTTAATCGTTGTGGGTATGATAATAATAATAATAATAATACCAACCAATACTCCTGCTTACAGTACTACTACAAATAATACTACAAACAATAATGCTACTACTAATAAAAATAATAATATTTAATAAAAGGTATAAGATGATAGTTGTGTTGACAAAATTTTCAGTTGATGGGTAGGTGAAGTTTTTTTTTATTTTTTATTTTTTTTTAGTAACAGCCTAAGGGGTTATGAGTGGATTACTAAGAAGGTGTAATCTATTATGCCTACAGTTAATTGATGTTTCTTGTTTTTTGTTTAGAAGTTTGCCCCTATCACTAAATTTAATTATTTCAAATTTTTCTGTTAGGCAAAGGTAACAAGGTGAGTTTAGGGAACCACAGGTGCTAGTTTTTCTAATTGTGTTCCAGGTTACTGTTGGTGATAGGTTATTGTTGTATAGTTCCCAGTAATATATAGAAAGTGAGGTTCTTTTTTGATATGTAGGGTTATTAAAAGAACACTTATGTCCAGTATATCTTTCTTTGAAGGTATTACCAGCCATACCTATGTAGAATTTTTTCAGGGTTGGGTTTTCTTTAGTACAGTTCACTTGAAAAAAATACATTTATAAACTCGACTGTTTTTTTGACACTTGATTCGTGCATGTCTACCCCCCTCCTTCCCTCTCGATCTGAATAAACAGATGCCCTCTCTTTCTCCTTCTTTTCCTTTATGTGTCTACCTCCCCACCACCTCTCCCCTCATTATTTGTTCCTCTTTCCACCTTATATTTTTATTTATTTATTTATTTGCCCTGTTTGTTTCAGATTCTAGATTTTAGATTTTTTGTTTTTTTGTTTTTGTTTTTTAGATTTTTTAAGATTTTTTAAGATTTTTTAAGTTTTAATTTTTAATTTTTTAACGGCCTTAATTTTTTTAAATGTTAAATTTCTTTCCTTCTTCTTCTCTTTCTCTATCCCTCCACTTCATTCTCTCCAAATATGATCTGAGGTTAAGATCGGATTCTAACTCTGCCTGATGAGATCACAGTTTATAGTAACTGTTAATCGATAACATCGACATGCCAGTGTCGCAGATTTTGTACATGTCTGTGTAAATAAAATTATCATATATAAAGTTCTATTTTGATATTGAGCACTTTTTATAAACCCGGTTAAAATTCTCTGGATTACCACCCTGTGGATATTTTTCACCTGGATTATTACCATTATTATATATATATATATATATATATATATATATATATAATAAATATATACACACACACACACACACATATATATATAATAAATACATACACACACATATGTATATATATATGTGTGTCTGTGTATTTATTATATATATATATGTGTGTGTGTGTGTATTTATTATATATATATATATCAGGACCAGTGCTAATAATAAATATGTACATATTGCCGCCCCGGTGCAAATGCTAAATACGTACCTATCGCCGCCCCAGTGCGAATGCTAAATACGTACCTATCGCCACCCCTATGCACTACTATATACGTACCTATTTCCACCCCGGTGCACATACTGTATATATACCTATCGCCGCTCCGGTGCGCATACTATATACTTACCTATCTGTGCAAGGGTGCACATACTATATATGTACCTATCTCCAGGCCAGTTCGCATACCTAAGAACTCATATTAATGTGCCCCTGTCGTGTCAGAAAAAAAAAATAGTGTTCGTTCATGTAGTGTCACTATCATAAATGGAAATATTTTTAGATTAAAAAAAGAAAAAAATAATTTTTTTTGCCCCCCAATTTGTTTTTTGTATCCTCCTCCATACATATAAATATTTTTAATAAAAGAAATTAAAAAAAATGTAAAAATCCTTTGAAACCCCCCAATTTTTTTTTTACCCTCCACATACATAGAAATATTTTTAATCAAAAAAATAAATAAATTTTTACCCCCCCCCCCTCATTTTTTTTTTCATCCTCCCCCGTACATATAAATATTTTTAATTAAAAAGAAAAAAAAAAAAAATTTGATAATCTAAGTAATTTCTTTCACATTTGCACAATGCCTAGCGTTCTCGTTCCTCGCTGTGGAAGATAGTAGTAGTTCAACTGGTCCGAATATTGTTTATATATGTATTCATTTGGGTGGGAATAAATTGAAATGTCCTTTTTGTTTTTTAAAAAATGCAGGGGCTTATATTTCCAGAGTCTCTCATTAGCTGATGTAAACATTTTTATATTTTATTGGTTTATTTCTGAGCTAGCTTTTTAACACAATATTTGTGTGCTCATTTTTTTTTCTTTAGCAGAAGAGTTCTATAAGAGAGGAAGGGGATTTACAAAAATATTCAAAACATTGACCTTTTTACGACACAGAAATTTATGGTTCATGTTTATCCTTTTTTTTTGTGTGCGTGTCTTCTTCCTGTCACGTAAATCTTTTACAGTTTAAAATACTACATATATAAAATACTACCTACATAAAATACTATGTATATAAAATTCTTTTTTCAATTCTTTTAGTTATAAAAGTCACACTTCCTTTTTAATAACCTGTATTTGACAATGTTCACTAGAATACACACCTCGACATTTCAGTCATTTAACGCTTTCTTTTTTTACAACCAGTATCCAACAGGATCTTTACTTTAACAGTAACATAATTTACTTGTTTACAATACTTATATGATTTTTATATGAACCATTTCATTTTTTAAGTTAAAGAGAAACTTCCAAGATGGCTTCAATTCTTGACCAGTATGAACAGGAATCTTCACGTCCAGGAACATTGTCTTCAGTTGAGTCTGTGGTAAGTAAAATAATTCTACAAAAGCTGACTGAAAGTTTATGTAATGCAAAACTTTGGTTAATATCATTTATCTTCTGTTTTTTCTTACCCTTTCCATTAACTATTGTGTGTATGTTTGTGTATTTCCAACATCACATATAGAAATTATTGATAGGACAATGAAGCAAAAGAATTAAGTTAAATTACTAAACTCTAAATTTTCATTTTGTTTGTAAGAAACCTAATATATAAAATTAAGTCTCCAAGTTTAAAACATTCAAATTCATTTACATTCAATTATTTGTGACTGAGCGAAATTCGAAAATAGTTTTGATGCCTTTTAAACTGTCAACTTGAAAATTCATATCCAATACTTTCATATACATAGATTACAATAAGATTATGTTACTATAATCAATTATAGTTTGTATTAATTTATACATTAGTGACCAAGATATGACACATTTACAAAATTGAACTTTCTAAAAATACATATTCATCATCATATTCGTTTTAACATCCATTTTACATACTGACATGCATTGGACAGCTTTTAGAAATTGACTTCCAAACTAACCCATCTTTGCAAGGTCTTTATGTATCTCTCTTTCTCTCAAGTTCTTTTTTATCACTTCCTCCCATGTTTTCTTTGGCCTTCCCCTGTGATCTGAACCTGCTACCACAACGGTTCTACACTTACTAACCCAAGAACTCATCCATTCTTTCAATGTGGCCATACCAACAAAGTCTTCTGTTCTGCACACATCTTCCTATACTGCCCAGATTTAGTCTTCTTTTGAGGTCATCAGATCTAACCCTGTCTTTAACACTCACATTACACATCCATTGTATTATTCTCATATTATTTCTCTCCCTGCAACACATGTCCTCAACCTTCATTGGTCAGTTTTTTTTTGTGTTAGCTTGCTTTGACCAAACCGAACCGGAAGTGAGTCTGTCATTGAATATAATAAACACTGATACCTGGATGGAAATCTTAACTAATTGTGATGTGTTTTTGTTTTGTTAGCAAAACGAAGAGATATCATCAATTCAATGTTGAACATATGAACGTTGGCATTACTCAGTTTGTTTTGAAGAGATAAACTTTTCATATATGGATCACTCATAATTACATGCATCTGTGACTTATTGTCCTACTTTTATCCTGCACCGATTATGACTTTTTATTGTTTTTTCTCAAACTAATTAAATCATTTTTTGATGATACGGTGTATATTTCTGAATATTTTTCTTTCTCACAATATCTGAAATTGCAATGTTATTTTTAGTCGTATAGATTTACGTCTTTTTAAAATAGAAGTTGTGACGCTTAAAACGTAAACAACCATTAAATAATTTAAGAAATGCATTTGCCTGTGAAACAATGGAAGATCTACCTTTTAAGTTAAAAACTTGGAGTAATGCGATGGGAAGTAAAGGTTAATGTGAATGTTACCATATCACAAGACCATATAATTTTAACATAAAATGATCCCCTATTTCCGGGCAATTTAAGGCAGTTAGCTCCCCAAATTATTTTGATATTTTTTCATGCTGAAAAGTTATTTTAAAAAAAATTATAATTACTTACCCGTTACCCTACCACTAACTCTGGGTCTGAGTGGCAAGCCCCTCCCCTGAAAAACACCTTTCTTTAACTCTACCACTAACCCTAAATCTGAGTGAGAAGCCCCCCCCCCCCCCCAAAAAAAAACAAACATCCCTTAACCCTACCACTAACCCTAAGTTCGACAAAACCCCTCTTAAAACCATACATAATCGTCTTAAAAAAAAGAGCCCCCCCCCCAAAAAAAAAAAAAAAAACTACCTGTGTGGATGATAAACTGATAAACGCTTCACTTTGGAAGATTAGGCAAGAGTAATTGCAAATTAGACAAATTTAATTAAGGGGTCATTTTGTTAAAATGCTGAGCTATCTTCTTTTTAATGGTTTCACGACATTCATCAGCAAATTTTACATGAAATTTGGTTTGTATATCTTGAATAGTTTTTTTAACAGAATTTTATCAATGAAAACCCAATTTAGACTCAATATTTTTGGAGAAAATGGGGTGTTTTATTTTTCAGCTTCAAAAAGTTATGGATTAATCTTGATAAATTAAAAAAAAAAAGTTTTCGATCAATTTATATTTGATAAATATCCTATTTTTTATAGCAAAAACTAAAATTTAATTTTTTGGTGAGCATTGCTAAATGAATGGCCATATACTATATGTTCTGTCATCATGAGGCCATACTCCCAAACATTACTTCCTTCTTGTGTTGCATTTAAACCTTGTGCATACATGCAGAAAACAAAGTTACCATCATTATTACAAAAACACATGAAAGTTCATAATTATACCTTGTTAGCTGTTTGTTTTTGTATACACCCTTTCCGTGATCTTCGCAGACCTGAAATTATATATTTATATCCTCAAAAAAGACTAAAACAAAACTATTGAAAGACAGAGGAAGTTTATTCAACTTGATCTTTGTTCCAAACCACTGACTAATGGGGTGGGAGGAAGACAGATAGTAATCAATAATCACTGTTAATCATATCTTGTCAGCACATTTCAATTTTAACTCGTCATATCTGTTTCTATCAATTCCAACAGTCTAGTAATCTAAACCTCTAGTTCAACAAGTTGACTCCAACTGAACATTCATTTCCTGCTATTCTCGTCTAACTGTTTTATATGCTCATGGGTTTACTCGCTCAATAGTTAACACTTGCGGGTGTAGTATATATTCTGTTTTCAATGAGGCCATCCTCCCGGGTATTACCTCCACCTGTGGAGGAGGGAGGGTAGTGTACGACAGAATCATTACATAGATGGGATCACCCGATCGCCGAATACAAAAAAAGATCCAGCTGTTGTCGCTGATATGCACAAAATTTAAATATTACCTAATGAATGACTATATAGTATATATGTTATATTATGAGGGCATACTTACAGACATTCTCTCCTATTTGGGAGGGGGGGGTGTAGTATCTGTTCTGTCCTCAATGGGACAATCCTCCCGGACATCATCTCCTCTCTGTATTAAAGAATTATTATATAGATGGGCTCATATATTATATTGCTGGTATGCACAATGTTTAAATATTACCTAATTAATGGCCATATAGTATATGTTCTGTTCTCATGAGCCCATCCTCTAGGACATTACCTCTTCTTACGGAAGAGAGGGCAGTATCCTTCTGGGCATTACCTCCTACTGTGGGTGGGTGGGTATGTTAGTGCAGCGTAGTATATGTTCTGTCCTCTTGTGATTGTTTTACGACATATCAACCTTTTTGGTTTATTTAATGCTGATGCCCATAACCAGATATATTCTGAAATTACATTAGCTACAGGACTTAGATAAGTATGTTTCAGTTTGAACAAATATGATACAATAATATCGCAGATCCTACGCTTGTGCTAAACGTCAATAGAATGGAAATGTGTCCCAAATTCCTACAGGAGGTTTTGGAGATAGATTCCCATAACCAGATAATTTTTAAATTATATTAACCAGAGTACTTAGATAAGTATGTTTCAGTTTGAACAAAGGTGGTACAATAATATTGCGGAGTATGTGTTAGTGCTGGATGTCCATAGAATTTCTATTTTATGGATGTCCAGCACAAACTCACATGTCACATTTTTTCAAGAGTTTTGGAGATAGAATCCCATGAACAGATATTTTCTGAAACTACATTAATCAGAGTACTTAGATAAATATGTTTTAGTTCGAACAAAGGTGCTACAATAATATTGTGGGGTTCGTGTTTGTGGCGGACGTCCCTAAAGATAAGTTCCAGAAAAAAATCACAAAAACAGTCACAGAATAAAAGGTCACATTAAAAAGTCACTGAAAAATAGTCACAAAAAGAAATGTCAAAAAAATCGCAATTTTCATGTTCGGTAATACGGAAACTTAGGATTAGTTTTTGATCATAATAGTAACTTTTTAAGTGAGAATTCGACAGTTAACGTATCAAAAGAAAGATACAAAAACAGTGTTACATTGTTCTGTTATGTTTTCCTGTGATATTTTTTCATAATTTTATTTGGATTGAAATATTAATTACATCATATGTTTCCATCTTCAATTATTTTAGTTACCAAAATTGAGTTAAAAGAATGCAACATTTCATTAGTTGTGTGTGTGTGTGTGTGTGTGTGTGTGTGTGTGTGTGTGTGTGTGTGTGTGTGTGTGTGTGTGAGAGAGAGAGAGAAAGTCTGCTTAGTCAGATTTTGTATGTACATTATCACTTTCACATTCATTTAAAAAAAAAAAGTGAGATCGGCCAAAGATGAGATAAGTAATTGAAAATTAACTGCTAAAGTTTATCTTTTGACTTTCGTCATTTTAAAATGAATTGTTCAAAAATGGAATTTTGTCATTCCATCAACTTAAGCAGTTTTAAAAACTTACTTTTTGAATTATTTTTATTTGAATGTAATTTTGAATACAGACATTTACAAAAGTGATATTCATTTTATTTATATGAAGAATATTTAGCTGACACTTATTTGTATAATAAGGAAGAGACAATTTATTTTGAAATGATTAAAATTGTAACAATAAATAAATGAAATAAAAAGGTTAAAACTTTTTAAAAATTTATTTATTTAAAAGAAAATATTTCTGTGACAATTATTTTTACAGTAAGAAGAAAGAGAATATTTATTGTTTTAAAAAGATATAAATTTTTACAATTTTAAATAAATAGATCAAGTTATTTAAAGGATATTTAACTGACAATGACAATTATTTTTAGAGAAGAAAGATACACTTTTTCTTGATATTAGTAATCCTGACAAATATTTATTATTTCAAGGGAAATATGATTATTAACAGTAAATTATGCAGATAGCTGAAGAAAGCATACTTATACTAATAATAATAGAAAATAGCGTCCAAAATACAGTTTCATCTAATGAGATACACATTTGGGATGCTGAAAAATCTTGGCATCTGCTTCTGCTTGTCACTAGACTGACAATGACTTCAATAATGTTTACAAAACTTCTTTTGCAAAATAAAACCGTGATTAAACTCTGGCTCTTATAAGTATATTTCATTTTGATCAAAGATGGCACAACAATATTGTGGGGTCAGCATTCGTGCTGGATAATTTAATTTTTATTTAACTTGAAACTCTAGATAGGCCTGCATAACCACATATATTCTGAAACTGCATTACTCAAGGTACTTGGATAAATATATTTTATTTCATTTTAATCCAAGTTAGCACAACATTATCGCTGAGTCTACGGCTGTGCTTAACATCAATAAAAATAAAATAAAATGTTTATTTTATTTATAACTTGAAAATTATAGAAATAAATAAAAAATGTGAATAGAAATGTTAATAAGAGGGTCGGGGCTTGGAGCAGGGATCCTCATTAATTTCCGGGCAAATGTTGTGTATTGCTACTAGTTTTATATAAAGCTGTGTTGTGTTTGTGTCTTCATTTTTCTTTTGTTCTGATCTGCTTTTTCACTCACCTTTTTTCAATAGTTTTCTTAAAACATTTCACTGTTTTTAAAGAATATTTGATATAGAAAATAATACTGTTTTAACATACACACTAATATGAATATTTGTGCCATTCTTTTTACTTGGAGTATAGGTCGGATCACAGTATTCGAGCAGAAGGGAATCTCAATCTGAACCAATATTCAGAAAAGTCAAAAAAGAATACAAGTAAGTCTTTGACAATATTTTTCAAATGAGGAATTGTTGGTATTTCCATGTTTATGACTATTGTCATATTGGTAGTTGTTATATCACAATATTCTCTTTGGCCTTCTTCAGATGCCCTTTCTCTTCATTGGTAATCTTCCAGGAATTTCCAACTGAACTCTTTATTTAATCGGCTGGGGTAGAGTAAACAAGCCTCATTCCATTTTCCATGCTCTTTAGATGCTGAGTATCCAAGGTATTTAGAACAAATGAATTGATATGAGGAGACCTCTAAAAGTTCATGGGACACGAAATAAGAGCAATCTACTACAGTGGATTAAATAAAGAGTTTAGTTTTAAATTCCTGCCAAGTTATCAATTATAACAGAAGACAAGAAAAAATGAAAATTACATAACCGACCATTTCATTTTTCAGCCAATCTCAGTTGAAACTTTAGGTGTCCTCTGTCCCGATACTGCCAGATTCATATGAGACATTGGACGAATGAGTCATTCGCAGGAACGAGCCCCGAGAGACCACTTTGATGGTCTAGTTATCATTCAAGGCCATGCCATATCTATTATGACATCATCCCTTAACATCTAAGCCTTGATGAAGAAAAAAAATTGTAAACATTTATTTGTTCTTTTGTACATTGTGCTTCAAAATATCAAAAGCTTCTTTGCATCCATAGACATGGACGAACTACTATTTCTTTACAAGTGTTACCAAGTGTGGAAACTGTTGTGATGTGGTTATTCACTGAAAGTAAGAAGTAATACGAGCAAAGTGGACAGAGGTCAAAAAGGACACAAACACCATGTGACAACATCTATCCCAGATGAATTCCCCCTCATTATTCGATGGAAAGATGGGAAAGATTTCTGGACCCACTGTTAAGCTGCACATCGATACTTCGGTCCCACCGGTGACACAGAGACAACGGAGAATACCCTTTCACGTGAGGAAGGACGTCGAGTCGGAATTAAAACGCCTCAAGGAGATGGACGTGATTGAGGATGTTACTGGGCCTACCCCCTGGGTAAGTCCCGTGGTGATAGTCCCCAAAAAAACGAGTGGCGTGCGAATCTGCATAGATATGCGAAAAGCAAACGAAGCTATTCAAAGAGTCAAACATCCCATGCCGACCGTGGATGACTTGTTTGCAGATTTAAACCACTCAAAGGTGTTTAGCAAGCTAGACATGTCGAGCGCGTACCACCAATTAGAGCTGGGGGAGTCCAGCAGATACATCACCACGTTCACCACACATGCTGGACTATTCCGATACAAGAGACTGTTGTTCGGAGTAAATGCAGCCTCTGAAATATTTCAAAAGGCCATTGCGGATCTTTTGAGGGGCATCCCAGGAGTCAAAAACCTCTCAGACGACATTATCGTCTACGGACGTGACCAAGCCTCACATGATGCCAGTTTGAGGTCCACGCTGGAACGTCTACGAAATGCCGGGGCCAGGTTAAACAGGAAAAAATGCTTTTTCTCGGTGAAACAGATCACTTTTTTTGGACATACCTTCAGTGAAAAAGAGGTGTCACCAGACCCAGACAAAATTGCAGCAATTGCAAACTGCAAATCGCCCACCAACATTGGAGAAGTGCGCTCATTCCGGGGCATGGTCCAATATGTGGCCAGGTTCATCCTGCACTATGCCACTGTCACAGAGCCACTCCGACAACTCACAAGAAAAGACAGAGAATGGAGGTGGTCAGAGACAGAAAAGAGGGCAGTGATAAAATTAAAAAAGGCCCTGACTGGAGCTGGAGTTATGGTCTACTTCGATCAGAACAAGGAGACATATCCTGGTAGACGCGAGCCCCATTTGACATGGGGCAATGCTTACACAAGACGGGAAAGTCTTGTGTTATGCCAGCCATGCTCTCACAGATGTGGAACAGCGATACTCGCAGACGAAGAGAGAAATGCTAGCCGTTGTATACGCTGCTGAGCATTTTCATCTTTATTTGTATGGGTCAAGGTTCACCATCACCACTGACCACAAACCACTTCTCGGTATTGTAAAAAGTCTCAAACCAGCTACGTCCAGAATCGAACGCTGGCGCCTACGCCTCATGCAATATGAGTATAGCTTGGTATACCGTCCGGGAAAAGATGACCAGAACCCCGCCGACTACCTCAGCCGACATCCTCACCACAAACCCGAGAGAGACAATTCGGCTGAGGCGTATATAAGATACGTGGCTCACCATGCCATACCGAGTCGATCACCCTCGAAGAGATGAAGCTAGCCACGGAAAAAGACCCCTTGCTACAGAAAGTGATGATTGCACTTTCAGATGGAAAATGGAACAACCCGCAGTTATCCAGTCTCACACATGTCAAAGATGAACTATCTGCATATGATGGTCTCATCCTTCGAGGTTACCGCCTGGTGGTCCCGTCCACCCTGCAGAAAAGAACCGTAGACATAGCCCACCGCACACACCAGGCCGTTGTTAAGACGAAGCAGCTAATGAGGGAAAAGGTCTAGTTCCATGGAATTGACAAGCTGGTGGAGGAGATGGTGCGCAACTGCATCCCTTGTCAAGCTTCCAACTCAACATCATCACACCATGAGCCCATATGCACCACACCACTCCCTGCTGTTTCATGGACTGAAATCTCCCTGGACTTCGCAGGTCCTTTCCCATCTGGAGATTATGTGCTATTCGTCATCGACGACTACAGCAGATTCCCAGAAGTAGAGATACTCCCCTCGACATCAGCAAAGGTGGTCATTCCCCGCCTCGATGCAATCTTTGCCAGACAAGGATACCCCGATATTGTCAAGTCTGACAATGGTCCCCCCTTCCAAGGGCAGGAATTCAAGGATTTTGCCACCCAAGCAGAATTCCACCACAGAAGAGTTACCCCTGCGTGGCCAGAGGCAAATGGAGAGGTCGAACGGTTTATGAGAACACTAAACAAGTATGTTCGCGCCACCACTGTGGAGGGCCTGAACTGGAAAACTCAACTAATTCATTTTCTAAGGCAATACAGGGCCACCCCCCACAGTACAACCAAAACATCTCCATTCGAAGCCCTCGCTGGAAGGAAGATGAAAATCGGCATACCTACTGTTCTGAAAGAACCCATGCCAAAGTCGATTCACACTCACATAGCAGAGAATGATGCACGAGGGAAGAGGAAAATGAAGACCTATGCCGACACAAAAAGAAAGACAAAGGCCTCTCCTCTTTGCCTAGGTGACAAAGTACTTGTCAGGCAGAAACGTATCAACAAGCTATCCCCACCGTTCGACCCGAAACAACTGACGATTATCGGTATAAAGGGTAGTATGGTGACAGCACAAAGAGAAGACTACCAAATTACCCGAAATTCCTCTCTCTTTAAGCGAATAAGTCCAGATAGCCCTCCCAGAGAAAGTGTAGAATAAGACTCTGAAGATGAGTTATACTCACATCCACAACAGGAAAACTCAGACTCCAGACACGAGTGCCAGCCACACCGGCAACACCAAAACATAACCCACCAGTGGTAAGACGCAATCCAACGCGGAAACGACTCCCACCAATACGCCTCGAGGACTATATCAGATAGATAGATAAGTGAGTAAAGTCTCTATTCTATCTTAGAAAATTCCGTCAGCTCCCCTGAAGAAGAAACAGATTCTGATTCTGAAGAATCGAAAGTCGATCCTCCCCCCCATCCTGCAGACGACGTAAGTAGTTTTCAATTATGTATTTTACAAAAAAAGAAAAGAAAAACGATTCTTCCTTGACTGAGACAATTGTTTAATCGGTGAAATATACTTTGAGGGTTTCCCTTTGAAATCAGAGAATCCCCATGGACATATTGCATACATAGATGATGGACAATAATGGACTGTACTCCCTCCCCTTACCATACGTACGCGTACATTTAATTGAGGTGGAGAGGGGTGTAATATCTAATCGTACATTTTGGGAACGACAACGATTACTTCCCTTGCACCAATCATTCTGTAATTATTTGTAATCTGTATTTATCTCCCTTGTATATTTTGGATGCATATAAATAGTAAGTGCTTACGTGTCACTCGCTCTTACGCACCGAGCGACCGATCAAGTAACATCGTGTTTGTGTCCTTTTTGACCTCTGTCCCCTTTGCTCATATTACTTCTTACTTTCAGTGAATAACCACATCACAACAGAAACTAAAAATAAATTAACTTCCTGTGAAATAAAATGTCTATTGCATCTGCACAAAAGGCACAGCATAGATCCAGAGAATGGCTGTGAACATTAGGACACCACTTGAGAATGTACATGTTTGAAATTATTTTGCTGATTATTTAAAAAATATATATTTTTACTTTAACTTAATTCTTACTAAAAATGTCAAGTTTATTATGTATTTTTCTTCTCTCTCTTGCAGATGTTTTTCATGAGTTATTAAACTACTTCAATCACTTATTTGGTAAAATATGTCAATCTTTGCATCATATAAAACAGATTGATAACATAAAATTTATTATTCTTAGTTTTTAATTTAATGTATTTAATAAGATTGATTCCTGAATGTTTTAGATGAGGCGTTCCATCATTATTTCCATAATTTTTCTTTGTCTCTTCATCAATTCAAATATATTTCTATTATGTTTGACTGATTAATAGTTTTTATATATAATGAAAATAATGGATGTTAATTAATTGAGTTAAGTTCATATTTTAAAAATCTGATCAACACATTGGAACTATTGATTTAAAAAATATGTAGCAGTTTATAAGAAAGATTGTTTCACTAATATTAATAATGTTATTGTTTATTGGATTTTCTGACTAGAAATGTAGATTCTTGTATTGTAATGGCTTAAGTGACAACAAGACTGTCAAAACTAAAGTAAAGTTATGTTTTGCTTTTTGATAAATCAAAATCTCACATAAAAAATATTCATCTCTACTCTTCAAATATTTTATTTTATTTGAATAATGTATGTAGGCTAGTGTTAATTTCATTATTAATTATAATTAATTATTAGGAACAATATTAATTAAACTTAATTTTATGTTTCTGGCTTTATAATGAAATATTTTTGAATTTTGTTTCAGGCGTCCAGATCCAATTCGATTTTTAACAGTATGTAATAAGTTTTTGGTTATGGCTATGGGAAGTAATGTCCTCATACGTATTGATATGGCTCATCCTGATCAACAAGATGGTAAGATAATTGGTTATTTGAATTATTAAACCTTTTTGTATAAATCAAAGAATTATTATTATTATTATTATTCGGACAGTTTGTATTTTGAAAAACACATTACATATGTAGTGTGGTTGGCTTGGCTAATACAGTAATTAACATAAGCCAGGTTTTATCACCTATAAAGTAGCTGGTATACAATAATTCGGACCTGTTTTATTGTTACATGAAAAAGCACTTTGAACATAACAAAATGGCATTGCCAATAGGATCCTCTTTTAATATTGAAACACCTTAACTAGCAGAAGTTTGGATAAAATGCTTTGAAGCACATGCCAGAACAAAAAACTTCTGAGACAGCCATGTACCTGAAGAACAGAAAGAAATCACCCGCCTATTTTGCAAAGCCATATGAAAGATTTCATTAATGACCTCTCCAACTGAAATTGAAAACTTAACATTTTACGAAATAAAAGAAATAATTCCTGATGGTTCACACATTCTTTTGCCAAGAATTTTGCTATGACAAATCGTTTTTGTGGTTGAATAACCACAAAAACGATTTGTCATAGGAAAATTCTTGGCATTAAAACAAAAGAATTGGTGCTTGTGCTGTTCAGCGGCCGTATTTAAAAATTATTTTTTTATGAAAACAATATTATATACTTATTCAGCGTTATATTCTTACTCACTGTACAAAAAAAGTAGAAAAAATTATCCACTAGAACTTTAATTACAAGTATTTTTCCATTCGGCGTATCATAACAGCGATTCGTTCACTAAGCCTCCATCTTCTTTCTTAAGAAGATTTCAAGGGCAGATAATTGAAATCTTCTTAAGAAAGAAGATGGAGGCTTAGTGAACGAATCGCTGTTATGATACGCCGAATGGAAAAATACTTGTAATTAAAGTTCTAGTGGATAATTTTTTCTACTTTTTTTGTACAGTGAGTAAGAATATAACGCTGAATAAGTATATAATATTGTTTTTATAAAAAATAATTTTTTAATACGGCCGCTGAACAGCACAAGCACCAAAGAATTTGTGAACCATCAGGAAATATCTATGCAAATAAAGACACCAGTAGATATTGTGAATTTTAAACATAATCCAACTCCACTAACTTGTGCATGACCCGTATAGTTCTGTTTCCTTAGGTCATGTATGTAATTTATTCTGGTGAAAATTCTATTTTTGCACATTTAGGACATTTATGTATATCATTTTCACAGTTATGGGTATATCTGAGTCACCAAGCTGGAAGAAAACAAAATAAGCTGTAATCAAAGGTAAAAAGAAAGATTGAGTTTGGCTTATCTGGAATAATAAAGGCACACATCATGCACTTTATTTTTTATTTTTGTATAGCTGAAATGTTAGAAATGTTCAGAATATTTAGAGTTCAAATAATTACAAAAATAATGAAACTTTATTTTTCAAGGATCCTCTAATGAATATAAAATGTTCAATTTTAAAATTTATCTTGGAAATGAGTGTCATTTTGAAAATAGTGAATAATGTGCAAAATACATGGATGTGAAAATATGCGATGTGAACACTAATAAGGTGACAACTTATGGGATCAATCATTGTCACATACCAGATGGATTGAAAAACAATGGGAAAGAGGAATAGGTATGACAAAACAAAGATAGGCAGGGTGCGATAACAAACATGAAAACAAATCTGCTTCTTCCTTTTCTCCTCTACTTCTCAACTTCCACGTGTGACGCATCTGTGAAATCGACCCAAACATTTTCCTTCCATTAACCACTCTTTTTATCTCTGCTAAATTCATCACAATTCCATTGTTTTTGTTAATATCCCTCCCCACTCTGCTGTTTTCCTCTTTCTTTTCAGATGAGACTGCCAGTAATTATGTGTAAATGATTTTCTCCTCTCTTCTTTACACAAAATTTATATTTGAACATCTTATTTTATAAAGTGACTTTCCTGTACAATTCTTTTTTATTTCGACTAAAAATCTTGTCATTTCAATATA
This sequence comes from Sepiola atlantica, assembly GCA_963556195.1. NCBI lineage: Eukaryota > Metazoa > Mollusca > Cephalopoda > Sepiida > Sepiolidae > Sepiola > Sepiola atlantica. Next base: position 144,366,578 of record OY744518.1, on the reverse strand, counting down.
AAATTATTTTGGAGTATACAATAAATTACATAGATTGAATGTGATAATTTTAAGAATATTTTGATCATATTCTTGTCTTTTTCAGAAATTGAACTTCCTAAGGCTCTTGAAGACAAAATCTATAAACTCTTCCAAGATCCAACTGGACGTCATGTGATTATAAGCATGGAACAATCATCTGAAGTTTTTTATTTGTCTCGGAATTCTAAGAAACCAAAATCTGTTAGTAAATTGAAGGTTTGTTTCAGATGAGTCTCTTTTTCTAATTTCTTAAAAAATCTGCATCTATTGTCAAATTGCCTACATTTAAATATTTCTTTGTAGCATTTATTTATCACAGATTTGTCATTTCAGCACTTAAATGTTGGGATAGGTTTTATAGAAAGAGTATATCTAGCAAATCAGATATTTCAGAAACTTATCAGTTGTTTTTATGTGTGTAAATTAGATTAATAGTGAGAATGTCTCCACCTTTTACCTGATGATGTTTCCATTTAGTAACATAATAAAATACTTCAGAAACTTTGTATAAATCTTTTTATTTTTACAAGAAGCAGTGATTTTTCAGGATTTTAGATTAAAAACTGATTTTTGTGAACAAAAGATTCATCAACCATAACAAATTTTCAGGCAAAAAGCTGCTAATGTCTAATCAGTTATTTTTCTCTTTGAAACCATTTTTTAAGTGTTCGATACATATTCATTTGAAATAAGTTTTTGATACGATGGATGTGTAATATGAGTCTTGAATACAGGCTTTCTGGTGACCTTAGAAAACGATTAAATCTGAACAGTATAGGAAGATGTGTGCAGAACAGAAGACTTCATTGGTACGGGCACGTTTAAAGAATGGATGTTGGCAGGAGAAAGCCAATAAAAACATGGAAGGAAGTGATAAGGATAAGAGAAAGAGGGATAAATAAATACCTGGCCAGAAATAGGTTAGTTTGGAAGTCAATTTCTAAGTTCTTAATTTATTATTTCTGAACTATCTCTATCTTAAATAATTGCATGTATTTATGTTGCTATGACTAGTTAGTTTTTTTCCAGGTTTTTTCGTTTCTTTTTTCTTGTCCATGACTCTTTATTTGTCTTCTTCCTTTTTTTATGTTCTTGCTAATTGTAATGTATCAAGTTACAGCCATTGGGTGAAGTTTTTGATTGGTCCAGAGGGCGCCTTTGTTGTAATTGTTGTTGTTGTGTTGATTATAAAAAGAAGAGACTTTAACAGATCGGCACTTGCTTCAGTCTTGACACTTAGTGAATGGTGCAGACTTAATAATTGGCGACGAGGTAGTAAAAGAATATGCGAGGAAGGGATTTGGAAGATCAACACCAACATGTGCTGGAAGTTTTTAAGGAAAAAAAAAAAAGTAAACACACTCATTGGATGTGTTCGGAGTTCCAAGAAGCATAAAAAAAAAAAAAATTAAAAGAATGGCGTTGATGGGCACTTTACGGGAATGGAACGATGTTGAGGAGTCCTGGATTAACTACATTGAACGTGTGGAGTTTTTTTTATAGCCAATGATATTGAGAGTGAAGGGAAGAAAAAGGCGATTTTATTATCCGTTATTGGTGCAAAACACTATGCTGTGTTAAGAGGTTTAGCAGATAATCGTCCGGAAAAGAAAACGTTTGATGAACTAGTTGAGCTAATGCAGAGACATGTTAAACCAGCACCTAATGTGATTCATGAAAGATTCTTGTTCAACACGAGGGACAAAAGGGAGGAAGAGTCTATAAATGACTATGTGGCCGCATTAAGGAAAATGTCCGAACACTGCAATTTTGAAGAGAGGGTTGGTGAATACATACGGGACCGCTTAGTCTCTGGAATTAAGGATGTGAAAATCCAGGAACGCCTACTAACGGAAAGGGATCTAACGTTGAATCAAGCTATTGAAATAGCAGTGTCAATCGAATCAGCCCGGAAATATTCTATATCAATGCAGGAAACATTTCCCGATTATGAAAACCCAATACACAAATTACCCTTGAGACGGGAGTGTTACAGATGTGGTAGTATCAGACACATGGCAGATAAATGTACATTTAAAAATAGTGAATGTTACAGATGTCATAAGACAGGACACATCCGCAGAAAGTGCAGGCAGCAACAAGGTAAATTCTTTAAAATAACTAATATGTGGGGACTATAAGCAAACCATCAATGCAGCAGCTCCATGTGTCAGCTACCCTATTCCTCGAACCGAAGATATATTTGCCACACTGAGAGGGGGTGAAAAATTCAGCAAACTGGATTTAAGCCACGCCTATCAGCAACTGAAATTGGAGGAAGGTACCCAGGAATTGTTAACTGTAAACACATATAGGGGTTTGTACCAACCCACAAGGTTACAGTTCGGGGTGCACAGTGCTACAGGCATTTTTCAACAGGAGATGGACAAACGATTGAAAGATGTTCCTTTCTGCAAGGTATGAGTGGACGATATACTAATTTCAGGTCCCGATGATGACAGCCACTTAAAGAACCTAGAGAGAGTATTACATACGCTGAGCATAGCTGGGCTCAAATTGAAAAGAAGCAAGTGCGAATTCCTTCTTGAGGAAATAACCTATCTAGGGTTCAAGGTTAGCAAGGATGGTACAGCTCCTCTACCAGAGAAAGTGGCTGCAATGGCAAGAGCCCCCACACCCAGGAATGTTACAGAGTTGAAAGCCTATCTTGAGGCAGTAAATTATTATCGCAGCCAAACCAAATTTGTCCACACGACTTGAGCCACTGCACAGTCTAATGAGGAAAGGCACAATTTGGAAGTGGGAAGCCTGCCAACAAAAAGCTTTTGAAGAGACAAAGAAAATGCTGTGTACAGCACCCCTTCTGACTCATTTTGACCCATCTAAGCCCACACTTGTACAAGTGGATGCTTCTCCTTATGGCTTGGGAGCTGTGTTGGCTCATAGGATGGAAGATGGCAGTGAAAAGCCAGTATGTTACATCTCCCGAATGCTCTCAGATGCTGAACAGAATTATGCACAAATTGAAAAGGAAGGGCTTGCCCTGGTTTTTGCAGTGAAGAGGTTACATCAATATCTGTTTGGAAACCCCTTCACGATGTTCACCGATCACAAACCGTTGTTGGGTCTATTTGCAGAGAACAAGCCAATTCCTGCTATGGCAGCTGCCCGGGTTCAGCGTTGGGCCCTATTCTTGGCTGCCTATAATTACAAACTAGAATATCGAACTGGAGCCCTCAATAGTAATGCGGACTGTTTGAGTCGTCTTCCACTGGAGGCTCAGGAAAAAGATATATCTAAATCCACTAATGAAATATTTATGATGGACCTTGTGGAAGCTCCAGTGAAGGTTGAAGCTGTGAGAGCAGAGACTAGGAAAGATCCAATCTTGAGTCGGGTATACAAATTCACCATGAATGGCTGGAATGGGGTCAGTTGGAGTGAACAGTTAAAGCCCTATTTTAATAAACGGGAGGAACTGACCTGTGAAGATGGCGTGTTACTGTGGGGAAGCAGGATTATTATTCCTCCTAAGTTGAGAGGAAAGGTTCTGCAGCAATTACACCAGACTCATGTAGGCATTGTGAGGATGAAAGCATTAGCTAGAAGCTATGTATGGTGGCCAAAACTGGATGAAGATATTGAGTGGACCGCCAAGGGGTGTGAAAGTTGTGTGCTAAATCAGAAACAGCCCAACAGAACTCCGATTCATTGTTGGGAATATCCAAGTCAGCCCTGGGAAAGAATTCACATAGACTATGCTGGTCCAGTTTTTGGACACATGTTCTTAATAGTGGTTGATGCCTACTCCAAATGGATGAAGGTTTGCATAATGAAGACATCCACTGCTGCAGCTACCATTGAGAAGTTGAGGGGAATCTTTGCGACTCATGGTTTGCCTCTGCTGGTTGTGAGTGACAACGGCCCTTGTTTCTCCAGTGATGAATTCAGGAGGTTTTTAGAGGCAAATGGGGTTAAACACATATTCACGGCTCCTTATCATCCCTCTTCCAACGGCCAGGCTGAACGCAGTGTGCGTACATTCAAGGAAACAATGAAGAGGGTGGACAGAGACACAAAAACATCTCTTGAAACAAAAGTCAACAGATTCCTTTTTAACTACAGGACAGCTCCACACACAGTAACTGGGGTTCCTCCAGCTGAATTGCTGTTCAAGCGACAATTAAGAACAGCCTTTCATCTGTTACAGCCAAACAAGTTTAAGAGCAGGGTGTATAACTACAAAATGGAGAAGGATACTAAGATCATGACACCGTGCTGAAATCATGGGGTGAATGATCCAGTCCTTGTGAGGAATTTTGGCACTGGTCAACGGTGGCTGGAGGGCATCATTACGAGGCAGTTGGGTAATGTCAATTTTGAGGTAGAGACCGAGAGAGGAGTTACACGGAGACATTCAGACCAAATCATTAAAAGGACAATCCTGGTCTCAGAGGAGAATGTGACTGATATGAATGATGCCGCAAAGGACACGGTGACAACCAGTACAAGGGAGTCTACTAAGCCAGAAGGAGTTCCTAAATTATTAAAACAGGATGAAGCTGAGGTGGAACCTATAGACTTCAAACAGAAAGCATCGCCTATTCCTCGGAGATCTGAGCGTGTAAGGAGAGCTCCATTTAAGTTAAGAGACTATGTTTAGTGATCCATCTAAGAATGGAGGGATGTAATGTATCAAGTTACAGCCATTGGGTGAAGTTTTTGATTGGCCCAGAGGGCGCCTTTGTTGTATTGATTATAAAAAGAAGAGACTTTAACAGATCGGCACTTGCTTCAGTCTTGACACTTAGTGAATGGTGCAGACTTAATACTAATATTCTGCAAATTTTTTCTTTGGATGGGTCAACGCGTTCGAGGTTAAAAGGGAGAAGGAATCCACTATCAATATAGTTAAAAAAAAAAGGGGGAAGTCCCACTGAAGCCCACTAGCCTGACGTTAGTAAAGAGCCACGTGTTGATACATTTACATCGACGACAAGGAATAAAGACCTCAACTAAAGCTTATAGGCAAAATTTTAGAAAAAACCAAAAACACAGCTAAGTTCTTAATTTCTTATTTCTGAACTGTCTCTATCTTAAATAATTGCATGTATTTACGTTGCTATGACTAGTTAGTTAAACAATATTTTTTCCACGTAGCGCAACCACAAAATTGCCCTTTATACTGTAACGTATAACGTGCCTCCTCGTTGAACCTACTCAATAGTAGATTAAACCCTCCCACACACTATAATGGCTGGTGAAATGTCCCCACAACAAATTTTGCTTATAATAGAGTGAGAGAGGAATTTATCTTTAGTCCTTCGTTATCTTTAGAAGGCAGTGGCTAGACTTATATCTACATATATACATGTATATATATATATATATGTGTGTATATGTGGATGGAAAAAGAAAAAAATATTTAAAAAAAAAAAATTTTTTACTTGCGGGGGCTCGAAAATACCTGACTAGTAGACAGACGCAGGCTATCCTCTCTCGGATTGTTGGACCCGTAGGTCTTGTCGGGTCATCCATCTAAGAGAAGGAAAACTCTGACAATAAAACCTTGCTACTAACTACTTACATCTTGGCAGCAAATCGTTGAGGAGGGAGGCTTCCTTAGTCATGATCGACAACCTTCCCAGAGCTAGAATCTCAAACAAAGTATCCAGTTGGCAAACGTATAATTGCTTAAGGAGTAGATGGGCTCTGCCTATTGCCCGACCTTCACACTCGTTCTTTGTCTATTAGCCAGGCATAGAGGTACAAGCACTGGGACACCTATAAAAACGCCTAGTACTGTGCCTTGTTTCCTGACTAGGGCAATGAATGCCGTCTCTCTTTCTCTCTATCTGGGCAATTTGGGGAAAGTTTTTTGTCACTAAGTCCTACATGACTAGTCTGGGTCGCTCTTGTTCTGACAGGTTGAGAGTACATGTTAGACAGCTTGTCTGGCTGGTGTTTTTGACTGGTAGTTAAGAGCCCTTACTCTAAAGTAGTGCTAAGAACGGCTGCTCCGTTAATAGTTGCATAATATCATGGGTAACTGTATGTGCCATGTCGCGCATGGAAAGGGACCCTACAGTTATCCCCAGTGGGCTTTCCCAAGGCCACAACCCCCATGGACCAAGTCACGACAAATGGACTGGTTGTGTGAGCTTATTGGCGCCAAACAAGTACCCACTTTGCCCTCCTCACTCTATCTCAAAACAAACATGAATATACAAAATAGGAAAACCAAACCTAAACCAGACATCCAACAAAAAACATCTTCGCCTCCGCCCTTGAGGCTCACATTTACAAATATCTGGGGACTAGAACCAACATTAACGACATAGAAACTTTTTTCCTGACAAACTTCCCTGATATCCTAGCACTAAGTGAAACGAACCTTCAATCCTCAATCTCCTCTCATCACTTTGACATGATTGACTACCTTCCACTCTACCATAAGGACTCTGACAAACATATGCATGGGCTAGGAGTTTATGTTTGGAACACCCTCCCCATGACTAGAAAACATAGGCTAGAATCAGATAACCAAGCCTACATGTGCTTTAGATTGACTTTACATCACAGAGTTAGTTACTTATATTTCTTATATCGTTCTTCTTCGACCCAGGACTGTACACTGCTTGACTCTGTCTCTGAAAGCTTAGATAGAGCACTCTCACTCGACTTGAATGCCCAAATACATGTATTTGAGGATTTTAATGCACACCACCATGACTGATGCAGCTGAAAACTCTACTTTTAATTTCTCCTCAGCTCACGACCTCTCACAGACTGCCACTTTTCCGACCCGCCTTCCTGATCGTGCGGACCAGCAAGCCTCACTTCTCGACCTGTTCTTGACCCCACTACCTGAGGCTTGTGTGGCAAATGCCCATAGCCCACGCAGAAACTCTGATCACATTGTGGTAATGATACTTATCACCTTAAAAACTCGTCCCAAAGCTGAAGAGCCATTGCTTAAAATGACGAGAAACTATGGGCAGGCTGATTTTAAGTTCTTCAGGGATCACATCAGCGACGCCTCATGGGGTGTAACCTTCTCACTCCTTGCTGATCAGGGTGCAAATGAGCTAACCGAATGGGTCAAAGCTGGCATTGAAGCATATGTCCTGATACAAAAATTCTTCAGCAAATCCCACTCTTCTCAATGGTTCACCTCAGAATGTGCAGCTGCTATTGCTGAGAGGCAGAAGGCATTCCGAAAATTCGGCCACCATAAGTCAACTGCGAACAGACAAAAATTTGTAGAGGCAAGAAATGATTGCAAAGTAGTGATAGGTGAAGCAAAGAGAAGGTATACAGACATAACCAAAAAACGCATTCAGTCACAGAAACTAGGTACCAGTGATTTCTGGAAAATCTACAATAGTGTGATGAACAATGGACAATCAACAATTCCCCCGCTATCAAATCACAATGATGTTGTTTGCACGGCAACTGATAAGGCTGAACTACTTGCCCAGCGTTTCATCTTAAACTCCACTTTGGACTCAGCAAACCACCCCCTCTCTAAATTCCCATTGCGGATTGAAGCCACACTAGAGAACCTGATCATCACCCCATCTAAAGTCAGAGACATCATAAAAAACCATGACACCTCCAAAGCCTGTAGGCCTGATCTTATACCAGTAATATTAATAAAGAAATGCTCTGCTGAGCTGGCCCCTGTCCTCTCCAAACTATACAACAAATGCCTTACTGAATCTTGTTTCCCTGATAGGTGGAAAATTGCCTCTGTGGTACCAGTCTTCAAGAATTCTGGAAATAGAACTGATCCTTTAAACTACCGCCCAATCAGTCTACTCCTGATCTTTGCTAAAATTTTTAAATCATTAATCAATCTAGCGATAGTCCGGCACTTAGTTAATGCTAAACTTCTTTCTGATCATCAATACGGATTCAGACAAGCACAATCTACTGCAGATATCCTAACGGTAATCTCTGAACACATATACCATACACTGGACAAGGCATGGAAAGCTAGGGCTCTAGCGCTCGATATATCCAAGGCCTTTGACAAGATCTGGCATGAAGGGCTTCTCATAAAACTGCATTCATATAGTATTACTGGACAAATATTTAATATAATTAAATCCTTCCTAACAAATAGAAAGATCCAGGTTGTCCTCGATGCCCGTTCATCTAAGCAACATGGTATAAATGCTGGTGTACCCCAGGGATCCATCCTTGGACCTCTACTGTTCCTGATTTTCATAAATAACCTCCCTGATGTCATTGCAACTGAGATAGGAATATTTGCTGACTACACCACGCTCTACTCTCGTCATGTGGGCAAAACCGACGAGCACATATCTGAGGCAATGGCTGAATCCTTAGAAAATGACCTCCAGTCTGTAGTGGAATGGGATAAAAAATGGATGGTAACTCTTTATGCCGCAAAGACAAAACCACTTTCCTTCAATAACTACAAGAAACCTCTTCAACCACCGATTGTCATGGCAAATAACACCCTACCTGAGAGTTCATCATTCAAACTCCTTGGCCTAACTTTCACAGATAACATGAATAGAATAAATACATTGAAAACATTGCCAGGGTTGCTGCAAAGAAGGTGAGCTCCCTCTACCGTGCTAGTAAACTTCTCACACCTGACATTATCCTATATCTCTACAAAGCCACCATCTGCCTATTCATGGAGTATTGTTGTCACATCTGGGCTGGTGCATCATCCACTAGTCTCTCCCTCTTAGACAAGGTCCAAAAAAGAGTCGCCAACTTGATAGGTCCTTCACTATCCACCAAGCTCCAGCCCCTGTCCCATCGCCGCAATGTTGCTTCCTTGTGCCTGTTTTACAAGTACTTCAATGGATTGTGCTCTGATGAGCTTGCTGCTCTTGTACCCCTACGACGTAAATTCACTTGACCAACTCGACAATGAGCCAAATCCCATCCATTCACTGTGGAGGTCCTCAGATGCCGAAGAGCTTTCTACTCCAATAGCTTCTTTCCTCGTACTGCTGGACTCTGGAACTCCCTCCCTGCTCCCTGCTTTCCTGACGTTACTGACATGCAGAAATTTAAAACTAATGTAAACAGACATCTTGCTGCCCAGCTCCTAATTTTAGTTGACCCCCCCCCCCAAACCCTCACCCTTTTTTCTCAGTAGCCCCTTACGTCTACAGTTGCAGCCTGCCTTGTTTGGGGTGAACTATGTTAAAAAAAAACAAAAAAACATGCCAGTATGTAAAATGGAAATGGATGTTAAACAAAATATGATGATGATGATCACTCCATATTCATTTGAAATGATTTTTATTTCAGCTTTGAAACTATTTTCTAATAATTTAATCTATATTCATATGAAATTAGTTTTTTTCTCTTTGAAACCATTTTCTGAGTATTAAATCCATATTATTTTGAAATCAGTTTTTTTTTGACTATTCACTCCATATTCATTTCATACTCATTTGGTTTAACATCTGTTTTACATGCTGGTATGCATTGAGCAGCTTTAAGAAATTGACTTCCAAAGTAACCTATTTCTGGACAGGTCTTTATTTATCCCGCTTTCACTCAGGTACTTTATTATCGCTTCCTCCCATGCTTTCCTTGGCCTTACCCTGTGAGCTGAACCTGCTTCCTCAACTGTTCTACATCTACTAATGTATGTTATCATACATTCGAAGTCTACTCTTCTGAACACATCTCCCTATGCTGTTCAGATTTAATCTTCCTCTGAGGTCATCGGAACTAAGCTTGTCTTTAAGATTCATATTACACATCCATCGTATCATTCTTATATCATTTCTCTCCATTCAACGCATGTCTTCAACCCTCGCTGGCCAGGTTTCACTTCCATACATCATCACACTGTGTACAGATGCCTTCATTTGAAATTAATTTTTTTCCTCTTTGAAACCAGTTTCTTAGTATTCAATCCATATTCATTTGAATCAGTCCTTTTCTTCTTTCAAATGTAAATTAGTTAATTCATTATGCTATAATTTGTTCATATGGGAACATGCTCTTATCTCAAGAACGGCTTATGCTATAAGTATAAACTTTTCAGGATTTATATTCTAGCACACGATATCAACTTCTAACTACAATGGGATTTAATAGTATCAATTAAAAGGTAAATTTGATATCTGTAGGGAAACCCCATATCAAGATAGTAAGAGATTCTATTCAATAGTAAAATAAGCTAAATTATGTGCTAGCCATTGTTATATTTGTATCAATGTGTTTGTCATTAGCAAAAGATCTCAAATAACAAACTTTGGAATGGAAGAAAACAAATCATTTTAAATGTTATTTTTATTCTTGTAATCAAAATTCATCTGGCTTTTTCTTTGAGGTAAGACCACTTTAAGAAAAATGAATGTTTTGTATTATCTACTCTACCTGTATCCTCTGTTTAATTTAGTTTTATTATTTCCCTTTCTCAGGGGCATCTTATCAATGCTATTGGCTGGAACTGGCAAAATGTAAATGATAATACCACAGGTGCCATCTTGTTGGGAACTTCCAAAGGTAAATCTTCGAGCATTTATATCAATATCAGCTAATGAGTGAGAGACTCAATTACAATGAGTATTTAGTTTGCACTTTCGCACAACTTTATTAAAGCATTTGATGAGTTATGATGTTGTGAAAAGTATGTTTAAATAATTGATATTTAACTAAAATACAAAATAAAGTAAATATTATTTCTGATTAAGATGAAGGATTCTTCTTGTTCATCTGATTTATTTTTGAACAGGCCTTTGATTAGTCCTCTATAAGAGGGTGGGGCCTGCCTATCAGTCTTGATCGAAGTCTTCCACTCCAGGCTCGGCGGTCGCGATGGTCTAAGTTTGTAATCCCCAGGGCTGCATGGTCACGTTTACACAGCTCATCCCAAGAAAACTTCAGTCTTCCAGTCTGCCGACTTGATGCGATGGACATGTTTCTGACTCGGGAGATCCAGCTGGAGCTTTGCTCGATATGGTCAAACCATCTCATCTTGCCCAGCTTAAAGACATCAGTTATTTTCTGTATATCAAGCCTAGAGAGAAGAATCTCGAAGAGAGTGCCGTCTTCTGGCCTGACATGACAGATCCATCTAATCATGGCTCTTTCGTTAAGCTGCAGTCTCTTGATAGTGCGTGCCAGTGCAGTCCATGTTTCAGAGCCATAAAGCATAACACTCCTCTCACAGCTGGTGTACACCTGTCCTCTAGTTGTGATTGCCAGATGCTTATTTGTCAAGATGGGCAGGAGTTCTCTAAAGCCCCTCCAGGCAGACTTGCATCGGGCAATAGCAGCAGTCTCACAACCACCATTGATCGCCCAGGTAGCAGAACTCAGCTACAGCTTCCAGTTTGCTATCCCTAACTGCAACCTCCTTCACTGGCCTGCCGTCGATTTGTCTCACTGTGCCCTTACAGCGAGGACATCTGTATTGCTAATCCGGTCGGAGTAGGCCACTGATTTCACTGCATCTCTTGTGGACCCAGTAGGAACAGACGGGGCAAAAGATGGAGTTTCTTCCTGTACCACTCAGGCAGACTGCGCAAGAGAACTTTCCTGATCTTTTCTTGGAATTCAGGTTGGGACAAGCAATCATTACCTTTGTCGGAGCCATATTGACTTGAAGGCCCTTGTCCTCCATACTATTCCTCCAGGAGGTGATTCTCTTAACTAGAGCTTCAAGTGAAGTATCGGCAATTGCGAGGGCATCCATGTACAGGAGCTCCCAAGTGCATCTGGTTCTCAGTTCGCATGACAGGGATTCTAAGATGATGATAAATATTTTATAAAAACATTTTCTACACTTCAAACAAAGTTCTGAACTTTAAAATATATTAACTTTATTTTAAGCAACTTCACTTTTTGTAGCAACTTATCAACTAAACTTTGATCTACCAGACAAATATAAAAAAAAAATGTTTTTATGAGATGCATAGCATATATTTTGTTTTATATCACTTTGAATCATAATTTTTATCAAAAATTATAAAACAATCCACCTGCTGAAAGAAATGAATTCAAACAAAATGAATATTTGTCTGCTTCATTAAATTTCAATCAAGACCTGTTAAAATTGTTACATTTAAAATTAAAAAAACAAGGCACATTGCCACTGAGACGTAAAGGGCTACTGAGAATTAGGGACCAGATTTATAGGGGCATCCTAAGTGGAAAGTTGTGCAGCAAGATGTTTGTTCACATTGCATTTAAACTTCTGCATGTTGGTACTGGCGGAAGAAGCAGGGAGAGAATTTCAAAGACAGCTGTTCGAGGAAAGAAGCTATTATAGTAGAAAGCTTTCCGGCATCTGACAACCATCACAGTGAAGGGGTGGGATTTTGTTGATTGTCGTGTTGGTCAGGGGTATTTACGTTGAGAGAGCACAAGTGCAGCAAGCTCATCGGAGCATATTCCGTTAAGTACTTATAAAACAAGCACAGGTATGCAACATTGTGGCGATGAGGCTGGAGCTTGGTTGACCGTGTGGGATCTATTAGATTAGAGGTTCTTTTTTGAGCCCTTTTCAGAAAAGGAGAGACTAGTGGTTGGAGCACCAGACCAGATGTGGAAACAATACTTCATGCAATGTAACCATTCATTTTCGGCCCCATTCCACTACAGACTGAAGATCATTTTCTAAGGATTTAGACATTTTCTTCGATATATGTGTGTTCGTTTTGCCCACATGTTGAGAATAGAGCGTGGTGTCATCAGCAAATATACCCATCTCTGATGCAATTACATCAGGGAGGTCGTTTATGAAAATCAGGAATAATAAAGATCCAAGGATCGAAACGCCTCCCCCCCCTTCCCCGAGAGCACACTCTCGTTAATGTCATGTTGTTTAGATGTATGACCATCAAGGATGACCTGGATCTTTCTTTTAGCTAGAAAGAATCTGATTATATTAAATATTCATCCAGTGATACCATACAAATTAATTTTTATGAGAAGACCTTCATGCCAAACCTTGTCAAAGGCTTTGGATATATCAAGCTCTACCACCCTATCTTCACCTGCCTTTTTCAGTGTATGGTATATGCGTTCAGAGATGACCATTAGGATATCTACAGTAGAACGGGCTTGCCTAAATCCATAGTGTTGGTTAGAAAGAAGTGTAGCATTTACCAGGTGATGGACTATCGCTAGATTAATTAATGATTCAAAGATTTTAGCGAAGAGTGGGAGGAGACTGATGGGACGATAAATTTGCAGATTATTCTTTCACCAGAAATCTTGAAATTCGTACCACAGAGGCATTTTTCTAGCTATCAGGGAAGCAAAATTCAGCAAGGCATTTGTTGTAGAGTTTGGAGAGGACAGGGGCCTATTCAGCAGAGCATCAAGCCCACACGCTTTGGAGGTGTCATGGTTTTTTATGATGTCCCTGACATGAGATGGGGTGATGACCACGTTTTCAAGTGTGGCTTCAGTCCGCAATGGAAATTTAGGGAGGGGGTGGTTTGCTGAGTCCAAAGTGGAGTTTAAGGCGAAACGCTGGGCAAGTAGTTCAGCCTTATCAGTTGCCATGCAAATAACATCATTGTGATTTGACAGCGGGGGAATTGTTTATTGTCCGTTGTTCCCCAAACTATTGTAGACTTCCCAAAAATTACGAGTACCTAGTTTCTGTGACTGAATGCATTTTCTGGTTATCTCTGTATACCTTATCTTTGCTTCATCTATCACTACTTTACAATTATTTCTTGACTCTACAAATTTTTGTCTGTTCGCAGTTGACTTATGGTGGCCGAATATTCGGTATGCCTTCTGCCTCTCAACAATAGCAGCTGCACATTCTGAGGTGAACCATTGAGGAGAATGGGATTTGCTGAAGAATTTTCACATGGGGACATATGTCTCAATGCCAGCTTTGACCCATTCAGTTAACTTATTTGCGCACTGATCAGCAGGGAGTGAGAAGCTTTCACTCCATAGGATATCGCTGATGTGATCTCTGAGGGATTCAAAATCAGCCTGCTCATAGTATCTTGTCGTTTTGTGCAATAGCTCATCAGCTTTGGGATGAGTTTTTAGGGTTATATCAATCATTACCACAATGTGATCAGCATTCCTGAGCGGGTTATGGGCATTTGTCCCACAAGCCTCGAGCAGTGAGCTCAAGAACAGGTTGAGGAGTGAGACTTGCTGGTCCACACTATCAGGGAGACGGGTCGGGAAAGTGACAGTCTGTGAGAGGGAGTGAGCTAAAGAGGAATTAACTGTAAAGTTACCAGCTGTGTCAGTAAAACTGGAGAACCCCAGCCAGTCACAGTGGTGTGCATTAAAATCCTCAAATACATGAATTAGGGCATTTGAGTCAAGTGAGAGTGCTGTATCTATGCTTTCAGAGACAGAGTTAAGGAGGGTACAATCCTGGGTCGAAGGAGAACGGTATAAGAAATATAAGTCTTTGGATATTTGTGAATGCTAGCCTCAAGGGCAGAGGCGAAGATTTTTTTTGATGGGTGTCTGGTTTAGGTTTGATTTTGTTTACTTTGTATTGCCATGTTTGTTTTGAGATATAATGGGGAGGGCAACGTGGATGCTTGTTTTGTGCCAATAAGCTCACACAACCAGTCCATTAACTGTGACTTGATCCATGGGGGTTGTGGCCTTGGGAAAGCCGACCAGGGATAACCAATTATTGATCTTGAAGATCAAGGGGGCGTGTGGGTAAGTGCCATTTGAGTTATCCCCCCTTTGCAAATTGGCTGTTTGGAGTCTCTAACCACTAGATGGCTCTGGTGGGGAGTCAATTTGCATAGGGGTGGATTTAACAGTATAAAAACTGTACTCTTTTGTGAAGAGTGTCAATGCTCAGTGAGCAAAGTGAAGGGGAGTGAGAAAGAGGTGCAGAAGGCAGTTGGCAGTTGGTGGAGAATTCATAGATTTTTATTTTTCAAGAACTTTCCTTTTACGGATAGACCAGATAAAGTTAAAGGCTGGCATTAGCAATAGTTTTGTTTGTCCTTTGTGTGTCTAATACGTGTCTTTCTAATAATTGACCAGCTCTGAGAGATGTGAGGGAAGGAATACCTTCTACTTGATCGTATCAATACAAACATGAAATCTAGATCCGGATAAAATATTTTCGCTATTAAAAAATTAATTTGAAATAGATTTTTGTTGATATAAGAACAGTCGGATGTATGGCAAGTCTTGATGGTAAAAGAAATATTAATGGAGCCTCAGTAAACTGTCTACAGATCCACAGAAAAGTCACTATTACTTTATATATTAGATAACAATTTTTATGCTTAGATCTGATGATCTCAAAGGAAGATTAAATCTGGACAGTATAGGGAGATGTGTGCAGAACAGGAAACTTCGATGGTATGGACACATTGAAAGAATGGATGAGAGTGATTGTAGGTGTAGAAAAGTTGAGGTAGCAGGACTCATTGGTAGCAAAGGAAAACATGGGAGGAAGTGATATGGATGGGCTTTAGAGAAATCGAAATAAATAAAGACCCGCCAGAGATAGGTTAGTTTGGAAGTTAATTTTTAAAAGCCATTCAGTGCATGCCAGCATGTAAAATGGATGTGAACGTGCATCTATTGCACAGGCTGTTATCGTCCGGTCGTTGTGCTGGTTCAAAGTCATTGGTTGATTATGATCACAATGTCAATTGTGTGGTCTCAATCAGAAGGATTCTCCCCCCCCCCCTTAAAATTTGAAACTAGTTTTATTTTTAGAAGACTACAATGATACTTCTGCTTTACTGAACACACAATATTTATCTCTCTTAACCAAACACAAATTCTGGTTATATGCCCTAAAAATACAATTTGGTAAGACACTGCCCCAAAAATGGGTTATCATTTTACATTAAATTTATATGCGAAACTCATTAGAAAGTAATTGGTTTTTACCCCCAGTTGATTTTTTTGTGAGTTCTTATCTATTTTAAAATGTATATATAATTTTCTTTTTAATTTGACAAAATTTTAATGTTTTCCATTTAAGTATTGTATCCAAGATTTTGATACTCGTTGTGCCATCTTTACCTATTTACCAACTCGTGCCATTTTTACTTATATTTGTTATGATTTTACTGTTAGTTTAAAATCAATAAATATTTATCATTAGTACGCAATGGAAATTTTAGTTAAAACAACAAAAAACGTTAAAGAATTGTTTTTGTAATCGGAAATTAGGGTAAAATTTTTGTGATCGATCACCCCAGCCACAGCAGGGAACCTCGTATCTGTAGAACCATTACTTTTTAAAGTAGAGAAATTGAATTCTGGGTGGTCAAACCAAACATATTTTCCTATTTCTTAGCTGGTTTCTTTTCTCTTTAGTTAAATATTTCTCACTTGCAATAAACCTGTTATTGCAACTATGCACATATCTACATATATTATGATTACAACCCCTAATCGATTGATGGTATTTGTTTTTTATACTAATTTATACTTACCAAGCAAGTCGAGATTAAGGGTTAATGAGATTGTCAGCTTAACAAACAATACGAGAGGATTGAAAAAGATGGACAACGTTTTTCTACACAAATGCAGCACGACAAGTATTTGTTGATCTTGGGCTTGAAAACGACCATGTTGTAGTGTGAAGGAAAGCATTCCCATGGTTATGTGTTCCAGATGGGAAGTTCTTCTATAGAAACCCATCATGGAAATTCCATTGTATCAATGAATGCGACTAATACAACAGAAGACTTTTCGACAAGAAGTCATCCTTATGATCATCATTGTTGCCACTTCAGGCATCACTAAATTCTGTCATCATCAGTGTTCGTAGAGAAGTTCATTCATCGCATATTCCACATTTCTGAAACGTTTTCACTACTTCTTCCTTCACTGCACCCATTCATATACCAAAAACTATCCCGCATAAAACTTTAAATGCACACGTCTAATGGCTGTAATGGACTGCAAATACACTTTCTAAAGCCATTGTTTCATGCTCCATTCAATCGTTTAGGATGAACAAGAACACAAGCTAAAATTTTATCCTTACGAATCTGTCTACACAGCTAGCAAGAACTTTTTTTTATTATCCAGATTCCCAATTTTATATTCTTTCTAGTATTTATAATGTATGTGGAAATCTGGTCTATTATTTTTGTATTACGCGGGCAATTGGTTTCTTCCATACTTATATTGTACCATTTCATAAAAATGTTAGTACCAAAACGATGATCCTGCCACCAGTCTTTGCTTCAGCTTTTATGATTTCATTGAGACACCATATCCCTTATTCTGTTGATCTTCTACTCATGATTTTATGGGATCCTCCAGTTGTGGGAATTTTGTTTCCTTATAATATAGTTCATGTGGTCCATTTCTTGTTTTCAACTGATATGACGTTGCGTCCCCCGTCGTGGTCTCCTCGTCCAGATAGCGTCTCGGCGTTGAGGTCTGGCGTGGTTCGCGATCGCTCACTTGTCCACCACGTTGTATTATGTTTGATCTCGGCAAGCCGGGACTGTAGGATTGCTAAAGAGAACGTTAAAGGTAACGACGTCACAGATATTATTCAAAAAGAATAAAGATCGACTCGAGTTTTTAAAAACAGGCCAGAAAAAAAAATTATATACACAACAAGAAATCAGAAAAAAAATACAGTAAAAAAACTCTTCCCACTGCTAGTTGTGTGTGACACGGATTGGAGATCAAAAAGTTCTTATCGAAAAGTGCGGCTTGGGGAATAGCAAAAAATGTGGGCTCAGGAGATGGTTGGAGACACGTAGACAGCAGTGGGTTGAGCGTTCGTCTGATGTTCACCTTCAGACAATTTCTCTGACTCTCACCAATCTGCTCTGCCCGTCTGCTTATATGGACATGGGCTCACTGTTAGCCCCGCCCATCTATGACGTCTTGGTCTTGATCCCGCCTTTCGCTCCACCCATCGGTGATGACGTCGTCCCAGAGCCCCCTCTCCTCAGATCTCGGTTAATCAAAATTAAGTTTTTAGAATTTTCTATTCCTTCTTTTTCTGAAACAGAATCCAATCAAATGTTCTTAATCACCGTTATCGTTTGGCCCAGCCTGGCCATAAGTGTTCAGATCCTTCCAGATGGTTTGCCGTCCGGTCAAGTGTCCCCGTGTCCTGTGACTAATTACCCCAGTCACGATTCACGACTGGACAATTTGATAAGATTCCCAATCATACTTTGGGAATCGTTTCGCCCCAAGTTCAAGATGTTGAGAGTTAATTTATATTATTTTAATCTCTTTGTTCTACAAAGATTTCCTCAAAACGGCCACCTGATTTTAAACAATGCCATCCGTTTGTTTTTGGGCAACCAGCGGTCATAGCCATTGTTCATAAACCACTTGACCCCAAATAATTCCATTCTAATTATCGTTGGTGACCGGTGGTCAGCT
This sequence comes from Sepiola atlantica, assembly GCA_963556195.1. Lineage (NCBI taxonomy): Eukaryota > Metazoa > Mollusca > Cephalopoda > Sepiida > Sepiolidae > Sepiola > Sepiola atlantica. The sequence goes on along the minus strand of OY744518.1, from coordinate 144,348,251 downwards.
GTGTACGTTTATCAGGCACTTGACTTAAAACAATGCTACTTAATTTGGAGCGGTCTGTTGAGAATTAATTTATATGATTTCTATTTCTGATTATTTCAAAATGAACGATGGGGTTTCGAATCTCCAAGATCCAACACTGAAAGCTCACACAAGTAGTCTATGAGACGAGTCTTTATCTATGGGGTTGTGGCCTTGGTAAAGTGCAGGGTCCCTTCCAATGTGCGACACCGCACTACAGTTACCCTGATATTATACAACTGTTGATAAACACCCACTTTGTCCAACCCACTACATGTAAAAACAAAAATAATGCAAATACGAACAAAAAATATGTTTAAACTAGACGACCGCCTAAAAACAACCAATTTGCCTCCTCCCTTGAAGCTCGCATTCACAAATATCCGAGGACTTAGAACTAACCTTGATGATGTAGAATCCTTCCCCCCCTATAAAACTTCCAGATATCCTAGAACTAATCTAAAACAAGACTAATCTACATTCTTCAATCTTTTCTAATCATTTTGACATACCAGGATACTTCCCACTCTGCCGTAAAGACTGACAAGCATATGCACGGGCTCGAAATCTATATCCATAACACCTTTCCCTTGACTAGAGAACATAGTCTTGAATCAGATGATGAAGCCTTATAACACAGCGTTAGCTACTTATATTTCCTCTACCATTCTCCTTCGACCCAGGACTGCACCCTGCTCGACTATGTTTCTAATACTGTAGACGCAAGCACCCAAATCCATGTATTTAGGATTTTAATGTCCACCACAGAGATTGACTTGGTTTCTCCAGCTACACAGACACAACTGGTAATAGCACGCATAGGATCTCTATTACACAGACTGTTTCTTTCCGACCCGCCTCCCAGATCGTGAGGAACAGCAAACCTCACTATTCAACCTATTCTTGACTACACTGCCCGAGGCTTGTGTTACAGATGCCCATAGCCCACTCAAGAACACTGATCACCTTGTGATAGTGGTTGATATCACCCTAAACTTCCAACCCCAAACCAAAGCGCCATTACTCAAATCAACGATATACTACCAACAAGCTGATTGGGAATCCTTCAGAGATCACATCAGAGATGCCACATGGAATAAAACTTTTTCTCTCCCTGCTGAACAGTGTGCAATTAAGGTAACTAAATGGAACAAAGCAGGCATGCATAGAAGCATATATCACCATGCAGAAATTCTATAGTAAGCCCCACTCTCTCCACTGGTTCACTTCAACCTGTGCAGCTGTTATTGTGCATAGGCAGCAAGCATTCCGCCAATTCAACCACCATGAGTCAGCTACAAATAGACAAAAATTTGTAGCATCAAGAAACAATTGTAAGAGTGTAATAGCCGCGGCGAAAAGTAGGTATACGAAGATGACCAGAAAAAGTACTAGTCTTCAAGAATTCTGGAGATAGAACTGATCCTCAGAATTATCACCCTATCAGTCTACTCCCGATCTTTGCTAAAATCTTTGAATCCTTAATCACTATAGCGATAGTCCGGTACATAGTTAATGCTAAACTTTTTTCTGACCATCAGTATGGATTCAGGCAAGCGCAATTTACTGCAGATATCCTAACGGTCATCTCTGAACGCATATATCATACACTCGACAAGGCAGATGAAGCTAGAGCGGTAGCGTTTGATATATCCAAAGCCTTTGACATGGTCTGGCATGAAGGGCTTCTCATAAAAATTCACTCATATGGTATTACTGGACGAATATTTAATATAACTAGATCCTCCCTAACCAAAAGAAAGATTCAGGTTGTCCTCGATGGCCGTTCATCTAAGCGACATGACATAAATGCTGGTGTACCCCAGGGATCTATCCTTGGACCTTTACTATTCCTGATTTTTATAAATTACCTTCCTGATGACATTGAGTCTGTGATGGGTATATTTGCTGATGACACCACGCTCTACTCTCGTCATGTGGGCAAAATGGATGCACACATATCTGAGACAATGGCTGAATCCTTAGAAAGTGCAATGGGGTCATAAATGGATGGTAACTTTTAATGCCGCAAAGACGAACCTCTTCAACCACTAATTGCCATGACAAATAACACCCTACCTGAGAGTCCAACGTTCAAACTCCTCGGCCTAACATTCACAGGTAACATGAATTGGAACAAATACATTGAAAACATTACTAAGGCTGCTGCAAAGAAGCTGGGCTCCCTCTACTGAGCTAGAAAACTTCTCACACCTGACATTATCCTATATCTCTACAAAGCTACGAAGTATTGTTGCAATATCTTGGCTGGTGCATTATCCACTAGTCTCTCCCTCTTAGAAAAGGTCCAAAAAAGAGTCGCCAACTTAATAGGTCCCTCACTATCAACCAAGCTCCAGCTCCTGTTTCATCGCCACAATGTTGCATTCTTGTGCCTGTTTTACAAGTACTTCAATGGATTATGCTCTGATGAACTTGTTGCTCTGGTGCCCCATCGACATCAATACACTAGAGGAACCCAACAATCAGCTAAGTCCCATCCATTCACTGCGGAGATCCCCAGATGCAAGAGAGCCTTCTACTCCAATAACTTCTTTCCTCGTGCTGCCGGCCTCTGGAACTCCCTCCCTACTCCGTTTCCCTGACTCTACTGAGATGCAGAAATTTAAAACTAATATAAATATATATCTTGCTGCACAGCTCTCAACTTAGAGAACCCCCAAAACTTACTCCCTAATCCTCAGTAGCCCTTTATGTCAGCAGTGGCATCCTGTCTTGTTTGGCATGAACTATGATAAAAAAAACAAAAAAACATAAGGAGTCAGTCTTCAGTTGCAAGGATTTGGCCTCCCAGTGTATAGCTTAATTTACTCCTTTTAGAATGGTATCCAACTCCACGAGGTTTATGTGTCGTGTGTCCGATTCTGGTCGCATCCAACACACATCTTCAATTGTGGTACCATGCGATTCGAGCAGGACGCCTGTGGCCAAAGAACTTATGTCAAGCCACACATCAAGCTCCTCGCCATTAACGCATCATTTACCTTTACATGGGTCGGCCTGACTCACTCTATTAACAGTCTCGGTTAGCATACGTCTTAATATGACATCCTGGGTATGATCGTCCCATCCTTCTGTCTTCGCGCTTTCCCTTCGCTTGATGACACTAGTTGCTACTCACAGCCAGCCACACACTGAGAGATTTCTAACAAGCTTTCCACAGAGAGAGAATACTTTTCATCTGGTAATAGTGTCTGGGACGTCCGGCAGCTCATTCACACGTTTCCAAAACAGGGTATCATCTACTCCCCAGACAGTTAAGCCAAGCACCCGAGCCTCATCCTTCGATCGCTCCGGAGTTTTGCTGACCAGTCCAACGCATGACAAATGTGCAGCAACACTGGTTTCAGATGCGACACTTTCATCCACATACACATCATCGATGTAAGTCGAGGTCGCATTCTTGATGTTGTTGTCTTGCGATAAGACTGCGTTCACAATGAACCTCATTATTTGCGAACCTCGTTAAACTACCTTCTACCTTGAAAACAACGGTCTGGTAGGGCCAGAGTGACTCACCAATGCACATTTGAAGATAAGCAAATCGGAGATCCAGAAATCCTACATTTGATCCTCGCATCTCATAAGTGTCTGCAGTATATGCATCCACATGGAGGTTGAGTTCCCTGTATAGAGCGCACTTTTGATTTATTCTGCTGGACAACAGCCTTTCTTGATCCATCGGAACAATTGTCTAACAATCAACCGTCATTCCTGCAACTTTCCAGTTCATTCTAATTTAATTTTCAAATCCATCCTTTTTATCAATTCACCTGGATGCTATGCAAATTTAATGCATGGCACAGGCTATTTTTTGTCGTTTATCTCGGGGGGGGAGGGGGATTGGCTCAGTCCATTACAACCTCCAAGCTGTTGCTCTTAGCATGTGTCCAGACCAACTGTAAGGTGGATATTAAACACTTTCACACAAAAAAACAAAAACATTTTCTCTTTTTTCTTTCAGATGTTTCGATTTAAGTTATTCACTATTTGGGTGGTCTTTTTTTTGTGTGTGTGTGTGTTTGGTTCATTCTAGTGTCGGTTTTATACTATTCTCCGATAATGTATTTACATATATGTGTGAAACAGTGATTGCAGCCGACGCCAATCTGCCCCTTTTTTAGGGCGCACCAATATGCATCAAGGAAATCAGGCCCTACGTAGAAACAAGTGGAGATCTAAGAACTAGTACATATTTCGACTGTCCAAACATTGGCCAGAATCGGCGCCGGCCTGGCGGGGAAAGCCATGTAAGATTGTCAGTGGTAATTATTGCTACACAATGAATTACATTTTCCATATGCCTAACAAACCCTGTTAATCGCGAATACTAAGAGGATATCAACAAGAAAAGCAAGCGTGTCAGTACTATGTGGGTGGGCACGTGAGCCACGGGGATAGATCGCCCCTAGGGCTGTCACCTTTAATTATGGCGAGAGCCTCCTTTCTCCCGATAACTGTTTTATCTAGATAACATCTAAAAGAAACTAAGCGGGGAATTCCAATTGTCGTACCACACAACGAGAGGAGAGAATGAGGGAGAAGGGAGGGAGGACCGAAAGCGTGTCGCAGCGACCCTTTTCGATAGGCGTGGACACGTGAAGACACAGGGAGGGGAGAGAGAGAGAGAGAGTATGAGTTGTACGTTTTTCGTCTTTGTTGTTGAAGCGAGAAGGCGTCACGAGTCAGTCAGAGCTGAGATCCCGGCCGAGCTGGTCGTGATTCTCGGATCCCGAGGGAGCCGTAGCCCCGGGCTCCGCCATCGTTTTCCAACAGAGATTAATGTCTCAATTAATACCAACAGTCGTAAAAGTTCACACACGCACACAGAGAGACGGACTAGTTTAGTAAACAAAGCCATTATCGAAAAACAGACTTTGAGTTAAAGTTTAAAACCAATTGTTCATCTTGTTAAATAATTATTGCTTATGAAAAGACCTAACCGAGTTGTTGACTTATTTCTGTTGTCGATTTGTTCTGCTTGTGTAACATTGCCTTCACAGAATCACGAAATCATCATCATCGCAATCATCCCGACCTAGAGGAGATTCGACCGACACATCTTGGTTTTTACTGCCACTATAGACGATCTTAGCCAGAGAGGGTGTTCACAGTCAAGAAGGATTCCTGCGCCGAGGATGGTTCTCATTACATTTGATGCCGTCGCAAGGAAGGAGCGTGTGGGGTACCCTGTTACATATGCATGCATGAACTTGAATATTTGTTACTTACATGCACGTACATTATAATGTCACAGGATATCAGTAGTGTTTTTTTTTTCTTTCTTGTGAAACCCTTGCTAGCCTTCTTCATTGACTGCACATATTTTGTCACTGACAAAGCATATAAAATTTTTTTATTCAAACTGCATTTCTTTTTATTTCATGTATTTTTAGGTTTAATTTTTGAAACCGATTTCTCAATTGGAGATGACAATCGTATTTTTGGACGGGCAGTTGAGCGATATGTCACAAAGGTCAGTTGGACAGATTATTCTTTACAATGTTGTTTTTAGTTTTAATTCTTACCTTCGTAAATCTCTGATTGTTTGAAGAGAAAAACATACATTATTTTGTTCTATGATGTTGATTTCTAAAGAAAATTCATCTTTCCCAGCTCTTTCTACTGTTTTTTCTGCCTACACTTTTCCCAACCCTATCAACTACTCAAGTTCTCTCCTCTCTCCCAACCATCTTGGGTTTGACACAAACTTGCATTTAAGAGTTTGGGGAGTCACCCCTTACTTACCACTACTCACAGGTCCACTCTGACCCCGAGTAATGGTAGTATCTGTCCGAGCCCCTTTTATGGGTTAAATAGAAACTCAAGGATTTGAGCCCCTTCTTTCTTTAAACAAATCCTAAAGAAACTTTTTTTTCATGTCAAATAAGGAGAACCTTGCAACACTTTCTGGCCCTTAACTTTTGGCGGTAGAATTATGCGCATCTAGTGATCTCATCTGATTTTGCCCAGGACTGTTATGGGCATGGGCTGCTATGGCTCAAAATTTGATGCATGCCAGGGAGGAAGCCAGCTCAACCAAAGTAAGTATTATTAGAATGGATTAGGGAAAATTTAAGTTAGTTGATTGATAGTATTAACAGTATTTTCTCTAATTTACACTTCTGAGTTGACCAAAGACAAGCTTTACATATATATATATATATATATATATATATATATATATATATATATATGGGAAATGAAAAAGGAAAAACCAAGAGATATTTTTTTTTTATATATTCATCAACATTTCGTCTTTATTTGTAAGACTTCCTCAGGATGATAATTTTAAGAAAAATGTCATGCAAGTACATCAAAATATTGGGTTGACATGATGGGTTGATGAGAAAAAGTAGTAGCCGTGGCTGCTGACAGCGCTGGACCAAGGTCCGGGCTGAGAGAAGTCAGTGGCAGAGAGTGAAATAAATGTGGATGGCTGTGAGTGAAAAAGGGAAGGGTGGGAGTGTTAGTGAATTTGTCTTAGGGTGGGAGAGAGGGGAGGGGGTGCTGAGGTTTTTGTCGTGGTAAGGTGTAGCATGGATTTTGAGGGGCTGGGGAAAAAGGAGGGGAGGGGGGAAACTGTGTCTTTGGTATGTAGGTAGTGTCATAGTTTTAGAAAAAGATTTGAAGTAAATGAAGATAATTTGAAAGTAGGCGGGGTGGGTGGGTGAGAGTGTGAAAGAAGTAGTCGAAAGGGTGAGGGGGAGAGGGGAGATTTTGTTGTGGTTAGGTGTGAAATATAGCCAGCTGACCCCTACCCTCCAAAAATTTCACACCTAACCACAGCAAAGTCTCCCCAAATGTTTGAAACACGAGGTGTTAGATTAAAATTGTGAAAAAAATAAATTATGAAATACAAATAGATAGTGGCAGTGGGAGATTGAGTTGCCAGTAGAGAGTGTGGAGGGATGGCGGAGAGAACGGGAGTGTTAAACAATTGGGTCGTGTAAGGAGGGAGGGGAGTAAGAGAGGGCGAGAGACAAGATCAAACGTGAGAAACTTATTTTATCTGAACAAAAATTGAATTCAGATCCAGGCTAGCTATCTTTTTACCACACTCTCTACATGCATTACGCATAATATCTACGTGTAAGTTGTGAGTATACAGAAAATTACGGTCATACATGTTTTTTGTGTTTTTTATATGTGTATATATATGTGCATGTACGTATGTTCAGACACATGTAAGATAAATGAATAATAAATACATAAACACTGAAATAATTAATCAATATTAATAAGTTTATCTGTTCTTTTTTCTCTCTTAACATTTTACGCTTCTCATTCTCTAAACTGTGGTCGTAATATATGTGTGTATGAACCCCACTCCCTGTGCCGATCATGATCAACCGCAAAGGTGTGATATCCTGGTCGCGGTGCCAGATTGTAAACCCCACTTGTGCCGATCGTCGCCAACCGCACAGGTGTGATATCCTGGTCGCGGTGCCGGTTTGTGAACACACCTTAGCCGCGTCGATTGTCATAGTGGCAATAAAAAAAATATATAGATCCAAATTCCTCTAGGCCGGGATGGCGAAGATGATGATGATGTCGCCAATCTTGTCGTCTCGTCCAGCTACAAACACACTCCCACGTTGAAACTGTTTATATCAGCGAGCGATCACTGGGCAAACAGCAACCGGTTGGCTCTGTGGGGTGGAAGATCATTCAAAGCAGAACAAAAGGAAAAGAACAATGTTCAACAACTCGGTCGGGGTTTTTTGTATAGAAGAGTAATTATTAATAAAATAAAAGAATTGATTTTACATTGGATTAATGTCTACCGTACTCGTAAATGTCTTTAGCAAAAGTTGTTTTTCTCCAAGTTATTTCGTTAGTTCTCTGTGTGTGCGAATTCTTTACACAAGTCGTTGTTTAAGTCACCACTTAACAGGCAAAGGCGGTAGCAAGAATTTCGTCCGGTTTGTTTTCCTCGACGCACGCCACTTTGGCGCACGCCCGGCGACAGTCCAATTCTATCTGCCGACAATCCAACCCTAACTGGAACTCTACTGGTCGTGCGTGAAAAACGCAAATTCTTTTATTTAAGATGTCTATCGTCGTACACACCCCTTCTCTGCCATCCTAATTCCTGCGTGTCTTCTTCTCTTAAAATGAATGGAATTTTCTTTTTTCCCCCATCGTTATCGCCAAAAACAAATGCTTTCTCATTCTGTCACACAGCTGGAGGCGATCCATGCCTGGCTCGTAATTAATGATGACAGGCCCAAATAAATCTCTGTCAGTAGCCTCTCCTACGTTGTAACGTTTTTGAAAACAGCCGTCCCAGAACAACATCGCTTTATTGATATTTCAGAATTAAATTTGCGATTATGGAATTCCATAATCTTCATCTCCCATCTGGCAACTGTTACCTTGCTTTCGGAGATAATGGGTTCTGACTATCTTACACGACTCCGCGAGATTAACTGGCGCCTTGTTCTGTCACCTGAATAAGTTCGTTTCTACGTCAAATATATACTAGTTTTATATCTCCACTTCGTCTTGACGCAGGGTCCTCAGTCGGCATAGCATCACCACCAAGATGCATACTAGCGCGTCACCAGGGTACCCGATCCCCATGGGGCCCTGAATACTTTGTCACATATGTGTATATGTATGTTATATGTATGCGCTTTGCATATATATGTGTGCATGTGTACGTATTTAGATATTTATGAATAATTAAATAAATAAATGAATAGGGTAACCTGGGGTATTAAGCACCATGGGGCATTAAGCACCAGCAACTAGGTAACCTCCACAAACCTCTTGTAGGGCAATAAGCACCAAGCTTGTTTGATCACTGAACAATCACAAGCCTTGTTTCTCACGAGTAGCATTTACTCAGGCAAACAAAAGTAGTCTTTTTGTGCCAAGTTTAGAAGCTGTTTTTTCTCCACATCTGCAGCCATTTTGAAACAGACTTCAAAACTTTATGCTCCAGCAGGGCAACTGAACAAAACTTTGTTTCTCTGCGAAACCACTGAGCCTGCAAACTGTTCCTTTGCTGCTGAAGCACTGAGATATATCAGCGATAAGTACCAAAACATTTTACACTTGATTTAATTCAGATTTTGATTTTTCAGAGCTGAGAAGTGTGTCATGGTGGTCTGCATCCACAGCCTATTAAATGTGATCATGATTTCCACACCAATTTTAAAAACTGCTGCAAATTCAACTTGCCATGTTTTTGTATGCTTTTAGTAAGTTAATTGCTTTGTACTGGTTCTTATTTAAGCATAATTCATGTCATTGCGTGTAATTTAATTGTTTAAAAAATATCTTGATCTTTGAAAAAAGTTGGTGCTTAATGTCTCGTATCTATTTTTCTGAAGGAAAAGAGTTGAAAATCCCTTAAAGTGATTTAATTAATAAGAAACATGATTATATATATTTAAGTTTGACCTGTTTTTATTATTGAGGAAGTTATAAAAAAACAGAAATTTGTAATAACAAGTCAACATTTACTGATACTAATACTTGGGCATACAGTGTCGGAATTTTCGTGGCGTTAATGAAAAACCGCTCTAAACGAAGGTTATGTTATCTAGGACAATTATCATAAAAAAATTATAACAAGAGATAAGGAATGGAATAATACAAGATGTTCGTAAAAGTTAAAATAAAGTTTTATTTACAAAAAAATGTTCGTAAAAGTTAAAATAAAGTTTTATTTACAAAAAAAGGTAGCCTGGACTGCTTTTTTTTCCAAAGCTGGAATAAATAAATTATTCCTGGATAACATACAAAAAAAATTAAAATCAAAAAAATACACATCAGTACTTCTGAACATTAAAGTTAGATACAACAAGAATTCGACACAATCAAGATAAGGAATAAATCCTTTTAAAACATGAACTTACTATAAAGTCCGTATTCTTACAAATCAATCAAAGTCTCCTTTTTTCTTTTCACCAAAGTTACAATCAAAAGAAATAAAATTAACAAACCGTGTTGAAGGCCGAACATAATTTCCACGATAAAAATAACTCTTTTTTTATTTTATCAAACGTCTGTCAGAAAGTTCTTTTTTTCCTCCTTTTCTTCAATAATTTTCTTTTAGCAAATCCAACGTAATATATACGTCACAAGAACAATACCAATTTCAAATAAACATAATACTTGCTTTTCCTCGTTTGTCTTGAATGGCAATCACGCGCGAATGTAAGGATTCAACTGGCACAGTTATATCTCTCAAATCGATCTGTGTTGCAAAGACGATCAATCTCTATGATTCTTAATCTCTGATTAGAATCTTCTCGACAGCAAAGTATCTCAATTCTCGGGAGCTAAGCTCTTCAACATAGGCAATTTCGTGCATGGAGTACATCTTGTCTCGTTCAGATTCTCCATCTCCTCATTTCAAGTGTCTGGCCTGAAACAACTTCCCAAGGATAATATTCTTGACCGAGGGGAAAATATTTCATAAACAACAGGCAATTCTGCCAAGAGATATCATATCTCTTAAATTTCTTCAAGTAGAAATTCTTCACAAATTTAACGTCCCCCATGTGGACGGAGAAACAGGTTTAACATGTGTCGGCTTCGGCGTCCAACCCTGTTCTAACTAAATTTCGCGCCGATATCAACTCGACATAACCAATGCATCATTGCTAAAAATAGAAATCACGTGACACAAAATGACCTCCCCGGCATAACACCCACGCAATATCCACATGACCGTCAACCTGCACGTAGACCAAACCTGACCCTTCAACAAAGGGAAGTAACCGTTGACTTACTTAGAAAAACATCTAGAAATTTCCACAACAGGTGCCTAATGCCCGTTAAAAAATTGTTTGTTCACAAATGGTTTGCAACTATCAAATAAAGGCTGAAGGAGGAATCTGAGCCAATCAGAGGAGATGGTTGCTGCATATAAGACTGTCATGAAGAAGCAGATGTCTGCCAATCAAGCAGCCAAATATAAAATCAACAAGAAGCCAGGATCCTCATCCTCAGGCCCCACTCATGGACTCTCATCCTCAGACATGCCTGTTTCCTTGCTGACTTCATCATATTCATCTGATTCATTTCTTTCTCAAACAAATGACTCCCCACTTTCAATCTGCAGCAAGAGGGAATACAGCGATTCCGATATGTGGAAAACCTCACAGCAGATGAAAGTATCACTAGACTCATGGAGACATCTGCTGCTAAGGAGGTTGCTAAAGCATCAAAGGGACATGTCAGAGAGAAAAGAAAGGGGAAATGCCAGATAAAAGAACACCAGTACAGGAAACACCATGACCACCACAATCAAGAAGCCCACTGTCAACATCGGGGGATTCTGACACTGAGAAATGTTGCATATGTGGTAGAGAGGATGACATTAACTGGGTTCAGTGTGATATCTGTGATTCCTGGTTCACATACAGTGCAAGAGCATCAATATTTCACTGGAAGACCTCCAAAATGAGGAATGGCTGTGATGTTTACACACAATAGCCCCGGTGCTTAATGCCCCGCGAGGTGGTGCCTATTGCCCCAGGTGACTGAAATTTGTGAAAAGCTAACCTGAGTTTTTAAACAATTCAATAAATATATTTTCTTCCCTGATAAACACATGTTAACTGGTGTAATGGACAATTACGAATAACTTTTCCTATTTTGAATTATCTCCACTTTTGGAGAACTCTCCTGCTTTTACAAAAACAAAATTTTTTTTTTTTTAAGGTAGTTCACCCCTAACAAGGCATACCACCACTGTAGACGTAAGGGGCTACTGAGAAAAAAGGGTGAAGGTTTGGGGGGAGGACCTAATTTAGGAGCTGCGCAGCGAGATGTCTGTTTACATTAGTTTTAAATTTCTGCATGTCAGTAACGTCAGGGTGCAGGGAGGTAGTTCCAGAGTCCAGCAGCACGAGGAAAGAAGCTTTTAGAGTAGAAAATTCTTTCAGCATCTGGGGACCTCCACAGTGAATGGATGGGATTTGGCAGATTGTCGGGTTGGTCTAGTGAATTTACGCCATGGGGATACCAGAGCAGCAAGCTCATCAGAGCAGAATCCATTGAAGTACTTGTAAAACAGGCACAAGGAAGCAATATTGTGGTGATGGGACAGGGACTGGAGCTTGGTGGATAGTGAAAGAACCTATCAAGTTGGCGACTCTTTTTTGGACCTTGTCTAAGAAGGAGAGACTAGCGGATGATGCACCAGCCGAGATGTGGCAACAATACTCCATGCATGGGTGGATGGTGGCTTTGTAGAGATATAGGATAATGTCAAGTGTGAGAAGTTTACTGGCACGGTAGAGGGAGCCCACCTTCTTTGCAGCAGCCCTGGCAATGTTTTCAATGTATTTATTCCAATTCATGTTATCTGTGAAAGTTAGGCCGAGGAGTTTGAATGATGAACTCTCAGGCAAGGTGCTATTTGCCATGACAATCTATTGAAGAGGTTTCTTGTAGTTATTGAAGGAAAGTGGCTTTGTCTTTGCAGCATTAAAAGTTACCATCCATTTTTTATTTCAATCCATTACAGACTGGAGGTCATTTTCTATGGATTCAGCCATCGCCTCAGATATGTGCTCGTCGGTTTTGCCCACATGACGAGAGTAGTGTGGTGTCGTCAGCAAATATTCCTATCTCAATCTCAATGACATCAGGGAGGTCATTTATGAAGATCAGGAACAGTAGAGGTCCAAGGATGGATCCCTGGGGTACACCAGCATTTATGCCATGTTGCTTAGAAGAACGGCTATCGAGTACAACCTGGATCTTTTGGTTTATTAGGAAGGATTTAATTATATTAAATATTTGTCCAGTGATACCATATGAGTGCAGTTTTATGAGAAGCCCTTCATGCCAGACCTTGTCAAAGGCCTTGGATATATCGAGTGCTACCACCTTAGCTTCACCTGCCTTGTCCAGTGTATGGTATATGCGTTCAGAGATGACCGTTAGGATATCTGCAGTAGATTGTGCTTGTCTGAATCTGTATTGATGATCAGAAAGAAGTTTAGCATTAACTAGCTGCCTGACTATCGCTAGATTGATTAATGATTCAAAGATTTTTGCAAAGATCGGGAGTAGACTTATTGGGCAGTAGTTTAGAGGATCAGTTCTATCTCCAGAATTCTTGAAGACTGGTACCACAGAGGCAATTTTCCAACTATCAGGGAAACAAGATTCAGTAAGGCATTTGTTGTATAGTTTGGAGAGGACAGGGGCCAGCTCAGCAGAGAATTTCTTTATTACTATTACTGATATAAGATCAGGCCCACAGGCTTTGGAGGTGTCAAGGTTTTTTATGATGTCTCTGACTTGAGATGGGGTTATGACCAGGTTCTCAAGTGTGGCTTCAGTCCGCAATGGGAATTTAGGGAGGGGGTGGTTTGCTGAGTCCAAAGTGGAGTTTAAGGCGAAACGCTGGGCAAGTAGTTCAGCCATATCAGTTGCCGTGCAAACAACATCGTTGTGATTTGATAGCGGGGGGATTGTCCATTGTTCATCACACTATTTTAGATTTTCCAGAAATCACGAGTACCTAGTTTCTGTGACTGAATGTGTTTTTTGTTTATCTCTGTATACCTTCTCTTTGCTTCATCTATCACTTCTTTGCAATCATTTCTTTTCTTGCCTCTACAAATTTTTGTCTGTTCGCAGTTGACTTATGGCAGCCGAATTTTTGGAATGCCTTCTGCCTCTCAGCAATAGCAGCTGCACATTCTGAGGTGAACCATTGAAGAGAGTGGGATTTGCTGAAGAATTTTCACATTGGGACATAAGCTTCAATGCCTGCTTTGACCTATTCGCTTAGCTCATTTGCGCACTGATCAGCAAGGAGTTAGAAGGTTACACCCCATAGGATATCGCTGATGTGATCTCTGAGGGATTCAAAATCAGCCTGCTCATAGTTTCTCGTCGTTTTAAGCAATGGCTCTTCAGCTTTGGGACGAGTTTTTAAGGTGATAAGTATCATTACCACAACGTGATCAGAGTTTCCGAGCGGGCTATGGGCATTCGCCACACAAGCTTCAGGTAGTGAGGTCAAGAACAGGTCGAGAAGTGAGGCTTGCTGGTCCGCACGATCAGGAAGGCGGGTCGGAAAAGTGGCAGCCTGTAAGAGGTCATGAGCTGAGGAGAAATTAAAGGTAGAGTTCCCAGCTGCATCAGTAACGCTAGAAAATCTCAACCAGTCATGGTGGTGTGCATTAAAATCCCCAAATACATGTATTTGGGCATTCGAGTCGGGTGAGAGTGCTCTATCTAAGCTTTCAGAGACAGTCAAGTAGTGAACAGTCTTGGGTCGAAGGAGAATGAAATAAGAAATATAAGTAACTAACTCTGTGATGTAAGGTCAATCTAAAGCACATGTAGGCTTGGTCATTTGATTCTAGTCTGTTTTGTAGTCATGGGGAGGGTGTTCCGAACATAAACTCCTAGCCCATGCATATGTTTGTCAGAGTCCTTATGGTAGAGTGGAAGGTAATCAGTCATGTCACAGTGGTGAGAGGGAATTGAGGATTGAAGGTTCGTTTCACTTAGAGCTAGGATATCCGGGGAGTTTGTCAAAAGAAAAGCAGCGCTAATATTGCATCGACATTGTATACCGAATAAAGCTTTTTCAAGTTACGTTTGTTCTCATTTGTCATTACAATGTTACAATTTATTCGGCATACGATCAACATGGAACAATTAATGTGCCCACAATGGTTCGACGTGGAAGCTGACTCTTCTAATTATGAAAAAAGACTCATTGGCGAGTGACGTTTGAAAACTTTTTGCAAACATTACATGCAGAAAATCCACTACGACAGATAAACAAACTCGGACTACTAACCAACTATGTATCTCACACGATACACAAAATTATTATGGACTTATGAAGATATTATTGTAACATTACAAACCACTTACCGAATACTTGCTACACGGCGACAACAAAATGACGAATCTTTGGAGCAGTTTTTAAAGAATTACAAATTCTGAGCAAGGACTGTAACTTCCGGTCAATGTCTGCTGAAGAAATTTGAGACGAGCACATTATGGATGCTTTTATTAACGGACTCCAAAATGTACAGGTAAAACAAATGTCTACAGCCTACGAACAGGTTTATACGTTCGAAATTGACCCCAAACAGTCGGTGTTCTACCTGCAGTCAGTGCTGCTTTAAACAACACACACTCTTATTGTTCGCCCCTCTCTTGTGTGCATTTCTTTCTCTAACCAGGAAATTCCGGGCACTGCAAATCTTTCAGAGTTACCTATTACCGCTCCTTCCACAGGTCGTAAATGCCACTTTTGTGGGTTAAGTCCACACCCTCGTTTTTCTTGTCCAGCCAGAGATGCTAAGAGTCACAAGTGTGGGAAGTTGGGACATATTTCTAAGGTGTGTAGGTCTACCAAAAATAATGTTTCTAAAAATTCTATCGCCTCTCTCATGGTAGCTACTATAACAGCTGCATCTCCAGACTCCCTCTTGAAAAGTATTATGCCGATTAAAATTAATGGTGTTTCTACTGATGCATTGACACCAACAGCTCTAGTAATTATATTAATTTTAATATCGTAACAGCTAATAATTGGAAAATTTTTCCCTGTTCTACTCGTGTGTCTATGGCGAACGCTTCTTTTATCATCACAAGTAATTGGATATTGTTTGGTCAATTTACTTTTAAAAAATATTTCATACAAAATGATCAAACTTTTGATAATGAAAAACCTTTGCAGTGCGTGATACTGGGGCACGATTTTCTTCAGCATCATTCTAGTATTGAAATTCCCTTCGGAGGACCCAAACCAGTCTTTAGCATTTGTGGTTTAACAGTAGTCAATGTTCAGTACCCATCTCTCTTTAATAATTTATCTCAAGACTGCAAACCTGTAGCGATGAAATCTAGACGCTACTCACTTGAGGATAAACAGTTCATAAAAACCGAGATTACGAGAATGCTTGGTGAAGGAATCATTGAAATGAGTGAGTCTCTGTGTAGGGCCCAAGTTGTAATGACATCTTCCGAAAACCAAAAAAAAGAAAAAAGACTAGTAATTGATTACTCTCAAACCATAAATAGGTTTACTCTACTGGATGCTTACCCACTACCACGGATAGATGAAATTATAAGCAAAATTGCCAGATATAAATCATATAGCACACTAGACCTCGGAAGCGCCTCTCACCAAGTGGCTATCAAACCAGTCGATCGACCCTACACAGCTTTTGAGGCAAATGGCCGCCTCTACCAGTTTAAAAGGATACCATTCAGAGTAACAAATGGTGTTGCCAGTTTTCAGCAAATTATGGATAAAATAATTAGCAATGAAAAATTGGAAGGCACCTTTGCCTACATTGATAATGTAACAATATGTGGACACAACTATGCAGACTATAATCGTAATCTGAAACGATTCATGGCGAAAAATGCAACCTCACACTAAATAACGATAAATGCGTTTTTAGTGTAGACACCATTAACTTACTAGGGTACACCGTGAGCAAAGGATCTATGTCACCAGACCCAGAACGATTGAAGCTGCTGCTAAAATTGCCAATCCCTAATAATATGCATGCCCTAAAACGAGCCCTTGGTATGTTTGCACATTACTCACAGTGGATTTCTTCTTTTTCAAGCAAAATTCACCCATTGGTACAAACAGACAGTTTCCCTCTCTCGCACACAACAGTGGAGGCTTTTAAAAATATTAAAAAGGATATAGCCAATGCAGCAATTACGGCTATAGACCCCGCTATTCCTCTGGTGGTGGAGACAGATGCATCTGATTATGCAATTGCTGCCTCTTTAAGGCAATCCGGACGCCCTGTCGCTTTTTTTTTCAAGAACCTTGTCGCGTTCAAAACAGCAACACTCAGCAATTGAAAAAGAGGCTTATGCTATAGTGAAGGCACTCAGAAAGTGGAGACACTATTTGATAGGACGACATTTTAGACTAATTATTGATAAAAAATCTGTCACATTTATGTTCAACACCAGAACAACAAGCAAAATCAAAAATGATAAAATAATGAGGTGGAAAATAGAATTCTCCTGTCTTTCTTTTGATGCAATCTACCGACCTGGTAAAGAGAATGCTGCAGTTGACGCGCTATCGAGAGTATGTAGCTCGATAGCATGGATGAGCTTCGTACCTTAGACAATGAACTGTGCTACCCAGGAATAACAAGATCTACACACGTGGTACGAACCAGAAATCTACCATATTCATCGTATCACGTAAAGAAAATGATAAAATCATGTACAATATGTGTAGAACATAAACCACAATTCTTCAGGTCTGAAACTGGGACATTGATAAAAGCGACTCAACCATTTGAGAGAATAAACATCGATTTTAAGGGTCCACTACCATCTAATAATGGAAATCATTACATTCTAACCGTCAATTTTCACCATTTAATTTTGCAAAAAGATTTTCTGACAAAGGTAGTGGGTACTTATGTGTATCTAAGGAATTGTTCAATCCAGTGAAATAATCAGCACATATTTTAACCCTTCCATTCGTTT
This sequence comes from Sepiola atlantica, assembly GCA_963556195.1. Taxonomy (NCBI): domain Eukaryota; kingdom Metazoa; phylum Mollusca; class Cephalopoda; order Sepiida; family Sepiolidae; genus Sepiola; species Sepiola atlantica. Next base: position 144,330,737 of record OY744518.1, on the reverse strand, counting down.
TTTTATGACAACAAAAATGGGAGCTGTCCATGCACCATAATTGGTTGGATGTAATACTCCTTTTTGTTGCAGATGTTCCAACTTCTTATCCACTATGTCAAGTGCAGCATAGGGTACCAGACGTTTCGGTCTGAAAATTGGTTTCACATCAAACTTTCATTTGAGTGTTGCCTTTTGATTTGGTGCAAAATCCTAGACTTACCTGAAAAACATTGTTCAATTTAGCCTTGAGTATTTCTGTGAATTGTTTTTCTATATCAGAAATGGAAGAAAGATTTAGTGTTAAAAACACTCCTGAGAGGAATATCGAAAATATTCAATTTCTCTATCCAGTCCAAACCAAGCAAATTTAAATCAGAATTATCTGAGAGATAGCATGTTCCAGAAAATTTTGTTTCTTTAAAGGACACAAAAAAAATTAACTCCCCCTCAGCTGAATAGTGTTGCCTGACACACTTTGAGCAATATAATGTTTCTGTTAACTCCGGATTCCCAATATGTTCCCACATGGAGCTTGAGATAAGGGTAATGTCCAAAGCCATGTCAAACTGAAAACGAACTAACAGTAATAAATTTTCTGCGAGATTCAAAATCAATTTTAAAAGTTACAGACACAGAATTTGAATTTGATTTATTCCAGTCTGTTTTTTCTTGAATTTTTTGTCTCAAATTTGAATGACCTGTATGCGTATTGGACGCTTTGCCTTTCTGAGGATTACAAAATCCTCCTTTATGTCTGTAATTAAAGCATTCCTGACACTTATGCTTCTTAAATGGACCAAAGTTTGAAAAATGCATCTTGACATAATTCAAGGAAGCACTTGGAGGGTTTTTTCTTGTAGGAGATTTATTAGCCTTTGCTCGGACATTGTTTGTAATAGATAGATTACTGGACTGTTGTACCATCATTGTGTCGCATTCAAGACTTAATAAACGTTGGCATTCCGTAATGAGAGTTTTGACTGTTATGTTTTTATCCTGGTCCAGTCTTGAAAGTAAATGCGTACGAATGTCCAAATCCTGTGTAGATAGAAGTCCTGCAATGAATGTCAAACATTTAAACATATCCTCTGTGAGGGTTTTCATTTGAAATTTTTTGCATTCACAATTTACATGACCAGCAAAGGTAATATGATCATCAGCATCGTTTTTTGTTAGCTTTAGGCAATTATAGCGGACGTTGAAAAGCAATTACTGAACGCTAATAATGTCTGTAAGCTGTTCCACTGTTGCAGTGAAGCTTAAATCTTTTTAGTATGATCGTCTGGTCCTAGTTTTCTTAGTAATAAACACACTTTCCAAGCATCATCCTTATGGGAAAATTTATTTGAGAAAGTATCTTAACCAATGTGAATACCATGCAGTGAAGGCAAATCCTTGAGGTTAATCAAAAACAAATTCTTTAATGTTTGCAGATAAGCTATCTACAACATTATTAGTTATTTTGCTCTCAGGGCTTTGCGTTTTCAGTGTCAGTTGCTGTTAAAATTGTTGATTCAAAGCAGTTAAAATTCCGAGTTGAGATTCCTCAAACAACTTTTGTTGTTTTTGTTTTTTAAAAATCTTTTCTAATAAGTTTTGAAAAATCGCCATCCTTTCTTTTATGTTTTTTCTTCAAATATATATATATATATATATATATATTCCAATATTCGTCTAGTTGGAAAGTGGTTTGTTTTGTCTCCAGTTGAAGTGACGTGATGGTATGAATATAAAGATGAATTGAATAAAATCGCTTCTGTATAGATCAACAAATAATATTTATTTTATATTTACAACTGAAAAATAATTACTTAATAATGAAGATGTATTAATTGAAGTCGCTGTGCGACACACGTTCATAAAAATGTTGGCTGATCTGGAATGCAAGGGACATAACTCTGTTTTCCAAAATGCACATTATCTACAGAGAGATAACAAAGAGTAAAGAGTTACTTCCCTTATAAATATAAAATGATTCATTATCATTTTTAGGTGATATGTAGCCACCTAACACTTAGCTTAAGGAATCTTAAGAAGAAATTAAAATTCAGGGAATCTTACTTAATTGTGTTTAATGATTATGGATCAAATTCAGTGCAAATCTGAAATATTTGAATTTTGTGTCCATATTATGCCCTCCCCCTACAGTCCCTCCAAAGAAACTGAAATTTGGGGAATATGTATTAATTGACGTCTGCTATGTGTATGGTTGTATTCTTATGTATATGAGATTGTACAAGTTTAGACAATCTTACTCTATAATCCAAGATCTCATGTGTCACTTTGAATTTGCTTTCTTGTTTTATGAGAGTTATCACATATGTAGGTTTCAATCATAGAGAGAAGTGTGCAAACTACTTAAATTCAGATTAACAGTTAATGTATAAACCTCATTTGGCTTTACATTCTCGATAATATTTGCATCTTTACACTTACAACTTCTGTTTCAATTTAATTGCTCTTGGATTCTTATAAAATAATCTGTAATGAGATAAGTGTTACTACAGTTTGAAACGCCGTTGAAATGATAAACTTTCAAATTTTAGAACCAGACAACATTATGCGAGATTTTGTCAAATAAATGAAATATTTATTATTTATGGTAATACAGACAATATTTTCTTTTTTTCTTTTTTTTTTTTCACGCTTGAAGTCTTACGGCGTAGTCGAAGATCGATGGACTTCTGGTGTTATCAAAGAGACTGTTTTTTTAAAAACATTATTTGACAAAATCTTGCGTCATGTTGTCTGTATTACGGTAATAAGTTTTTTTTAAACCGAAAATTTGGATTTAAAAAAAAAAGAAGATTTAATAAATATTTCATTTATTTGACAAAATCTCGCATAATGTTGTCTGGTTCTAAAATTTCAAAGTAAAATAATCTGTATTTTCTTCTACAAAAAGGCTTGCACTATCATTTTAAAATGTAATTTACTCATTATGTTTTGATATGCACAAGTTCTGATTTACTTCTTTTGTGATAAGTTTGGGTTTACTTATCCTTCAGTGGAAACAGCAAGATCGGATGCTCACGATGTGTCTCAAAGCGAAAAAAATGTTCGTTTTGTTTTTCAAGTTAAATTGTGAGCAGGAAGAACAAGACTTCATTTTTGGATGAGAGAAAGTTCAAACTGTGTCATTTTCCAATTAGTGCTACATACTTTTTTGAGGCTTGGTAATCCCACACACAAATTTAGACAAACATATACATTAACACAAAAACAGTTGATTTTTAGATGTTTTAAGTGATTTTTTGGATTCCTTGAGCAAAAAACCTTGCTTGTACCAATAGTCTAGAATTCATTTTATGCACAAAAATGTAATTTTCTAATGTCACAATTTCGCAGCCTTTCACAACATACCTGAAATCTTAAAAATGTATTAGAAACCACTTGGAATTACAAGCTCAAATTTTCAGGAATTTCTCATTTTTATGATACCAAAAACTGGGAAAAGTTTGAAGAAAATCTTAGAGGTATGGGTGACATGATCTGGATGATTTGACATGGAATTACCCTCTGAGTGAGACTGAGATAGGAGAAAGATGTCCATATAAGCGTTTCTTGGTTAAGTGTTTCCTCCAGCTGATGTCTAATGCAACTCATAACATCTTGTGTATGTTCTGTCAAAGGGATGCTTCTTGCTGTTCCGTCAGTGTCCAAGCTGTCAAAACATAGAGCAAGACAGATTCCATCGTGGTTCTAAAAAATCCTTAAAATTGTCAAAGGGACAATTTCTAGATGGTGTGCAGTGCATCTAGGACACACTCGACCTTGTCTTTGTCTTTTTCTGCTGACTGGATGTTGCTAGATAAGTAAGTCAGAACTTGAGTGACACCCTCCTATGGAATCTATTATGTGGTAAAAGATTGGCTGGAAGACCTCATTACCACTACATTAGCCAATTTGTAGAAGACTCTGAATGCCATCTGGCAGACCTGCCGACAGCGATGTCTGACAAAGATGAAAAGAACGAGTCAGGAGAATCTGAGAAGAATTCTCAACCTGAATGATTGATGTTTTCACATTATTCAAGTGGTGCTATTTTTCCTTTTTCTTTGATTTAGATACATTAATAAAAATGAATTTTTTGAAATTATTTACAGTTGTTTGTTGCTGGAGGCAAGAAAAGCCAACCAATTACTGGATTAAATTTTGACCGAATGCCCACTCAAAATGCCATAGCAACCGAATATAAATATTACATTTTAGTCACCACTCCAAGGTAAGATTTTTAAAAACTTTCTCAATAAAATTAATAAAAGAATTAAATAAAAATAGTTTGCCATCTAATTTTAATTTTTATAACGAAAGGGTATACACTGACTCCATCCCTTGAAGAGGGGTAAGATCCTCCCCACTCAAATGGAGACCATCTGTCAGTGTTATTGATAGTGAGCCATGATTGTAGAGGGTGGAATGATCTTGCTGATTAAATGGCCATGCATGTTGCAATACCCAATTTTGGCCGAATTGCTTAGATAAGACGCACCAGGAGAGAAGTCTGTGTATTATCTTAATTGGCTCATCATGCCAAACCTTGGCTCAGACACTACATTACTATGATACTAACCACTGGATAGAAAACCTGTTAAATCTCCAACATCTGATTCAGAAAGTGGTGACTGTTGGATCAATCATGCAGAAGAATTATAGAGCTTTGCTATATCTGTACGCTCTTTTTATGCTTAGGTATCGAACCCTAAGACCATAGATGTCCAAGGTATTCCCAGAACATTAACAGATAAAAATTAGAAATGTTGCCTTGTTTATAGAAATGGTCCTTTCTGCTTCATAGTTAAAGTCAGTTACAGCTTCATAGGTATTTTCAATTCATTTTTATTATAACTGATTTAGATATACAAAATTTAAATTCAACTTTCCTTTTGTGATGTCAATTTATTTTTATTTGTGCCTAAAACTGATATTACTTTTATTTGCAGTCGATTATACCAGTTTATTGGAGTAGTTGTGGCCACATCAGATTCGCCCATGTTTCAACCATTATTCCAGACTTATCTTGACAAGCCAGGTAAAATGAAAATAATTCAGATATTTGTTTTTACAACTTAAAACAAAATAAAAATGCATATTGATATTTAACATTTGAATATTATGTAAATTAAAAACATACTGTAGTACCAAATTAAATCCGATAAACTTTTAATATTGTTTCATCAAAATAATTTTGTATTTTTGTATGCTACAATAAGATTAAGTGGGTAGAATAAAAGGACTGATTAAATGTGAACATATCAATTTAATATGGTTTTACTTTGCTTCTTGAACATCGTATTACAATGGAGATTTGGTGTCTATAACTCAAACTATATTACAATTACCCAAAGATTTTTAATGATTTTATTTTTTTTATTTTAATAATTAAAAAATCTCATGTTTTTCACACAATTGACCGAATCTACTTTCTTTTAATAAGTAATTCAATTTATATATATATATATATAACAAAATAGTGGTTTGTGATATCCTAATTGCGGCAACACCACATGTATCCCAGTCGCTAGCAGCTTTGGTGACGTCACCAATTTGTCCGTTCCTGAGTTCGGTTGGTCACCTGGTACTGCTCGAGAAAAATTTGATGCTCTGATGAAGGCCACAGATGTCGAAAGGCCTGGTCCAGCAATTACCTCACTCCCACGCTGTGTTTGATAAATCAGTGGGTAATTATCCAGATTGGGTCAGCAACTTGGTATCACTGCAGAGCAAAGGGTCATTTCTAGCAGAACAATTAAAAGTAAAAAAAAGAAGAAAATCTTCAACAACTCGTTCTGTTGAGTTTTTTTAGAAGAATAATCATTTGGTAAAGAAAATACAAATTATAATTCCTAACTCCTAACTCTGTGTTTTTGGAGCGACGCTCTTAATGTTAATTGACGATTTTTAGGTTTTTGGCAAAATTGCCCAAGTCTCGGGGGTCTGTCTCGGAACGACGTGGATTTGGTGGGCGAACAAAATGGAGCCCCCGAAGCCTGTTACGCTTCGCCTTATATTGAAATCAGTTGGACATGCCCCGCCCTTCTCCTAACAGAATTTAGTCAGAGAACAAAAGAAAAAAAATGTTTCCTCATTATCGTTCTCTCTTTCATATTTGGGATTTTCAATCTGCCCTTCCATCACACACAGAAACAGAGAAAATGGAATTTCACTAATGGCTGTAGGTCGTCTTAACTTATGTCCACTGAAACGAACTTGTCGTCGAATTGCCTGGATGGTCGTTATCTGGTTCAGATTACACCTGTCTTGTGTACGAGCCATGACTTGGAGCGGAAAAATGACATTCTTTCCAACCAAGCCAAATATGGTGGTGCCTGTCTCCATAATCCTTGTGTTTGTTATCAAAAGGAAGAACTTATACGCTTTTCTGACATCAAATCTTATTTTCCTGACCACACCTGTTTTCTATATTGGCCGTTATTTCAGCAACCACAGTGACATCCAGGCTGACTAACCTAGACCCATCAACGTTATCATCTGCTCTTATCGGTTTTTGATTTAATGAAAATATCCATGTCTTTCTCGTTAATTCATACTAGTGCGATACCCTGGTCGTCAACCTTCATAGGCTCACTTCTAATTCATACTAGTGTTGTATTTTGTGTTTCATCTTCCGTAGGTCCATTTAACATTATCACAGGTTCACAAAATGAATGGGATAGGTAATTTGCATGTATATTTTTAAAAAGTGATTTTAATACATAATTTCTGAGTATTATTGATTTCTAATTTTTTGGTTTTATTTTAATGCATATTCAAAATAATTTTGTTGAAAGGAAAGCAATTAAAAAATAACTGTAATTTTATTATCTACTTATATAGTTAAATTAAATATATTTTACACTGAAATAGGAGTGAATGGAAGAACTGCGTCTACACTAAGGTATTTTGGTTAAATGCCTTCTTTTATATTAGTTCAAGCAAACAAAATTAAATAATTTTGAATGCTTTTTTATTAGATTAATATGATTTTGAATATTTAAACAAAAAAGGAATGTCATTAAAAAAATAACTAATTTTATTAACTTTCTTATGTGTTGTTGCACGCCTTAGTGATGTATTATACCTTTGAAATAAGATTACATTTTTAATAATTTTAAATATTAAAAAAAATAATGTTAATGTTTAACATTAACATTATTTTTTTAAATATTTATATGCAAAGAAAAAAAATGTTTACACTGTTATGAGATCTTCGAAAAAAAAAACATGTAAACAGTACAGTAACACTCACAAAACTTGCTCTCTGCTGAGATTTATCATAATTTAATTTTAAATGCGATATAAATTAAAGACTAATTCAATAGATATTTTTATTTTTTTTTTAAATTCATAAGCATTTAAGCTTATCATTTTTTTTTTAGATTGATAAGCATTTAAGCTTATCAATTAAAAAAAATTTTTTTTGTAAGAATTAAATCAATATCTTATAAAAAATTGATGAAAAAGAAAATCAGATAAAAAAATTATTTAAAAACATTTTTTTTGTAAGTAAGAGTTTGGGCTCCTGCACTACCAGTCGGAAACAGCAGCCAGACAAGCTGTCTAACCTGTACCCTCAACCTGTAGGAACAAGAGTGACCCAGACTAGTCATGTGAGACTTAGTGACAAAAAACTTTCCCCAGGTTGCCCAGATAGAGAGAAAGAGAGACGGCGTTCATTGGAAACAAGGCCAAGCACTGGGTGTCTTTGAGAGGTGTCCCTGCGTTAGTACCTCTATGCCTGGCTAATAGACAAAGAAAGCTTGCAAAGGCCGGGCAATAGGTAGAACCCATCTACTCCTTTAGCAATTTTAAGTTTGCAACCCGGATATTTTGTTCAAGACCCCATCTCTAGGAAGGTTGTCGATCAGGACTAAAGAGGCCTTCCTCCCCCAACGGTTTGCTTCCAAGACGTAAGTGGTCAGTAGCACAGTTTTTATATCAGTTTTCCTTCTCCTTTTGAAAAGAAATATCTGATTCCTATAAATTAAGCACCAAATTTTCAGCCTTTGAAAAAGAAACAAAATTTTGAAAAAATTACTTGTTCAATATTTAGCATTGGGTTCAGTTTTCTATCTAAGTTTTAATATCAAAATACTATCCTTTCTTGATTTGTTTTTTTTTTCGATCTGCTTTTTAAGAATTTTACATTAAACTTATATAGCAAACTGAACCTCTTTTTAAAAACTGAACACACGTTTAAAAACTTGTTTAATCTGAGAATTTGGTGTCTAATCAATATAGTAATCTGAAAACATAAAAATAAATAGGAAACATTTTAGAGGATGGTGAATAACTCTTGGGAGATAGTTTTTACTCAAACACACACACACGCACTTAAAAAAATTGAACAAGTCATTTTTTTTATAACCTGAAACATTTACTGCTTAATTGGTAATAATCAAAATATAGTATTTAAAAAATAACAAAGATTTTAGAGAGAGGACGAAGGAACATTCTCATTTTATTGTTCATCGATCATTTATTTGATTCAATCAATTTGATTTACTACTGACACTAAGTTTGGTTGCCAGTTTGAATTAGGATTGTAATCGTTTCAAAAACAATAAAATCAAAACCATCTATCTGGACTTTTTTCACCTTCAACCCCTGGATTCTTACAATTATAATTCACAAATCTCTATGAAATGATCATAAGCCAACCTGTTTTTGAATTTGTTTATTGTTTGAAATGGATTATTTTTTGAAAAGAAAAAAAAATCTCTCTCTCTCTCTATATATATATATATATATATATATATTACACACACACACATTTATTAATTCCATCACTGCAAAGAACTTTCCTTTCTTCCTCACAGAATTTCCATAAACAGAGTTTATTTCCAAGAACCTCTGATTTGTGGCACACATTACCACGGGACTGCTTACCTGCAGACTTTTAACATGGTCGTCTTCAAGTCCAATGTCAATAAATACTTGTTAATCCATTCTCTTAAATAATCAAATTTTGTCCATTTCATTCATCATTTTGAATCTTATAGTATTAATCACCCAACTGCCAACCCTTATCCTCAAGTGGCTTTTGGCCTTGCTAAATAGTGACTCATTGAGTATTTAAAAAGAAAACACTTATAAATTTATTATTTACTGCATATTTAAAAAAAAAAATTTTTTCCAGAGGAATTTTTGGAATTTCCTTATGAGTTTGGAACAAGTGAGCTCCGATTGTTTTCTCCTACTTTCCGAAATCAAGCTAAAGCTTTTGCTTGGATGGCAGGTAAGTTTACATAATATTACTTTACTCCTCAATTAAATTTAATTTTACAGTATTATGAAGTTCAGTAGTCAATAATCATTAACTCATTAGATATCCTTGGGTAATTTTAATTTGCCATTACATACATTAACATATCTCAAGCTATGCCATTAAGAGAACAAATATCAAAATCAATGACAACAAGGGAATTTAAGCCTGTACATATAAAGTTATCATCTCGGATTTTCAAAGTCAAATTTAAGTACTAATCTGTCTGACATTTCAATACTTGATTCATACAAGCCTATTTTTTGTTTTTTCCTTCGACTACATTATTGGCACAAATATATATTTTATTTCACTTCAATTTTTTCCTGAAAATGCTTATTCTGGCCAAGAAAACTGTTGCAGTGGAGTCATTTTCCCTTACAGAAATGTAACCTTTTTTTAAACGTATTATATTCTTAAAGATTAAAGGGAAGTAATTATGTAATTAGTTCTTTCTCTTGACTACTGCAAAAATAGATATCTAAAATATGTTATAATTTTAAACATTAAAGAGAACTTAATGTATGCAATTATATTGAGTTATCTCCCTTCAGTTCTTAAAAAATCAATATATATATTAATTAAATTATGCGACTTCAAACGTGTGTGTTTCTCGCCACCACATTAACTACACTTTATTATTTATTCTTCACTAATAATCGATTCGCGTTAAGTACTAAAACAAACTTTTAAAAAATTGCTATTTCACAAAATAATTTTATGACAAAATTAAAGCCACCAAAATTAATTTCCGTTTCCGTAAACAAGTCAGTCATTTTCATTTTACTCTCAAATAAAACCAGGTATATATAAAGTAAAGTTAAATTTTTTGCAACTCCATTGACCGGAATAAAAAAAATGTTTTGTTATCCCCATAAATTGATCAGTGTCATGAAAAATTTTTTTAATTTTTGATCCCGTTATTTCACTATTTGGTTCTGATTAATACTTTAGATTTTTTTTGTTACATAATGAGAAAGATATTATGTTTCGAAAGTTTTGCGATGAGGGTTGATGATTTGTAGAATTTGGTATATTCGGACTACTGTTCTCATCTTGGGTGTTTCTATCACAACGTTTTGGCCAATGTAACCTCCAACCTTCTTCAGGTGTACCGTGTCAAACTCAGGAATCTGGACGGAATTTTGAACGGAACCCTTTATTTAATCCACGGGGATAGCATGCTCTTATTCCATCTGCCATGACTGGGAAGAAGTCTTCAGTAATTCGCAATTCTTCATATCGCCCGCACTGAGGATTTGAAGCTTCAATCTTCAAATGACTGTCACTTAGAACTGAATTTTACTTAGTACTATATCCACTGCGCCACGGGTCCTTGCGGACAATTTTAGAGTGAATTTTGGGAGCCTTAAACCTATTCTTTGTTTTTGATCTAACTACTTACTACTATAGGTCACTATCTATCTATTATTTATAATTTTAGGTTCCCATATTGTATGGAATTCTATACTAGGTCTGCTTAGTAAGTCATTGTCGCCTAACATATGTGCTGCTTCTTTGAGTCGTCTTACTCTCCACCGTTCTTCTCTATCTATAATTTTTAGTTCATCCCATTAAGGTAGATGGTTTCTCTTTTCCTTCCATATGTGGTCAGCCATACCCGACTTTTCGATTTTTCCACATATTACGGCTTTCCGGTGTTCTTCTAGCTTTACCTTTAGTGGACGACGTGTATACTTTTCCACACTTACACGGAATTGCATGCATACAGTTCTTAGTCATGACTTTTTCCGTAGGGGGTTTGGTTCTCACAAGATGCTTTCCTGAGTTGGACAGAAAGATTCCCGAGTTCGATAAGGTACACCTGAAGAAGGTCGGAGGTTACATCGGCCGCAACGTTGTGATAAAAACACCCAAGATGAGAACAGTAGTCCAAATATACCAAATTCTACAAATTACAAAGATGTCAGAGATTTTACCCTTTAATTAAAATATACTTCCACCACCACCCATTACACTGGAATATTTTATTTAGTAAGATACATAATTTTTGCCACACTACCTGTAAATAATACGGATGCGCATTATGATAATAATCTTTTACATTTCCTAACATGTATTACATATATTAACATGCATTAATTTGTGATGGATCGGCTATGACGTGTTGCACAAGGAAACACGTTATTGCAAGGTACAAACAAATAATTTTCCAGATTCAAATAGAAGTAATAATAAAATGAAAAAGTGGTTATTCGCTTGCAAACTCTATTTTTGGTCTCAGAAGATATCAATAAGCACAACATGCTGAAGAAACAATAATGACAGAAGATTGCATAAAATATATAATTTATTAAAATGGATATTGGCATGATGGGAACAGGAGAATAAACAAGATAATGGCAGGGAAATGGTTTGTGATGAATAAAGGTTTTGGAAACAAAGCAATTCCAAAATGTTAAGACATTGGCATGAAAAAGGATAATGTTTTTGTTCAGAATAAACACAGTCTCTGCGAATGAAAAACAATTCAAAAGGTACTTATCTTTTTGGATGAGATGGATGCCGGTCGATTGAGAAATTAATATTTCTTCAATCAGGAATATTGTAAATTATATTCTTACTGCCCCCACCCTCCCGGATGAACTCGTTAGTCAGTCTATCTGCTGCTAAAAAAACTATTTGCCTATCCTTCCCACTGTTGTTGTTGTTGTAGTATTTGTTTGTAATTAAAACCTTTACCAACTGGTCTCCTGTTACTCTCCGTCTCAGTGCAATTTTAATTACAAACGAAATGGACAGAGTACTTCGTCCAGAAAAATTTGACACCGAAATTACAGCACTAAACACAGAAAAAAAATACGAGCATTGGAAACTTACTTTCACAAATTATCTTTGTATGGTTAACAACTCCGAAGAAACTGGAAACAACCAAACCGACTTCTTTGCGTTGATAAATGGCATATCGGCAGAAGTATTTAAAATTATTAGTGACACAAAAGACCTGCTATAAGAGCTCTGGATGCAGCATACATTAAGCCCACAAATATAGTCAATAACCAACACAACTTATAACAATCAACACAAACAATATTTTTTCAGGAGAAAATGTGAGTCTGGTTGCAATTTAATGAATAAATTATCTGCATTAGAATACATTTCAGTTATTACTTATTAAATGAAATCAACTAGAATACATTTTGTGTTTTTAGAAAACAAGTCAGCCATTTTAATGAATTACTTCATCGTATTTAGAAGCAATTATTTATATAAAATAATTTACTGATACATTAAGTCCACTATGATGCATTTTAGTGACTTATCAAAAAATTCCATTATTTCAATGAATTACTTGGTGATATAAAAATTCTATTTACAAAAAAAATATTTCATTTACAAAAAATACTTTACTGATTATATTAAATCCTCTACAATGCATTTCCATTTCTTAGAGAACAGGTCAGTCGTTTGAATGAATTAATTTGTGAAATTGTATTTTTCTGGCTTTAAATTTCTTTGCTATTCCTCACATATTATTACAACAACATTAACACCGGATAGGAACAGTTAGTATATAATAAAAACAGGTTAATTTAGGGTAAGTTATCTCCTTTCAACTAACATTCATCAGAGGAGTAATGTAAGTTTAATGTAAAATGATTTTCTACTGAAAATTCTGAAGATGCAGGTCAGAAAATTCAGAAGGGATACAATTTAAGCGGAATTGGAACATGAGAGCAAAAATTATACATTCGATGAATATCTGTAAAATATTCAGAGAAAAAAAATTCCGGCTAAGGTTAATTACTAAAGATTAAGCACTAAATTACAAGATTATTATATTAAAAACAATCTATATAAAAAATTTTTTTTTCACTTAAAGGGTTCAGTTTGCTATATAATGTCTTTTAAAATGAACCCGAGAATTGAGCATTGATTATTGCAAATGAAAAGACACTATTAATGTAAACCGTTAACATTAAATAACTCATAGATAGTTGATATGCTGTAAAACAAACCAAATCAAACTAAGTCTAGGGTGGCGGTTGATAATGCAGAGATCAGGGCTGAGACTATAAATTCAACTTTGCCTCATTTACAGATGATTAGAATTATGAACTTGTCCGAAGGTTAAGTGGATTTTTTTGAGAAATCTCACTCATTTACCATTTTACCTGTCAAACAGAACGCTAAGTAGAAAAAAAAAACTAAAATGTTTGTGAATTGGGTTTTTTTTTTCTAATCTTGTAGCTTGGGGTAAGTCGTTAGTAATGAAAAGGAATTTAAAATAACCTCAGAAACTTATTTGCATTTGTATAAACAGAAAGAATTCTCTGAATTGTTTACAAACATTGCATACATTTCATCGAATCAATAATTTTTTCTGTTCAATTCCACTTAAATTCTAACATGAATTATTGTGAAAATTGACTCAAATGAAGCCACAACTTTTATTGGCCATTTTAACATTTTTTACTTATTAACATTTATACTTCACAATTTCAGTTTTATGTTCTCATGCTTAACATTTACCATTATTTGAATGTAAAATTTAAGTTTTATTATTGATTTAATTAAATATTAAAAGATTTTTTAATATATATATATATATATATATATATAATGCATTTTAAGAGATAATCTTTAGTGACAGAACTTCCCAAGGGAAATGGAATTTTAAAGAATCTTATTTTATTTATATTAATATTACTTTAAAGAAATCTGAACGTTTGTACATGACAAATTGTTATGAGGCAATTATTTAATAGTTATTTAAAAGATTTATATCGCAATTTCTCTTTTTTTTAGATGCGGAATGCACTGATTTGTATAAACTTAGTCCTTTTACTTGTTTGAATAAATCTGGCTTTTTAGAATACTGAAGCGGATAAACGTAACTAACACTAGAACTTTCTGCAAGGGTAAGAAATGCGGAAATCAAACTCTTCACAAAAATGCTCTGTATGCATAAACAATATAACCATAAACATAATATATGGTGGTCAGATCAAGTTTATTTTTCAAAGACAAAAAAGAAAATCCTCCTCTTTTGAGCCCAGTGAAGAAGGGAAAAGAACAAAATGATCACGTTTTAAATTGCTTCAAGAAATGTAAAAAAATTTCCAATATAATTCAGAGAAACAAGCATTTCTTTTTCTGCTGATGAGTTTATCTTAAGAAATAAATTATCTATATGACTGCAATGTCTATTCTGTTCATTCTTCTCTTTTTTCCAGGACCAGGGATCTATTATGGAGACATTGATGTCGAGGGTGTTGCTGGACCTAATTCTGTTACAGCCAATGTTAAACTTATGTCGTATCCTTAAAATGTTGGACTTTAATATTTTTCAAAAACTATAACTTCGTACTTATTTGGGCCATTAATATCAAATGTCTAAACTAATTACAATATACCTGACTGATTACAGATAAAAATGTTTTTGCATTAGATTGTCAAAGTATAGACTTTATTGAATTTACTGAATTTACAAAGGAACATATCTATATATATATAAAAGGCAAAAATATGTGCATATGTTTGTATATCCAGCTAAGGCTCCCAGTAGTTTCTCGACAAAGCCCCATAAATTTGCTATCTTCTTACTCAGCGTTGTCTCGGTCGTATAATATCTAAAATTTAGAAAAAAATATTTATTCTTTGAGGGTCAACTGGGTCGGATTTTGTAAGGGGGGAGGGGTATGGTTTTCATTTAAAGTCAACGTTATTATGTATTAATTTGGAAATAAATCAATGTAATTATGTGGCAATTTTGCCAACTCATTCTTGCGCACATGATGTCATAGTTATAGGTAGGAGGACTGCCAACTTATACTTCCAGATATGACATCATAGTTGGATAATGTTTTCGCCATCGTCACACTATTATTGTTTTTTTTTTATTACGTTTCTCTTCGGATTATTGTCCTTATCAACAGCATTCATCTTCAAAGGGAGGGGGAATCAGAAAGAGTTATTTTAGTAGAGCTCTAGAGGCCTCCTTGATTTTATATTTATAGAAACAAATAGGATTTGGGGGAAACCAGGGGCTGTACAATCAAAGTTAAGTAATGCATATCCAGGCGAGTACTAAATGGGTGATGATTTGGGAAGACCAGGTGGGTTCTTTGATATGACAGGGACGCATTAGTTTTAGGAGCACAAACTAAGCATAATATGAGTTCTTTTATATGACAAGGATGCTATATAAATGAACATACTTTTGGTTTAGGGCACAAATGAACCATATGGGTTCTTTGATATGACGGGGACGCATTAGTAAATAAATGTTTTTGTTTTAGGAGCACAAACTAAGCATAATATAGGTTCTTTTATATGACAGGAGCGCTATATAAATAAGCATGTTTTTTTGTTTAGGGGCACAAATGAACCATATGGGTTCTTTGATATGACAGCCTAACCCACCAGTATTAGCGTTGCCTCGGAGTCATAAAAATAATATAGTATTACTACTGTTAGGTGGTAAATCTTATGGCAAAAGTGCTTAATGCAATAGATAGAGCAGGTGTGTTTACACACAGTATTGCCCGGGATAAAAAAAACTTTACCGTTATTATATGATGTTGTATACAAGAAAAGGTATTGGCGTTGTCCGGGAGTCATAAAATAATAATATAGTATCTCTTATGGTAATAGATAGAGCAAATATTTTTAAACACAGTGTTCTTCTTCGCAGGGATTAAATACTTTACCATTTTTTATGATGTTGTATATAAGAAAATGTATTGGTGTTGTCCAGGAGTCATAAAAATAATAATATATTACTACTGTTAAGTGATATATCTTGTGGCAAAATTGCTCAATACAATAGAGTAGGTGTGTTTAAACACGGCGTTGCTCGGGATAAAGAACTGTCAATCATCAACCACACCTCTTCTGAACATGAGTTCTAGGAAGAAGGAAGTCAACTCTCCAGGCTTTACCTTGTGTCATTCCTACAACTAATCCGGAAATGACGTCATAGGGATGTGGGGGGGATCAAAACAAGTACTTAGCGTGATTTCAATAAATTAACCAACTCTCAAAGGGTGAGAAGGTAAAACCTGGGAGGGTGCACCTCCTGAGACTAGCTTCGTCAGCATTCCCCTGTAGGAGCGCCTTAGGCGATTAGCAATAAACTAACCACCATCTTTTTTCTTTTTCTTTTTTCTTCCTCTTTTGGTCTTTTTCTTTTTTCTTCTTCGTCTTCTTTCTTCTCTGCAGGCTTCCTTAATTTTATTTGAGTGTTTCAGTAGCACTCTGAAGGCATCCTAAGTTTTATTTTTTTCATTCCTCACTTATAAAAAAAGGGAATTTCTCTACAAAAGATAGTTTTAGTAGTGCTGTGGAGGCCTCCTTAATTTTAAAAGTGCTCATTATCCTAGATAGAGCGGATGTGTTAAAAAGAGATAAAGAACTTTTTTATATGGGATCCATAATTCAAAGTGCTTAATATCCTGATTAGAGTGGGTAGTAACCCAAAAGCACTGAAAAATACTCAATATCCTAGATAGAGCAGGTCTGTTTGAATGCAGTGTTGCCCGGGATGAAGCACTTCTATATTTACATGAGCCATAATCTAAAGTGATCAATATCTAGGATAGGATGAGTGGTGACAAAAACTTAGTTTTAGTAGTGCTCTGGAGGTCTCCTTAATTTCTTCTTTTTTCTACTTTTTCTTTTTCTTCTTTATTAGTGCTCTGCAGGCTTCCTTAATTTTATTTGAGTGTTTCAGTAGCGCTCTGGAGGCATCCTGAGTTTTATTTTTTTCATTCCTCACTTATATAAAAAAAAAAAGGGTGCGTTTAAATGGGATACAGCACTTCTGTCTTTACGGGAGCCATAATCCAATCAATATTCTGGATAGGATAAAAACTTAGTTTAAGTAGTGCTCTGGAGGCCTCCTTAATTTTAGAAGTGATCATTATCCTTGATAGAGCAGGTGTGTTTAAACGAGATGCTCAATATGCTGGATAGAGCAGGTAGTAACCCAAAAATGCTGAAAAAAGTGCTCCATATCCTAGATAGAGCAAGTGTTTAAACAGTGTTGCCTAGGATAAAGAACTTCTCTGTCTTTTTTCATAATGTTGTTGCACGGAAGCCATTATCCAAAGTGCTTAATATCCTGGACAGAGCAGGTAGTAACGTAAAAAGGCTCAGTATCCTGAATAGAGCAGGCATGTTTAAAGGCTCCGTTACCCGAGAAAACCAACATTGCTATGTTTTGTTATACTATTTTATACAATAAAATCTACTCGGCATTTCCCAGGAGTTATTGTTAAGTTGTATAAGTTAGTCAATCCAAAGTGCTCAATATCCTGGATAGAGCAGTTATCTCTAAAGGCCGCGCTGCCCGTAAAAATAACATCATTGTTTTTTTTGTTATACTATTTTATACAAGAAAATCTATTTGGTGTTGGCCTGGAGTCATAATAGTAACATTACAGTATTTCATATGGGAATTAGTACTTAGTAATCAATAAATGCTCAATATCCTAGATAGAGAAGGTGTGCTTAAACACAGTGTTGCCCGGGAGAAAGAACATATTTGTCTTTTGTTATTTTGTGTAATAGACAAAGTACATGGTGTTGCCCAGGAGTTATAATATTAACAATACCTTATAATATCTGGTAAGTGGTATAAGTTAGCTAATCCAAAGTACTCAATAACCTGGATAGAGCAAGTATGTTTAAAGGCAGCATTGCCCAGGAAAAATAATATTATTGTTTTTTGTTATACGATTTTATACAAGAAAATCTATTCGACGTTGCCCGGTAATCATAATAGTAGCATTACAGTATTTCATATGGGTATATAGTAATCCAAAATATGCTCAATATCCTCGATATAGCAGCGTTGTTCAGGAGAAAGAATGTATTTGTCTTTTGTTATTATATTGTATACTAAACAAAGTACATGGTGTTGCCCAGGAGTCATAATATTAATAATACATTATAATATCTTGTAAGTGCTCAATATCCTGGAATCAGCAGGTTGCTCAATCCTCAGCCGCACACACCTCTTCTGAACATGAGTCTGAAGTGAAGGAGTCAGAGTCGGAGGTTTGGGAAGGAGTCATTTTTTTCAATTTTATTTTTTCATTCAATCATTTTTTTTTCATTCCTTCAATCATTTTTTTCATTCAATTTACATTTATTTTTTTTACATTCATTTATTTTCATTCTTTATTTTCATTCTTTTCTTTTTCATTCTTTTTTTAAATTTTATTTCCTTCATTTTTTTCATTCATTGTTCATTTTTTTTCATTGATGTATTTTCATTTACGTTTTTTCATTTATTATTTTTCATTTATTATTTTTCATTTATTATTTTTCATTTATTATTTTTCATTTATTATTTTAAATTCATTATTTCATTGATTTTTCATTCACGTTTTTGTGTATTTTTATTCATTTTTTTCATTCATTTTACATTCATTTAAAAAAAAATTCATATGAATATCCTAGATAGAGCAGATAGTAACCCTAAAGTGCTCATAGCAGTGCTCGATATCCTAAATAGATCAGGTGTGTTTAAACGCAGTGTTCGAGATAAAGAACTTCTCTATCTTGTTTTATAATGTTGTATTCCCCTGGGAGCTATAATCGAAAGTGCTTAATATCCTTTATCTTCATATTATTGTGAAATGGGATGTGGGGACAAGAAATTACTAATTTACCGTTCTATTAGTATTACTTTTGGTAAACGATATATACTAAATCTCTTTGGACTATTAAATTCGTCAACATCAAGTATCTTAATATTTTGAAATGGAAAAGGTGGGGGGGAATTAGAAATTGAGCTTGACCATTTGTTCTTCTCTGCATTGTCCGAGATAAAAAATTGTAAGATTACAGTATTACTTTTGGTAACAGATATATAGTAAATCTCTTCGGACTTTTGATTTCATCAACATTACATATTTTCTTAATGTTAAAATTGAGCGGGGGGGCGGGGGGGGGGGGGAATTAAGACTTGACAGGACCATTTGTTCTACTTGGCATTGTCCGGGATCAAAAATTATAAAATGACAGTATTACTTTTGGTAACTGGTATGTATTACATCTCTTCGGACTATTGTCTTTATCAACATCATTTATCTTCATATTATTCTGAAATGGGTGGGGGGGGGGGCAAGAAATTAGTAATAGACCGGGACTATTTGTTCTACTCCGCATTGTCCAGGAGCAATAATAATTATCAACATTATTAATCTTCATACTTTGATCTTAACGGTACTTTTGGCAGTTCTGTGAAGGCCTTCTTACTAACATTACAGTATTAAGGGAGAAAGATAAAGATACAGCGAGAAAGGGAGAGAGATAGAAGTTTTATATATAAAGATGTTACACATGCTATTTAACTTCTTCTATTTTGTTTTTTATGGACCTGGGCAACGCTGGGTAGCCTTGCTAGTTATATGTAAAATATCTAGATATTTGAGAATGCATCGTTCTCAATAAGATCCTCCATTTTCTCTTTCAGTATTTACAGCAGAAAATTTACAATATATTTATTAGACCTAGATGTACCTTTCTAAATTTGGGTGTAAGTGATATGTAATAAGTTAAAGATTTCTATGAAATGTTCTTGTCAGTTTGAATCAAACTTGTTGACTAATAATATGGGGTGGGTCAGTTAAATTATTATTTTATTATTCAATTTTTATAAGTGAAAAGTATGCCTTAAAGTATAAATGTTCAATATGTTATTGATATTTATTAAATTCGGCTTAACACTGTACAAAGCTAAATGGAGCTAAAAATCTTACATTTGCCAATGTGACATGGAGGTTTCTTATTAAAAACAAAGCAAGACATTTGAATTTCAAATAGGTTTAAATACTAACTTTTGGCATTAATGCACATCAACTAATTCAACATCTATATTGTTTAAGTGTCCTTAACTGTAACTAGTTATCCTCAAGATGGCGAAAGCAAGATTAATCCTCTCTCAATTATTCTAACAGAGTTCCATGTTCTTATTCTTTTTTCCAACAGGTAAATGCTTATCTAAAACCTCTACAAATGAGGTCTTTTTTTGCTTTAATTGTTGTAATTATTTCATTGATGGATTTTTTATGTAATTTAAGTATGAAAGATTTGTTGCAGGGTCCGGCCCCTGGGGTGATCGATCTTACAACTAAGAAAGTGGGCACAGGCAAATTACAGCAATGGCAAAGAATCGTTTATTTACCATAAAGGTAACAACGTGAGAAAGAAGTCTGAAATAACTGTGATGACGTCACTGGAAGCAGTAAAGGCTAGAATTACAGGAGTAATGTCACTAGAAGCAGGAGAGGCTGGAGAGAGCTGTAGCAGGCATTGCTGGAAAAGAGCTGTAGCTGGAGAGAGCTGTAGCAGGCGTTGCTGAGCATGAGTAGGAGCCACTTGGATGAACTGGAGCAGGTGCTGCAGGAGGAGTAGGAGCCGCTGGTGCAGGTGCTGGAGTCTAAGCAGGAGACTGGAGAGGAAGGCTGGAGTCAGATGAATGGAGAAACAGCAAAGTGTGAATCGCATTATGAGTAGTTTGTAGGTGGCCCTGAAAAGAGCTGTTTGATTGCTGCTTCTGCTTTCTGGATCGACGACTGGTCTACCCAGTTGGAGGTGGGAGCCTCCTGATTCCCCAGGCTGAATTGTTTTTTCGGTTCAAAACCCGCTGTATGTATTTAGGAGAAACAGCATTACAGCAGGTGAGCCCCATGAAGCAAAGAAACAACTGAAATTAATTCCTGGCCAAATTTATCACAGTGAAAAATAGCTGGAATGTTTGTTGACTGTTTACATAAATCCCGGCCATTTTTCAGATGCTGGTATTTCGGATTATGGTTAGAAAGCGATGTAGTAAGTTGAACTGTGTTACCATCACGGTAAAAAGAGAAAAACGACCAAAGGAGGAGTGGAAATTTATCACAACTGCTGCTGATGCCCTGAGCGGAAAAGTACAAGAGCAAAGTTGTTCTGGGTTTGTTTAGGGGTGTGGATTTGAAAGAGGTGTATGAGTCTGTAATGTTTGTAAACATTGATAGCGGTGAACGGATATCGCAACAGATTCAATGTATGATGCACAGTAAAAATTGTCATCTTCTGTTTGATGAGAAAGTATTTGAAATCTATACATTGCACTTGATAATGTAATTGAAAAATAAAATTGAATGAAACCATGCATATGAAATGCTAAATTGTTTTTAAAATTTTCAAACAATGTGCTTGCGTAAAACGTAATCTTTCCTATATTTTTCATAAAAGCAACTCTGTGTTTTCTATCTTTTCTTTCAGAGTTAAAGCTGTGTGTCTTCTCAATGAACAACTCATCTTTGATGATCCTTATCCTGAGGTTCGATTTTAAATATATTTTTATAAGTGTTACAAATAGTTTCACTGGAAAATAATTAAATGTGATTCTTTCCCTTTTTCTTTTTTTCATATTTTAATAATTTGTTTTTAATTGTTATTCTAATTTGAAATTATTGTTCTTATCAAAGTTGATATCTTTGACCTCTCTCTTCCGGCTTTCTTAAGGTGTATTGTTAATTTCTGTTTTTCCTGTATGACTTGTTGCTGATCATTTGTCTACGTTGATGTTTCTTATGAATTTTTAAATCTGTTGAACTCCTGATTTATTTTAATGTGCATAGCGTGAAGTGTGAGAGGAATTTTTATAAATCGTTGCATTTAAAGTCTAAAAATTAAAAAAATTCTTTTGATGTTATTTTTTACCAACCGTCTTCATATGGAAAAATACCATGAAAGGATGAAATTAAAAACAAAATAGTTGATGAGAAAATTAATTTCATAATCTGAGTGATCTTATGTCACGTATGTAAGAAATATTGACACAAATACAGGGTGTTTGGGATAAATTTGATAATTTTTTTGATATTTTTTCATTTCAAAATGATTTGATTTAATGGTAAAGTGTAACGGATAGCTGTTTCTGTATACTATTAGTGGATTTGAGAGCTGGAGACCATGGACAACTGGAAAGCACCGGAATATTGGAAAAGAGTGACTTGTAACATGATCATTCCTGCTAGATTAAAAAACTCAGAAATCTTAACTGCAGCTTAGTGTTCCTTGAATACTTTGAAGACCATGAGATTTGAGTTTGAGAATTGTGATAGAGATGTGGAATCAGTGGCTAGCAGGAAAGATCATAGCAGGCATTTTGACTACATCCACACAATAAAATTCATCAAGAAGCTGCCAAAAAAGGCGCAGCAAAATCCAGACACAACGATGTAAACCTTGATAAGAGAGATGGGCGTTGGAGTGACGACTATGAAGAAAGCGCTAAACTAGGATCTTCGTTACACATCATGCGCGAGTCGCAAGGACCAATTACTCACTGCCAAGACCCAACAGAACAGCCTTATGAAAACCAAGAACTCCTCACTGAGGTCAAACACCCAGTTGAGCCAGGGACGCTTTGGTTCTTCTCAGACGAGAAGGACTTCTGTCAGGACCAGTTGCACAACATACGAACAACAGGTGACTAGCCTACAGTTCTCACAAAGTCCCATGCATCATGAAGACCAGGTTCCTTCAAACTGTGATGGTCTTTGGATGTGTTTCAGGTCAAGGATACGTCATGCCACTCCCACATCTTTGATATGAGATTTAAACTCAATTCAGATGTCTATATTAAGTTGCTGTTTACTGTTGTCAAGCACTGGGTGGAGAGGTTGGCTCCGGGAAGGTCATACATATAGCAGCAAGAAGCTCTGTGTCTCACCTCAAAGAAAACCCAGGAGTGGCTATCTTAAGAACTTCCACAACTTTACCAATCCCAATATCTGGACACCTAACTTGCCTGATTAAAGCCTCATGTGTGGAGGACAGTTGAGAAAGACACTAACCGTATTGTCTACAACACCAAGGACGAGCTGATTGCCAGGATCAAACTGATGTTCATGTGTCTCTCGAAGACAACACTGAAGGCTGTGTACCCCAGGTTCGGGTCCTGTAGTATTAAAAGTACTTGATACCCATCTCAACCCTTTATTAATAATGGAATATGCTACATTTGTGTAGTATATTAGGAGTGGATAATTTAATCCCAATTTATAACATTAAGCAACGAAAAGTTAAATAAAATTTATCAGTAAGGTATTATGTCTTCCAGTTTTTATTACAATTTATTTAACTTCATTATGGAATGTTACCTGAAACCCGATTGTCTAGACCTCGATACGTCTGACTCAGATTCTACTAACAAACACGGCTTTAACAGATATTGAAAAATATACTTTTCTATTACATCATGTTTCCACTCCAATTTATAGAAATTTATCTGAATGTGAGAATTACGAAACTGCCGTGGACATTTTAGAAGCCATGTTTGTCAAGAAAAAAAAATACCATTTTTGCTAGACATTTACTTGCTACCCGGCATCAACAACCAGTACCTTCAGATTCTAAAGACATTAAGTCGCGAGTGTGAATTTACAGCCTTAACTGCGAACCAGGCGAGAGATGTTTTTATCAGGGACGCATTTATTAATGGAATACAGTCTAACCCAATAAGACAAAGACTACTAGAGAATAAAGACCTAGACTTGCTAAAAGCTTATGAACAAGCCCTAACGTTGGACATGGCACAGAAGCAGTCTGTCTTCTATTTACAACCCGAGGTTTTAGGAGCTGCTATTGTAGCCCCTCCTCTGCAGGTTCAAAATTCGTCCATTGTTCAAGATACTCTCGCACCCCCTTCTAACGATCACAAACAACTTATCACTGCCGCCTCAGCTGCATCCACATGCTACTTTTGTGGCCTCCATGTATATTCTCGTTCATCCTGTCTCGCTTGAGACGTTAGATGCCACAAGTGTGGTAAGCAGGGACATTTTTCAAAAGTTTGCCGGCCAGCTTCTTCACAAATAAACGTTCAGCTACTCTTGCTGTTGTATCACCAATTAGAGTATCAGCTGCGTTTCCCGACTGCCTCTCAAAGACAATTGTGAGGGTTAAAATCAATGGATTGACTATTCATGCCCTTATTGATACAGGCAGTTCCGAAAGTTTTATTAATGCCAGTATCGTAAAAGCGAATAAATGGGAAGTCTTTCCTTGTTCCAACCAAATATCAATGGCAAATTCATCTTTATCGTCCCATGTAATTGGATACTGCATGGTTAATCTGAAACTAAAAAGAAAACTCCTATCAAGGGATCAAATTATTGGTAATGAAAAACCTCTGCTGCGAGGTGATCTTCGATCACAATTTCCTAAAACAAGATTCATGTGTTGGAATCCCCTTTGGTGGCCCCAAGCCGGTCCTAAGCGTATGCGGACTAGCAGCTGTCAAAGTGCGGCACTCATCACTTTTTACAAACTTGACTCCTGACTGCAAACCAATAGCAGTAAAATCAAGACGCTATTCACAAGAGGACAAACAGTTCATAACAGCAGAGGTATCAAAACTGCTTAAGGAAGGAATTATAGAGCCAAGTGAATCTCCATGGAGAGCCCAGGTTCTTGTAATAGCCACCGAAAATCATAAGAAAAAGATGGTTACTGACTATTCCGAGACCGTCAACAGATATACATTACTTGATGCCTATCCATTGCCTCGTATTGACAAAATTATTTCTAATATTGTTACATACCACATTTTCAGTAATTTAGACCTCAGAAGTGCCGACCATCAGATACCTATCAAGCCTTATACAGCATTTGAGACCTGCGGTCACCTATACCAGTTCTGCCAAATTCCTTTTGGAGTAACAAATGGTGTGGCTAGCTTCCAGAGGGTTATAAATGAAATAATCTTCAATGAAAAATTGAAGGGTATTGTTGCGTATATAGACAATGTCACAGTATGTGGCCATAACCAAGCTAAACGTGACCACAGCCTTAAATGATTCATGGCTGCCGTCAAGAAATATAATCTGACGTTGAACAGTGAAAAATGTTCCTACTACTTGAAAAGCATCAAGCTATTGGGATACATTGTCAAAAATGGCACAATGATGCAGGATCCCGAGCGACTGAAACCCCTAATGGAATTACCAATCCCTGGAAACATGCCCGCCTTACGACGAGCCCTCGGTATGTTCGTCCTCTACTCCCAATGGGTTGCGTCTTTTTCAGAAAAAATACACCCATTGACGCAAGTATCTACTTTTCCTTTGTCCTGTTCCACCATCAAAGCATTTCAAAACATGAAAAGGGACATTGCTCAGTCTCCAATTTCTGCTGTGAATCCTTTTATTCCTCTATTAGTTGAGACGGATGCCTCCGATTGTGCGATAGCTGCCTTGCTGAGACAATTCGGTCGTCCTGTAGCTTTTTTTTCAAGAACACTTTCGTGGTCCGAGTTATGATACCTGGTGATAGAAAAAGACGCATATGCCATAGTTGAGGCATTATGAAAATGGAGGTATTACCTAATCGACCGACATTTTAAACTAATCACTGATCAAAAGTCGGTCTCGGTTATGTTTAACCCGAAAACAATGAAAAAAAAATGAGAAGATAGCGAGATGGAGAATGGAGCTTTCTTGCTACTCATTCAACGTCACTTACCATCCTGGTAAGGAGAATGCCACGGTCGGCGCACTTTCAAGGATACGTGGCCTGGTAACCGACTTAGATGATCTTCAGAATATACACCCAGGTATCACAAGAATGACTCATGTAGTCATGAGCAGAAACTTGCCATATTCTGTCGAAAACGTTAAAAAAATTACAAACTCTTGTCGGATATGCGCAAAAAATAAGCCACGGTTCTACAAACCCCCTCCAGCAACACTCATTAAGGCCACACAACCTTTAGAAAGGTGTAACCTGGATTTTAAGGGCCCTCTACCCTCTAAAACTAAAAATAAATACATGCTCACAATAATAGATGAGTACTCAAGATTTCTGTTCATCATCACCTGCCCAGACGTAACGGCTGCAACAGTAATTCAAGGTCTCTGCTTTTTTTTTGCCATTTTTGGAGTGCCTGCATATATCCACTCAGATCATGGATCTGCTTTTATGTCGGATTAACTCAAGCAATTTCTGAATGAATGAAGAGTAGTTGTAAATGGAACAACTCCTTACAATCCCCAATCCAATGGACAATGCGAAAGATAAAATGGCATAATATGGAAGATAGTACAGTTGGCGGACGCAAATCGCAAGAGTTCGATCTCTGATTGGGAAAGTCTCATCCCCATGGCCTTATACACTATTAGGACTCTGTTATGTATAGCAACAAACGCTATTCCACATGAGAGGTTCTTCTCGTTCCCATGATGAAGCTCAGCAGGTACCTCACTCCTCTCGTGGCTCGCACAACCTGGAACAGTTTTACTAAAATGCCATGTTCGTCACAGAAAACATGACCTATTAGTGAGTGACGTAGAATAAATCGAAGTGAACCCCCAGTATGCACTGGTCTGAAATTCGGAAGGCAATCTACTGTCTCCTTAAGCAGGGAATGTATCTGAACGTAGAACTGCTTCAGAGGAATATACATCTCCGGTTCACAGAACAAGTCCGACCCACTTAAGTGATCTTGCAGCGTATACGTCAAGTCCAGAGTCCCTACAAAACGAATCTGAATATTCTAACAGTCCAAGCTGACTCTAGTTCTGATGACTGATGGGTACCATGAAAGCGTCTTCACCCAATATCTGAGACAGATACTCAATCTTCAGACACCAAGCGACCGAAGCACCAAAGAAAACAACAACGTTTTAGAGCAAGATTTTTTAGCCCTAAGCCAGCCACACAAGACAGTCCTGAAACGGTGTCAGGTCCCGAGGAGCCTAGGTTGGAGATGGATGCCGGGCATGAACCGCTAAGACGCCCCCCAAAGAACCCGCAGTTGGCTAGGTTGATGGGATGACTTTATTCCCTACGAATAAGTAGGTAGGTGGGGGAGAATGTAGTATCAAAAGTAATTGATACATATCTCACCCCTTTGTTAATAATGAAATATGCTACATTCATGTAGTATATTAGGAGTGGATATTTTATCCCCATTTGTAACATTAAGCAACAAAAAGTTTAATAAAGCTTATCAGTAAGTTATTCTGGCTTCCAGTTTTTATTACAGATCCCATCTGTAGGCTGTGATGGAGGCTCAGGGCAGCTTTTTCAAGTGAGCTGTATTCTACAAAAAATCCTCTAAGAGATGCACTTTGAATTTTGAGTATACAGAAATTATTGGCCAAGATATAACGTTTTTTTCTTTCCTTTCCAAAAAGTGTCAAATTTATCCTCAAAACATTGTATTCAACAACACTCATTTAAATACAAGAAAAATCATCACTATAAATAAATGAACAATATAAGACTGCTGGAATCGAAAATGTAGTGGAAATAGAAATATCAATGTTGATAAGGACAGTCGTCTGAAGAAAAGGAATATCTTTAAATAACGATTGAAACTACTCATTCTTAGAATGATGTTAACATCATTCTAAGAATGAGTAGTTTCATCATAACTTTTGTGTTCATGTTTAGTTTTGTTATTCAAGATAAGTCACTAAAGGATAATGGATTATTGCTATTGATACTCTTATAGAGATCGCACCGCGTTTCCATGACTTTGCGTCGTCAACATTCAGGCATGTCTCAGAAGTGCCCGAGAGTTGATAAAACTATTAACCAATCAAGTTACATCTCTCAAAGGACTGATTGAGTTCTGTCAGCAATGGTCACTTGTAGCAAAAGAGAAGAAATGCTGTAAATGTGAATGTATGTGCCTGTTGAAGTTGTCTAGTTTTATTTTCTGTACAGGATTACTATTGGAAACTTTCAAATGAAAAAAACCAACCTAACCTTAAACTGTAACCCTTTCATCGTGCTTAGTGCAACAGAACCAGTACCAAAAAACTTTCTGGACCAGTTGCAACCCTAAACTCTAACCCAGAAAATGTAAAAAAAAAAAAGGAGAAAAAAACATTTGCTTAAAAACAGTAGTTTCAGTGTTTATGGGAACAAGAAAAAAAACATTGAAAAAAATGTAAAAAAAAAAAACATTGAAAAAAATTAAAACAAAAAAACATTTGTTTAAAAATTGTTGTTTCGTAAAAAAACAAAAAAATTTTGCTTAAAAAACAGTGGTTTCGTTGTTATATAAATAAAAACTCATCTTTTGAAACTCTTTCAGTCCACAAATAAAAGGATATATTTAAAAATATTTAATTAAGAATGGTTCCTTTGACAAAAAAAACATCTAATTGTTTAGCTATGGTTTGTTTGTTCTTTATTTTTATATATGTATTTTACTTTGATTTTCTTCGTTTGAATTTATCGTCTGCCAGTCTTCAATTTATCGTTTGGCAATTTTCGCCTCGTCAATTCTCGGGCGCTTCCATAACTCGCCCAGACGTTGACGACGTGAAATCACAGAAATGCGGTGCATTCTCTATAAGAGTACCAAGAATATAAATAAAATAGTTTTCTTTTTAACTGAATATCGACATTGTCCTTAAATGAATGTTGCTTGCAAATACTTTGATGGAAAAAAATCACTTTTGATTCTGTCTCTGCTTAAATGATTTGCAATGCTTTCAACATATTTTTGTACCATGCAAAACCTTTTATCTCTGCTTCATTTTATGCAGATATTTTTAATCATTTCATTTGTTTATTTGCAATTTAATAATAGAATTGAAATGTATTAAATATTTTAGCTTCTGGAATCATGGCTAAAAAGTTAATAAGAATTAAATTTTATATTGTGCAAACTTGTGTTAACCATTATTGTTCCAAGTTTGAATGAAAACAATTTTTTTTTTATTCAAGATATGTTTGCGAAATGTAAGAACATTTGCAAAATCTTCATTAAAATAACAAACTTGGAATAATAATTGTTAAAGTTATTGAGGTTTATGTGATTTGTATAATAATTTAAGACGGTTGTTGCATTTTATTAATATATACTAATTGTATTATCAAAACGTGTATATATAAATGTGTTTTTATGTGTTTGTGTCATTTTAAGTCTGATGTTAGCATTAATCACTCTGTTGCTAAAATCCATGTCAGTATCCTGGAAGGGGAGTGGTTGGGGATCCTTTTTTTATGCAGATAGTGTGGTAGCTGCTTCACTCTCTCATGCAATGATATTATTGATTGAAAAAGAGAGGGATGCCTGAATATCTAACTCATTCTTTTTCATCATTTGAAGCATCATTTCTAGTTTGGTCAAATCTCTAAAATAGCACACACATTAGCACACATCTCTTAATGTAGAGCCACAATTATTTGTTTTCTTGCTTTGCAACAGATTATTAGAACTGACCCTTAAAAACTGGATCGATCTTAGTTGCGGTGTCTAATAAGAACAACCCACCCACTTCATTTTTTCTTATCTGAGTCTGAGGAGTAGGACTATTTGAATTGTAAAGTTTATTTGAATGAAAATTATAACTAAACTAACTCCATTGTGTCTGTGTGTCTATTTATCAACTTTGGTGGTTTTTAGTCTTTATCGCCTTTATCCAACAGTCTGTTTTATGAAAGGGTGAACTTTGATCCTTTTTCTCTCTAAAGACGTGTGATTTAAAATTTTTCCGAAGGATATTGTTTCTCCTTCAGCTTTAAAAACAACTTTTTGTTGAATTTTGTTTTATTTATTTTAACATTGTTAGAGAAAATATTTACTGTAGAAGATTGAAAATTTTATTGGAACCGAATTTGATCTGAGACAAGACCTTATAGACAAATATAAAGTAAAGAATTGGTAGCATTTGTTGCTGGACTATTGGGGGATTTTTTATCAGATGCATATTTTTTTTATTGCTGTAGATCTGGCTGGGTCTGGCTTTCAACTATTTTCTATCAATTATGTGTCCCACATATTTAATTGTTAAAAAAATTGCATTTATCAAAATCGTATTTTTTAATTTTATTGAATACTATTTTACATGGTCAGCATGTTTTCTATTTTCACTTTTAATAAAAATATTGAAATAAGCGACTGCAAAATCAAAGTCATTTAACAAATTATAGATGCTATGTTGAGTCAACATGGCATCCATTATTTGTTGAAATATTCCTGGCATTACTTTAATATCCAAAGGCAGTCTATAAAATTTGTACAAACCATTATGTGTAGTTATAGTTAACAATTCTGTAGATTTTTCTTCTAATGGTATTCCAATAAATCTAATTTTGAGAATAATTTTACTCCATTAAACTTTGAAAATATATCTTCAGGATTAGGCAATGGGTAATTGTACAATTTTAAACAGTTGTTTTGTCCAGTTGAATAAACTGAAATTTTGCTGTTCTTTTTATTTACATAAACTATAGAACTCATCCAAGCACTATGGTCTGTTTTACATCGAACTCCAATTTTTTGTGAAAAAAAAGTCTATTTCTTTTTTCATTATTTCTTGAACTGCAAAGGGTACTTGTCATTTTGGTCTAAAAATTGGTTATACATTATTTTTTAATTCAAATGTAGCTTTTGCCTTTAAGCACATCTGTAAACCTTCAGAAAAAATGTCAGGAAAACTTGATTTAAGTGCCCTTTTAAAATTTTCTGTACTATTTGAAGCTGTCTTTTATGCTATTACAAGCTTTCTTTTATGCTATTACAGATAGGTTTCTATAATTAAACGATTCCATCCAATCTAGGCGGTGTCAGTTTTGTAAATTTTATCCTAAACCTTTTATTTATTCCACTTTCATTGTGTGTTTCATGTCTTTTAGATATCTCGGATATCAGTTAATATTTTTTCTTCACCAGGAATTAGACTCATAATCTCTAAGAAATGTTGTGAACGTTCCAACAATCAAGATGAAGACGACATGCAAATAATATAATTTACCTCTTGGTATAGATAGAGACAACAATATCTCATTGCAGAAATACTACTTTTATCTTGTCAATTTTTATATATATATATATAAGTCACTTGTTATTATAGTTGCTAATTGTTAAAAATAAGAAGGTCTCTTGCTAATGACAAACACATTGATACAAACATAACGATGGCGGGCACATAATTTAGCTTAGTTTACTATGAAATAGAATACAGTATTTTACTACCGTTATTATGAAATTTCCCTACAGATATCAAATTAACCTTTTATTTGACACTATTAAATCCTAAATCCTGTTTGAGTTAGTAGTTGATATTGTATGCTAGAATAAAAATATTGAAAAGTTTATACCTATAGCATAAGCTGTTCTTGAGATAAGAGTATGTTTCCATATTATAATGCTGTAATGATATGAAAAAATTATTGCATAATGAATTAACTAATTTATATTTCAAAGAGGAAAAGGAACTGATTTCAAATGAGTATGGATTGAATACTTAGAAAGTGGTTTCCAAAATGTAAATCTAATTAGGGCATGGTATTGCCCAAATGTGGCATATGAATTTTGTTGTTAAAAAAAACAACAAATTTTCATCACTAATTTCTACAAATTGAAAAGTTTCTTAAGTCTGCTAATATTCCCACATGATAACACGGCCAGCTAAAAGGTTCATCTTGTACCATGAGTATATCTGCTATGTTACAAATCTTATATGTAAATTTGAAGACTTTCATTCAGATTTAGAAGAATGTATACATTTTTCTAGCAGATTTCAAGCCTTTTTTTATAATAGTCACTTAAGAATTATTTTACTTTCAACTTATTACTGATTATTATAGGTGATCAGATAAGACTCTTCGTTTGTCATGAGATGAACTTATAAATAACATATAAACTGTGAATGTTTGTCTTCTTTCCTGTGTTGTTATCTCTACAGCGGAATGTTCACTCAGAATTATTGGAGGATATGATAGAAGACGATGAAGATGAGGTCTTTTCTCCATTTTGTTATTAACGCAAATTCTCTTCTTCTGCCAGTTTTATTTTAATGGCACAACATTCTTTTGGTTTTGTCTAACAAAACTTAACATTAAACTTCTTAAATGCTTTTATGCCTGTTAGATTAAAACATAACAAGCAGCGCTTTTTGTCACTTTTCATAATAGTATTATCATCTGTATATTAATACGCTTATTAATGTTTATATTTTCCACACCCATTTTAAAAAATGAGATCGTCCGATCAAAGATGAAATGCAATATAAAAAAGTAATTGAAGACTGGTAAAGTAAAACAATTTGGCTTTACTCGTTTTAAAACGAATTGTTTCAAAATCTAATTCAATGTCCCGTCAGTTTAAAAAAAAACTACTCTTTGCAGTCTTTTTATTTCAATGTAATTTTAATACTTTAATACTAACTGTTATAATTTTAAATAAGAGTTAATTTTGTTTTCTTTATTTAAAGAACATTGAGTTGACGATTACTTTTATGGTAAGAAAAAAGAAAGACTATTTTAAAAAGATTTACATTATTACAATAAATAAATTAAAAGATTAAAGTTTGTTTCAGTTATTTAAAAATTTATTTTTACAGAAAAAGAATATTGTTTTAAAAAGATTTAAATTGTTACAACTTTCAATAAATAAAAACAAATTCGTTTTGTTTATTTAAAGAATATTCAACTGAAAATTACAATTATTTTTATGGAATCTTCTTCCAAGAGGGATTTTTTTTCTCAGTATTATTAAACCTTACATGCGAAATGTTTTCATTAACAGTAAATTATGCAGATAAATAAAGAAAGCGACTCTGGGATTAAAAACTTCCAAGTTTAAAATAATTCTTGATACAAAATGATTGTTTTTAAATATTCTGTCATTTTGTTGAAAATATTATGGGTTGTTTTTTTGTTATCTAATGGCGTAATTAATTTCCCTTCCAAAATTGGGAGGTGCATGATTGGCCTAATGAACTATGGAATCGACTATGAACAGTTCAAATCTTATTGGATCTGTTATGTTCAATTCTGCACCGCACCATTTGATTCCTGATTTCTCCACAGTTATGGTTAAAATATTGGCCTCTGTTCAACTAATTGTATGCAATGAATTGTTGACAAACCAAACCAACTCTGCAAAAATGTTTACTGTACAATTTATGCATTTCATTTCTAATAGGGAAGAAAGTCTTGTTACATTCAATTCACTGATTATTTTGAATATCATTTAAAATTTTGTTTACTAATGCTTTTTTACTTGTATTTTTCAAAAAAAATTTTTTTACATTTTTAAAGTTGACTCTTCAAAGAAAAATACTTATTCTTATTTTGAACAATAAGATGTTTGTTTTAATTTGTTTGTAATATTGAGAAGACTCATTAATATTGGACAATTGAACCGTTAATTGTAACACATTTCAGTTGAAATTGCATCAAGAACACAAAAGGATTTGATAAACTGTGCAAATGTCCAATTATTTCTAATTTGTTTAAATCTACTATAACATAATCCCATGGAGGTAAAAGATGACTTTCTTAAGAAAGCAAAAATGCATATTTACCAAGTACTACTTGATGAATTGATTGCTTTTACCAATTGTGTTAAAAATAACTTGATTGAATGAGCTTTAGCTCTTGTAAATTTTGGTTTATATTAAAATACTGCTTTGTTACTAAAGGGGCTTTTTTCTCCATAATTTCTAAAAAAAATAAAATAATCTGTTAAATTTTTCAAAACTTTAAAAAAAAATGACAAAAATGTAACTTACAAACAAAAATACCCAAATTGTATGTGTTGTATGACTCCTTTACTCTGTTGCTGGGGTGTTTATAAACCATTTTGTTTACTTTGTCATTCTTTTGTCTTTCCATACTTTCCAGCAGAGATAGTCAGATTCACTTTTTTAAAAAATTAATTTGAAAGTAGGAATTTTTCTTCAGCCAACTTCCCACCTTTCTTGTTAGAGTCTGTAGTCAGTCTGTTAATTTTGTTATGGAGAGATTGTTTTAATTGGATGTAAATTGTTTTCAAGCTTTTGATACATGAAGAATTTTAGTTACATTTTAGTTCAAGTGTCAACTTTCAAACTTTGATCATAAGTATATCCGATTAGAACTGAAGGATGTCATGCAATCTTGTAAGCCATTCTTTTCCAGTGTTTAAAAAGATCTCTTATCATTTGTGCATCCCTCCTTATTTTATACAATGTCTACCACTCTCACATTCGTTTCTCTCTCTCTCTCTCTCTCTCTCTCTATCTCTTTCTCTCTCTTAAGGTGATCGGCTGTCATCCCTCCTGGTTCAGTTTGCAAACAGATGTTTTCTGGGATATAGACACATTTTAAAAACCTCAGACTTGACATTCAAACACGTGACTTTTAACGATGCACAGGTTACATTTCTTGGAATTTGGAATATATTATTTTAGTGTTCTAATAATTTCCATTAGATTGTGTATGAAATGGTAGTTTAATTGCCTATCGCTTGTCAATGTGTCTGAATGATGCATTGTGCACGTAAAAACACTGTTTAAATTTACATTGTATCATTCAGATATATATCTCACTAGTTGGATTAGACGTGTTTGGTGTGATTTTGGCCTCGTAACCAATAAATTGCATGCCACATCTTCTTTCCAGAGGGCAGATATCTTTGATTCTGTATGAACATGTGAATTTGTTTTGGGGTTTCAGTCTTGCTGTGATCTTAGATTCTTAGATAAACACTGCATGCTACAGCACAACCTACATAAACTATACAGTAGAAATGTAATCAAAATGAGCTACTCCTACAAGCCATTCATGAAATTTACGGTCATTTTGGAAGTGATGTGGTATAGTGATTACATGTGCAGACTGTGGGCTTGGAATGCCAGGTTCAAGTTCTGTTTGGACTACTACATAACTTTTACTAATATCTTTGAAAATCTATATATCTGCCCTCCAGCTATAGATTAAAGAGTAGGATAGACTAGACTTCCAAGTTTTGGTTGTGCAACTTGTCTAGAAGGAAAACTCCAAATAAACATTTTCTGTGCTTATAGCAGCATTGTTTCCAGTCGTTCTGGACATCTCGGTGTCGCTGGACTCGAGCAGTGCTCGTCCAGGAGATTGGGTGTGATTGCGGATTGCACAGACTTTACTTACCTAGAGATTCCCAGTGCAGGCACCCTTAAAGAGTGTATCTATTGTCCCTCAAGATTGAAACTAGGGCTGTACTCATATTTATATGTATATTTGTGTTTACATCTATATGTGTGTGTATACATCTATATATGTGTGTGTGTACATCTATCTATATATATGTATGTGTACATCTATATATGTATGTGTATTTATAATATAATTATACTAAAGCTGAGTTGATCAATGTTTGTTTCCTAATATGACACAAAATACATGCTAAAATATTCTTTAGGGATTGAGTTATGCTTGAAAAAAATTCCATTTTAATTCTTCTAATTAGCTGTAATTTGCACTTAATTTAACAAATGCCCCATCTCTCACTTAGCTATCTATTTATCTCTTTCGTCCTCCCACTCTGTTGATTCTAATAGATTTTAATGTCTCTGTGAGCATTTAGAGAAAGTGTGACTCCCTTTTTTACTTATCGTTTAAGTGCTCTACTAGAGAAATAAATGTCTAAAGCAATATTTTTGTATATATATATATATATATATATATATATATAAGTATAAATTTTTATTTATACAAACATTATTGGTTACATATGTTCATACATGTTTCGGTTGCACTTTTCCCAGAAAGTCAACCTCATCAGACCAAGATCCATTTCTCGAAAATTCTTGGTCTGATGAGGTTGACTTTCTGGGAAAAGTGCAACCGAAACATGTATGCACATATGTAACTAATAATGTTTGTATAAATAAAAATTTATACTTATAAACAGCTCTACTTGTTATTGAGCACTTTTTATAAACACTTGAGTTTCTACGGATTTACATTTACAGAAACTAATACAATACATGTACGATATATATATATATATATATATATATATATATACTATTTAATGTATATATATATATACTATTTAATGCATATATATATATATACTATTTAATGTATATATATATATATACTATTTAATGTATATATATATATATACTATTTAATGTATATATATATATATACTATTTAATGTATATATATATATATACTATTTAATGTATATATATATATACTATTTAATGTATATATATATATACTATTTAATGTATAGACACATATATACACATATAATATTATACATTATTTAATGTATATCCACATATAATATTATAAGGGAATATAATGTATTGTGTATGTATATTTTCAGTATTTACTTCAACAGTGCTCAATGGGTTAGTAGAGTTAAGTAGTAGTATGAAAATAATATATATATATATATATATATATATATATATATATATATATATAGGTATTTAATAAGGCTGTTTACAATCCAGAACAATTTGGAACGGTGAAAGAGATGAACAAAAACAAATAATTGAAGACAATATGTGCAATATTTTTCTTCAAAAACTTTCTATTTACTGTTAATTGAGTCCAGGATGGTGGAAAATATTTTTTTTATTTTTATTTCGGGAGAAGCACTTCCCTTCTAAAAAAACAAATGTTCTTTCTGTTATCAGAAAAGAAACACCCGTCATAATATAACAACAACCTTTGGATGTCTTTTTGCTGAAAACAGAAAGAAATGTTAGACAGGAGAAATCTTTTTCAACACTCTTAGAAAAGTTCTCAAAAGATTGTGACTAGAGTAACACTAATTCTTTTTCTCAGGATTCTGTAATAAACGTAATTGGAGAATTTAGGTGCAGGCGAGAAAAAGAGGTCACATTTGCAACATATTTTTCGAAGATACAAGGAAAATTAAAAAAAAAAAAAAAAGAAGTTCAACAAGAAAAAAGTTCAACTTCAAAAATTTGGAGTTATTGAACATGAAAAGTATGCTAATTACATACTACCAAAAAAAGCAGGAGATATTTCATTTCAGGGAACTATATTACTGTTTACAGATTTTTTGTCAAAAGAGTTAACTTTTCAACACATGTTAGCAATGCCTTAATCTAACCAAAACAGATTTAGTTGGTTATATTACATTTGCAAGGATAAGGAATGAGAAAAATTCAAACTTAGCAAACTTACTCCAGACATGTTCAAATATTTATACAAGGTGTTATGTCTCCAAGAGACACCGAAATAATAACATCTACTATCAAAGTTAGGAGAAGATTCTGAAATAACATTACAAAATATAGTGAAAGGATATCAACAGAATAATGCCATGACACTGAAGAAAGAGATATTTCACACATACACTCAGCAAAAAGGTAAAAAAAATATTTTCTTTTAAAATGAATCCTTGTTGGTGAAGCAGTCAAATACATTTATATAATAATTTCCCATTTAAAAATAAGGAATGTCATAATTGCGACAGTAAAGTACATAAAGTCTCACATTGTAGAAAAGAATTCAGACAGAAAAATAATCCAAAATTTTAAAATACAGTTAATTCTATAAAACACATTTATTGCAGTTAAAAAAAAAATTGTAAATGGAAAATACAAATGTTCAATTTTAATTAGACACAGGGTTTGACTTGATGATGATAATAGATAAATTAACAGGGAAAAAAATGGCAAACTAAGGTTTTTTAACCTTAGTTTAGCCTGTGGAATAACAGGTAAAAATAAATCTTTTGGGTGAATGCTATGCTTATGTATCATTTATGAAGAAAAAAATCAAACTGAAAGCATTCATCATGGATCAGTCTTAAAACCTATTTTGAATGGATTGGACGGAGTCATTTGATTATAGAAACCTACCAATAAATATGCTTTTTAATAGCATAAAAGACAGCTTCAAATAGTACAGAAAATTTAAAAAGGGCCCTTAATTCAAGTTTTCCTGACATTTTTTCTGAAAGTTTAGAGATGTACTCAAAGACAAAAGCTACATTTGAATTAAAAAATACAACCAATTTTTAGACCAAAAATACAACCAATTTTTAGATAAAAAATACAACCAATTTTTAGACCAAAAATACAACCAATTTTTAGATAAAAAATACAACCAATTTTTAGACCAAAAATACAACCAATTTTTAGATAAAAAATACAACCAATTTTTAGACCAAAAATACAACTACCCGTTGAAGCTCAAGAAATAATGAAAAAAGAAATAGACTTTTTTTTTACAAAAAATTTGAGTTCGATGTAAAACCAACTATAGTGCTTGGGTGAGTTCTATAGTTTATGTAAATAGAAAACATGCTGAACATGTGAAAATAGTATTCAATAAAATTTTAAAATACGATTTTGATAAATGTAATTTTTTTAACAATTAAATACTTGGGACACATAATTTATAAAAAATAGTTGAAAACTAGACCCAGCCAGATCTACAACAATAAAAATAAATATGCATCTACTTACAAATCAACATTGCAATCTTTTTGTGGATTTGCAAATTATTACAGCAACTTTATTCTGAGAATGCATGCATTAAGAACTCTACTAAATAAATTACTTTAAAAAAAAAAATGAAATTGCTGGCAAAAAAAATGACAGCCAAACAGAAAATAAGGCACTTCACATACCGCCCACAGTCTAATTGCCTAGCAGAATGCTTCGTAGATACAGCATTAATAAAATCAGATGAAAGTTAAACTGAAGATAAATTGCTATAATAATTTCTGAGTGTATCGGATAACTCCAAACCAGAGTATAGATTCATGAATGTCACCAGCTAAAGTTATGTTCACTAAAAAGATTTGATCAGTATTTGATAAACTGATACCTAACAAAACCAAAAAGTTTAAAAAAATAGAATACTGATACAAATTTTTTCAAGATTATAACAATGGAAATGTTAGCTAGAAAGAAAGCATTATTGAGAACATTATAGAAATTTAAAATAAGAATAAAAATTGTTATGAATTTCAGGGCTTAGAGCAGACATACACAGGTCTCCTTATTCAAAATCTTTGTGTAAAAATAGGAAGAGATTCTCATTGTTTGATAGCTGCACGGACTGGCATGTTGCATTTGACTTAGAACGCCAGCTCGTATTTCCAACTGAAATAACGTCTACGGATCAGCGTCCGGATATTGTCATTTGGTCCGTTAATTTGAAAGAAAGTTTTTGTCATTGAATTAGCGATTCCATTTGAGGAAAATTTTGGTTGGGCACACCAGCGCTAGTTGGAAAGATATGAAGATCTACGAGAACAATGTGTAAGAAATGGCTGGAAAACCATCGTATTTCCTATCAAAGTTGGAAACCAAGGTTTTATTGCCAACTCAGCCTCTGCATTTTTTAACAATCTCCATCAGACAAGAAAAAATACACAAAGAAAATACAAGACAAGGCTCTATCAGCATGGATATGGCAATCCCATAGTGATGACAATCCAACAAGGTCTGGGGCGCTCTGGGTTAGTGGTAATGATGCTTCGACCTCAAAACCATCCCTTGAACTCAGTCATCATCTGATGAAGGCTTTGTTGGAAGCAATGCTACTGTACAAGCAACAGTTATTGTATAAACATTTTATATATATATATATATATATATATATATATATATATATATAGTAAAAGTATTTCCATTGTTTTGAAGCATCGACATTTTGAAAAATTGATAACAATTAGAGACCAAACTCAATGCAATTTTTTTTATTTTAAATAAACATTTATTTATTTAAAATTCTAATTTTCGACTTAAAATAAGTCTTCATCAGGAAAAGTACAGACATTTTTCCTTTTTTTTACGTGAATGTTGCTACTTGGTTGTGTTTTTCTGATGTTATTGAAGTTGCTGGTTTAATGTCCGATCAAAGTAGGTTATTTGTTGGTGCGCAATTTGCAGCTATAAATTTTTCAAAATATCGATGTTTCAAAACAGTGGAAATATTTTTACTATATATACATGCGCACCATATAGTATAAAACTAAATTAAACTAAATATAGCATTTGGACCACTTACACTTGGAGCTGTGTTCCAAAATTCATAATGATCGGTTAATTAGTTTAGGAGTGAATCCTTTACATACAAATATGTAAGCATACCGGGCTTTATAAAGATATATACTAGACATACCCGTGACCCGTTGGGTCACAACCATTGACACTTTTTATACTACTTTGATTTCATTTGAAAATTCATAAACTGCAATTTGTCTTTTAAAAATGCTAAAAATGTTTTTTTACTTCTATATTATTATAATATAGTAGTAGTATTATTCTTATTCTTTATTATTATATAGCAGTAAAGACTAATTTACATATGTGTTTGTGGTGTGTACAGACATGCATATGTAAATTAGCTGGAAAGAGACAGTCACTTTTTCTCTAAATTCTCACTGAGGTATTAAGAAATATTAGTGAGAGATGAAGAGAGAAATACATAGATAACTAATAAATGGGTGATTTGTTCAGCTAATTAGAACAATTAAGAGGGGTTTTTTTTCAACAATAACTCAATCCCAGTACTAAAGCATATTTTAGTATGTATATTTAGTATATAAGCTTTAGGGAAATAAACGTTGGCTAACACACATTTCGTATCATAATACATATGTGTGTGAGATAGATTAAGAGGATGAAAATCCAAGAAAAGGTCGAAATGAAATTAAAATGGAACAAAAGGACTAAACGAACACATCTATATGGAATAAAATCAAATCAACACAAACACATTTGTGGAGAGATCAATATTTTGTTGAAGAAATTTATTCAGGTTTTGTATCTTAAATAAAAAATCGTTTTTCTAAACTAGTGTAATTTGGAAAATACCAACATTTTCTTTTGAAAATCAAGGCAACAATTCTAGTACCGTTTGCTCAATGTAAACCCGATGAAATTTTTCTCGACTTACTGATGCCGTTTTTGTTTTTCTTAACAGCCATATTGATTTTATCAATACTTCTTTTTTTATATCCTGATGGTTTCTTTTTCTTTTGTCATATAATTATCATTTGTTAGAAATTATACTATATTATTATTGAAAGAAAAAAAGGTTGCGATTTTTATAAACTTATTCTCAATTGTGTGATACACATCCAAAATTAACCATTTTTTTACTTCTACGATTTGAAGATTTAAATAATTTTTCGTATTTTCAAATATGGACCCCAATTAACATGAATAACAAATTTAAAATATAACATGTCATTTGTCAAAGTAATAACATTTATTTATTGAATGTAGGTTCTTTTGTCAATCACTTTTATTTTATTTATGTCTTTCTATTATTATTTATTTTTATCTATTTATGTTTATATTATTATTTACTCACTAGGAGTTTTTTGCACAAGTCATTATCAGTTATTGCTCACTGACAATATCAAGTGATGTTTCCTAGAGTCTGACAACAAGTCTCCCCAGATTTCCAGCACTCTCTGTTTCATTTGATGACTGTTGCCAATCATTTTGTGTTATCGCAACAGCCTTTTAACCATTGATTTCTTGCTTGCAATGACCATTGGTCTTCTCTAGAATTTGAGTGGCAATAAGCCTCACCAAGATTTCAGTACTCTCCCTGCACCTTTACAGTGGAGGTCTGGTTGGTATTCTTGATCTTTCCATCCTCTTTGACCCTTCACAACCATTTTGTGTAATGCCAGCCACCTCGTGTGTGTATTTTTGGGAGAGTATTTCAGTTTATTTTTTTCCTTATTATTATTATTATTATTATTATTATTATTATTATTATTATTATTATTATTATTATTATTATTATTATTATTATTATTATTGTTGTTGTTGTTGTTTAACCCTGAAAATTTATTGTAGAAGTTTATACAGTTAATAATAAAACAATTTAATCAATCACATTTTAAATCAAGAGGCAACTTAATTTATTTGAAATATTTTCTTTCGTAATTAGGGTTCATTTTCATTTTTATGGTTTTTATTATATATAAAAAATATTTCAATAAGTCCCTATTTATTTGGTTCAATATGAGGGCAAAGTTTTTTATTTTTTTCATCAAGACTTAAATTAGAACTAAATTGATGGACAAAATGGTGATAAGATATGGATTTTCAGATGAAATGACTTTAATAAATGTATTTCCAATTTTTTTCTAGAGATTTGGAAAGCTGCTTGGAATGTACAAAGATCCAATCACAAATAGCATTTGGTCATACACATCGCAACACATTTTTAATTACAAAGTGAACCAAGAATCAAGGTTTGTTGTCTATTTTCAACTTATTACTCTTTTACTTTCTTTTAATTTATTTCTATTTGTTGACTGTCATCATCGATCAAAGTTTAAAACAGTTTCTCTTACTCACATGAGCATCCTCTAACATAGCAGAGAAATCATTTTCTTTTTCTATTTGTAATCATAACTTTTTATATTTAACGTTTTCCAATGATTGAAACAAATGATTCTAGTGGGTGAGTAATATTTCTATTTTTCTCATTTTTTATGTGACTTTCCTTATATTGATCTTTAAACCGTTTTAATTTTATTTTTATTAAATACAGAGATGTCTGGCGAATTTATCTGGATCAAGGAAAGTTTGATTTGGCAAAGGAATACTGTCAGGTTGGTCTAGTATTTCTATCTCAGTTCTTCTGTCTGTTTCTCTATCTTTGTATCTTTATCTTTTGCTTGAATTAATTTAATATTTGTTGTGTAGATGTTATACATTCAACATTATAAAGCGTTATCTTTTTATTATTAAACAAAAAGTATGGATTTTTGAATATTTATTTTTTAAGAAATAAAATTTAAAAAATAATGAAGAAAACAATGAAAATATTTCTTGTAAAGAATATTGGTAGATTTTCTATTTGCATGATAACATATCAGAATATGAAAAAATAAAATATCAGCATAGGAAAAAAGAAAAAAGGCTCCAATTTAAAGAAGAAAAAGCAAGAAATTATTTTCATTTATTTTTATGCAAAACCTGATTATTTACAACTGCTGTGGTGTCGCCATAAAGTGTTGTAATTCAAATTCTTTTTACATTAATATTGTAAATATTGAATTTTAAATGTTATAGATATTCTAGAAATAATTTGTGTATCAAAAATATTCCTGAATCAGAAAATATATGGTTCCAAAACCATATATTATGATTCA
This sequence comes from Sepiola atlantica, assembly GCA_963556195.1. NCBI lineage: Eukaryota > Metazoa > Mollusca > Cephalopoda > Sepiida > Sepiolidae > Sepiola > Sepiola atlantica. The sequence continues at coordinate 144,287,628 of OY744518.1, read as the reverse complement.
ATAATCAATTTTAGTGAATAAATTCATAAGGGAAATTACTTTTTGTAATTGTATTCCTTTTTGTCCCATGGTTTATATTTTGTCTCAAATCCTATCACAGGGGTCAGCAACCTTTTGGAGGAGAGGGCCAAACAGCTATACAGTGTCTTGAAGAAGGCACATGTTATTAAATATAATATAAATAAATTTTCTTCAGGGATGTTAGTTCTCTGCATTTTACCAGAATTCTGCTTTTTTAATTCAGAAAAAGCGGATTTCTGTTTAAATTGTGTTTTTAACAAAATCTGCTTTTTTATAAATAAGAACATTTTAACCACATTGCAAGAGCCTTACTACCTAATTTTTTTTGTTGCTATTTAGCTCGATTTTAATTTCTCGTTCTCTCTTTCTTCCTCTCTCTCTCTTGCTTTCTCTTTCTTTCTCTTTTACTGTTTTTCTTCTCTTCCTGTCTTGTTTTTCCATCTCATGACAGTTCTCTATGAAAACTGAAAATGTTAATTTTGCCATGAAAGCTAAAACTTCAAACGATGGCGGGTAGGGAATTAGATTTTCATCAAAGAATCATTTCCTATCTTTTTCCCCCCACATATGCACTGGTGTCTTTCTTTTAATTTTGACTTTCTTAGTTAAAACTGATTGGATTTGTTTTTTGGCTCTGTGCAAAGTGTATTATCTTTTCTGATATTACACATCACCTTTTCAGTCTTCAGTCATTAAGGAAGAGATCCTTCTAGACTGAGGCAATTTTAATTTATTTCCCAATCCAGAGTGCCCTTCTTTGGGGAGCTGGATTTTCCCCACATTAAAAAC